>JAPQRQ010000001.1:1880557-1895182 GCA_037367365.1 Apogon talboti
GTGTGTGTGTGTGTGTGTGTGTGTGTATCAGTGTATAGCTGCTGAGTAACAGTTTGGGTGAGTCACTGTGCAGGTAGCTTAGCTGGCTGACCTACATACTGTAAGCACACAGACAGCTGGACTCAAATGGAGTCATCAAACCTCACTGTTCACTTCCAGAAAAACACACACATGTTCAATGCACTTCATGAGGAAACAGTGACACTACTGTTCACACTGTTCCTCATAATCTGTGTTTTATGGAGTATCTAAAGTGTATTTCCGTGTCTATAATTCGTCGACTCCATCATCATGTTTTACACTGGATTAGACGACAGCGTACAGTACGAAGTTACTGAATACTTTACACGAGTGTTTCTATTTTTCGCTCCTGTATACCTCTACTCCACTACATCTAAGAGGCAAATATTGGAATTTTTCTCTCTTACATTCATCTGACAGCTTTAGTTACTTTTGTTGTATCTCAAAATATGTTGATTTTAATACTTTTTAAAAAACCTTGAGCACTATTTTCCGCTCTAAACTATCATAATTATATTGGCCATTATAAGAATTATATCATTATTATGTGTGTTTCATTTTATTAGTCAAGTTTTTGCTTTGTGAAATTATGATGATGACAATGACCGTTAGCATCATAGCATAATTGCCTAAGTCATGTTTTTGGCCACATTGTGATTTCCGCTTAAAAGAAGCAGCAGTATTAGGAGAGTAAAGTTACACAGATATCACAATTTGGCCAAAAAACAAAAGACAATTATGCTATAAGGCTACTTACATACTGTATGACCTGTGCATAGTTTTATCATTTATTTTGCACCATGTTTTGTTATCAGTTTGACTAAAATCATGAACTGAAAAAAAAATCGAGATGTAATATTTTGGCCAGATCACCCAGCTGTAAACTGAATAATGAGATGTTCATTTATGGAGAGTAAACTACCCAACAGTATATAAAATCAAATGCAGTATAATAATAAAACACTGGTAGGGGCCATTTTACAGCTCAGTGATTACTTTCCTTCTACTTTTCATTCCTCTAGGATATTTGCTGATAATACTTGCATATTTTTACTTATGTAAAGTTTTGGGCCTTTTTGTAATGGAGTACTTTTAGGGTGGTAGTAGTCTTTCGCTTCCACCTCTGGAATTATACTTGTAAAAATGGTGAATTGAGAGGGTTTTCCTTAAATTCTTAACTATGTGTTCTGTTTTTTTCCAGATCTCATTGTAAAAGTTATCCAGCAAAACATGGGGGGAATCAAAATTGAGGAATGGAGAAAGGTATGTAAACTGAAAAATGACCTAGTGTGACGTAATTTGGCTGTATTAAAACTTTAACTCTGTACTTAAGACACATAAAACCAAGAATTATGTTGATAACTGAATAAAATCTTAAAAGGACTTAGTAGTATCACATTTGAATATACTGTGTTATGTTAACAGTAATTTGACCATTATTTTCTTTTGTCCGCCTTAACTCACGATGTTGCCTTCACTTACCTCTGTAAAATAGGATTCTGGCTTCGTTTTGATCTCTTGGCTGTCACACTGACCGTGTTCTGTTTGTTTGTGTTCCTCTTGCCATGGCGTCCACAAACGTCGGTGTGCATGTGATGCTGTGTTACAGCCAGAAAACGTGGTCCTGTTATTACAGGTAAACGCCTCTCCACAAATCACTCTTAATTCAAGCTACAGTTCTGCTTAAAAGATCACACAGAGTCATGAAGGCTGATGGTGTGAGTTGTTTCTCTGCAGTGGATCTACTACGAGGCCGGGTTCCTCATATGTGCAACCATCGGGATCCTGTTCATTGTCCTGATCCCCGTCATTGGAACATGTTTCTGCGTGTGTCGATGCTGTGAGAACTGTGGAGGGGAGATGCACCAGAGACAGAGGAAGAACACGGACTGCCAGAGAGGCTTCTACACCGCCTCACTCATCACTACCTCCATCTTCATCATGTGAGTTGTCTTCTCATCTTCATCTTTAAGGCTGCAGTTGGGCCAGATCAGCGTCAAAAAGTAAAGTGTCACCTATCATTTCTCAAATAGGCAAATTTTTTAGCTTAAGAACTTTTTTAATGGAAGTCTTTACAAAATTTCAGTACAAGAGAAGTTCCCAGCCTACTGATCAATATAAAATGAAACCTAAAAAGGACTAAAATATGTAAATGCACTATTAACTTTAATAATAATATTTTTCTTGCTTGTATAAGTGATATTTTAAGTCTGTGAATCTGTAGGTACTAATTATTATTCAACAGCACAAGAATATAGAAAGGTTATGTACAATTCAATTATTTGTAAATTATGCTCTGCTATTGGCTGTATATATCACTTCAGTTGTAATATGTATGTTAAATAAAAGTTTATTAGCGTATTTATAGTGTTTTAGTTCCATCAAAGTCTTTTATTCTGATTACTGAACAAAGTGACAAACTGCTGTCCCCGTGTCACGACATACAGTATGTGTTTATAAAAACTTATCATTTAAACATCTTTATCCAATATTGATCACAGTTGTAGTTTAATATCATAGCTAAAGCCCTCTGTTTCTTATGAGAACAGCATGTTTTGTACATTTGAGTAAAGTGAAAAAAATATGATGTTCATTTTGAATCCCAGTGTCACGCAGCAGGAATTTAATATTTTTACCCCAAAATTTTATTTCTGTAAATTGTAACACGTCATGTGAAAGGATTTACTGAGACCTATTCATACATGTATTAAACAAGGAGATAAGTTATGTGGTTTCCAACACAGAGCTTATTGAACATGAAATGTGTCCCCATGTCACCGCTGGATCTGCCTCAGTTGTTAGTTGTTAAAATTTCTGAACGCACAGGTTATTGACAGATATAAAGATTTTGAATCTTGAAGCAAGATTTTTATGAAATTTTGTCACTTTCAAAACTTTTGGAGTTTTCACTGAAGGTGCTGAACTCCACCGCTGTATAAACCTGTGACACAACATTTGGAGTTTATTCTAAAGTTCAGGCGGGAAAAATACATTTTGTGTAATGTAATGTTCTAGTAACTTATTAAATATATGAAAGATAGACATTTCAAAAACAAACATGTATTTACTGTATATTCTGTATATCTGTCCCTCTGCTTCATCATTTCATTTATTTATTTATCAAAAATATTACTGACTTTGTTTTGTTACCAAACAATAATGCACAACGCTGTTCATATATCACAAAACATCTGTCATTTTGTGAATTTGTGCATACCTTTGTTGTACTAACAGGTATGATGCATGCATTTAGTTTTAATTTTATATTTGTGAGACACATGCACATACAGAGCAGGACATGTTGTGTAGTCCAGTCTACGTGGGGACAGGTGCAGGGTCCGAGAAATCTGATCCAAACTGTGCAGGACAGTTCGGTGTTAGTGATATCACTTGGCTGACTGTGAGAGGGCCCTCTGTCTCACTGAGTGCTTTCACATCACAAACATGCATGCCCACACACACACACACACACACACACACACACACACACACACACTCAAAAACACACACACAAAGTGGCGGTTTGGAGATATTATCTGATCAACATTTGTAATTCTTATTCCTTTCCATCGTGTTACAGAACAGGTTTCCTCTCTCTGTCCGTCTCTGTGTTATTGAAATGTGACACTTCAGATATTCATGTTTTCTCCATTTTGAGCCTCAAAACACAAACAGAATAGCTTTGCTTTAGTTCGTCTCATAGAATTCCTAAATTATCCTCAAATATGTGTATTCAGTGAGTTCCACCACTTCAGGTGCGGAATAAATGTAAGTATATAGTGCTGCTGCTCTCTGCTGGTGACCAGTGGCTACTGCATCTAAGTTTTCACTGATCCTGGTTGTGTTTGTGTTTGTGTGTTCCAGTGTGGGTGTATTCATTGCTTATGCTGCCAATCATAACGTCAGCACCCAGATCAAGAGTACGCGACGCTTCATCAATACCAATATGAGAGACCTGAGGACCTTTGCTAACAACACACCTGCAGTATGTATATACAAACACAAACAATACAAAAAAAATACAAACACACATAGGAGACATGTTTAGGTGAAATGGAAACACTGTATGAATGAATGAATGCTCTTGTTGAGCCCTTTTGGCTTCTGAAAGGACACACAATGAGTTATTGATCAAAAACACATTAAACCAGCAAAAGGGTGTAACTGCACATACTTTTTGTCAATTCATGGGTTATGATTAACAACTATTATTATCTTACTGGCTATCATTACAAAGTCCATTACGTCTGTAATGTCTTTTCACCTAGATGGTTAAGTGGCTCCGATCTGTATTTTTACCAAAATAATGACATTCAGCGACCTAATCTGATGTAAGGATATTAATTTTATCATGATGAACCATTTCTTTTAAACTCACAAAGGTCTCTAGATGCCCGCTTATATTCCACTAGAATTAAATGTTAAAATTGGAAGATGCTAGACACTTTTTTGGAATCAATGTATAACATTTTGTTATTAAAGAGTTAAATAAGTCCATCAAATCAAACTATAGCAAACTATCAATTCTACCTCTTTGGTTGTAAACTGTCAACATGTACTCTTTAATATAATAATAATATATATAATAATAATAATAATAATCTTCTGTTGCTTTAACATTTATGTTTCCTTTCCTCCTGTTACAGCAAATTGAATATTTGACAGCGCAGTACGCCACAGCCAAGAACAAAGTCCTGTCAGATCTGGACAGTAAGGACAACCTCAAATTAAAGTAGATCTCATGTTTTGTGTGACTATGACGCGTTACCATCAACCTGTCTGTTTGTCTTTCCTGACAGACATTGGACCTTTGTTGGGCGGGAGGATCCACAGTCAGCTGGAGAAACAGGTGGTTCCTTCATTAGACACCGCTCTGCGCATGGCAGGAGGTAATGCACGCCGTAACTTTGAATAGCACACACACAGTATTGTATGCCACAGATTTCAGAAATATATATATGAAATCAAATATTAGAATAAGTCGACATTGCTAATACCTTTGCTAAGGCTCTGTGCTATGATCAAAAATAATAGGACATATTTCTTGTTATAGTTTGATTTATAGACAATATGGTGCAAAAGTCTTGGGCTGCTTTTAGCTCAGTTGTTTTTGCAGGGTTGCACACAGCATGAACATTTATTTACCAGTCTCTTTATTAAGTAACGAAAATGGGAATGTACACAAAAATGTGCACAACACACACAAAACGTCTGATATCGTTGTATAAATCCCGAGAAATACAAATATAAGGTAATTTTAACATGTTAAAAACAACAAACCAAATGGTGGCCTTAGGTTTGACCTTAGCACACCATTGTCCTTAGTAAATAATAAGGTGCTAACTCATATTTTGTATTTTTTCTCCTTTTATTTAGAACTTTTATTGACAATTAAGAATGTAAGAAAATATCATACTGAATGTATAAAACTCTTTCAAGTTATAGTTGTGAACAAAATAAATGAAGGTATAAAATGTCCATATGATACATTTGCATCAAACTTGTAAAACCTCCAAGAAGAGGAGGTGACTTAACTATTCTCCTTCTCCTCCAAAGATATTGTTTGTATATTTACCTACACCTGACACACTTATACTGACACATTCTAATCAGCAATATGAGGATAAACAAGTGTTTTCTATATATTATTATTATCACTGAAAAGTTAAATATCTGTTTACTCATATGACATATGGGATGCTTGATTTTTATGATGGAAATTTGTGAAGCATGACGTTCTGTGTTTCCTCTCCGTACGTATTATATTCTATGTCATTTTATTGAATTATTTACTTCCTAGTAGAGCTTTGTCATTGGGCAGTTTGGATGGTTAACCATACCTGGAATCATAGAGCTGCTGTATTTGTGCCACATAGAAGAATATAAGATATCGCCAAATGAAGAAAATTTTGTTATAAAGAGTGTGACCAGATAAAATAAGATAAGATAAGATCAAATAAGATGAGATAAGATCACATAAGATGAGATAAAATAAGATAAAATAAGGTAAGATAAGGCTTTATTTATAATAATAAGTAATATAGTATAATGTGAAATAATTGACCTTTTTCTACCATCAACAATACACATACAGTATATTATCATAACACACAGTTGTATGACTTCCTGAGGATGTGCATCAGCTGTTACTTCATATAATAGGTGGGAAAGTACAGCAGCTCATGGTTTTCTTGTGTATGCGGCTTTCTTTGTTGTGCGGTTATTTCTGCTGAATGCTGAAGGCACCGTTTCAAGAGCGTTCACTTTCCTTTTAAAGTCTCATTTTCCTCTTTCACTCCCCGACTCTTTTCATCTAAAGCAAAAGTTGAGAGTGCCATCAAAGGTAATCAGAGCCGATCAGGATTCAGTGTTCAAGTGCTCGTGGCCCAGTGTCAGTGGATCCCGCCTGTTCCACATCCTGTAGATCCTGACCCTGAACTGCTGTTGAACCCTGTAAACACTCATCTGTTGTGGTTTTGGCTTTGTGGTGTGGACCTGTGATGAGGTGACTCGACCTTTTTCAGTGGTGGAAGAAGTATTCAATTCCTAAAAAAGTACACAATGAGAAAATACTCCACTACAAGTAAAAGTACTGCATTGAAAACCTTAGTAGAATTAAATAAATGTATGCATTATCAGCCAAATAATGCAGTAACTGTGCAATAACATGTTCACTGTCAGTGTGTTTCTGTGTATATGTGATGTTTTTACATTCATTGTGATGCTGCATTAATGTGTATGTTGTATTTTACTGCTGTGGATCGTTAAGGTCGAACACATTTACTCTTCCTGAGCCCAAATCTGAGAGCATTTTAAAGAGTTTACTTGGCTTAAGGAGGCAAACTTTAATCTCAGCCCATAAAGAAACACTTAATCCTTTGGTTTATCATAAACATTCAAAATCAACACATTTGGAGATATTTGGTTTTCATTTGGTTTGGACAGGAAGGGGATGAAAAACAGTCATTTGAGACTTGACTAAAGCCCAGGCTTTTTATGTTTGTTTTTTTTTAATGGTTTTTGAGAGCATGTTCTTTATTTACACCAAAGAAGTTAATTTAACAGTATGAATATTTATTTTGACCAAACAATTAAACAAATGTATAAAAACTTAATGACAGGGTCAACATGTAAGAAAAGCGCTACATAAATCCAAATTATTATTATTATTATTATTATTATTATTAATTCTTCTCTCCTCCCTGCAACCTCGAAGTTGATGACGTTTTGCCAGAACTGTCTGCTTTACATAGAAAAACTTAAATGAAAAGAAAAAGTAAAACTATATTCTGGTGTAAAAATCCTCCCTTCACAGCTCTAACCCTTTAACCATGCTGACTGGCATCTGGACAGTTCATTTCTTTGCACGTACAGCTGAAATTAGTTTAGATTAGACTTAATTGATACCCACAACGGGGAAATTCAACAACAGCAACAGAATAAAAGTATAAAGAAAAAGTGTGCATGCATAAGACAGTGCAAAAAACAACATAAAATAATAATAGTAATGAGAACTATACAGACTAAATACATATTTATAGCATAGTGGAAGATTGCAGTGGAATTGTAAAAAGCAAAAAGTCAGACAGTACAAATGACACACCACCAGGACAGGGTTCCACTGTCTGACAGCCGTGGTGATGAACGACCTCCTAAAGTACTTGCCTCGTGTAAAGCTGGCCAAATATGTTCTTGGCCAGGAGGATATCCTGTATCTGTCTGACTTTTCACTCCACTTCATCTCAGATCAGCTCAGTAGGGTTCAGGTCAGGTGACAGATAACCCTCCAGCCGCCTATCTTCTATCTAATTAACCCTTTCAAATCTTGGATAAATGTTGTGGTGTTTGTCATTGGTCATCAACAGTATGTACTTTATTTGTTTATTTGGTTAAAATAAATATGTATAACATTACATTATGTAGTTTATTGCATATTAACAGAGGCACAAAAAATAAGTTTTGATGTGCACTGTATGTACCACTGCACTAAATATGTACTATACTGTATACGGTACTATAAACTTGACCTCAGCTACAGTTAGAGTAAAGTTTCATTCCACCACTGGAGACAGTTCTGTCATATTAGTAGTTTTTCGGTACATTTATGTACACAAATGAATGTATTGTATTAAATGACTGGGCTTATTGGTGAAATTATGTATCAAATTACAAATTCTGATTCAGTTTTCATCCATTTTTTTTTTCTAGCGATGCGAGAGACCAAAGAGGCTCTGGAGAATGTGAGCTCGTCCCTGGAGGTGCTTCAGGAGGGGACGGGGAAACTTCAGGCCTCTTTGTCTGGAGAACGGGCGTCCCTGTCCAACACGCTGTCTGACCCGGCCTGCACCAACGGAGCTGTATCCCACACATGCAGCACCATCCGGTCCACGCTGTCCCAGCTGGGAGTCAGCGCCGACTACTCCAGGGTAGCTCAAGAATTTACTACCGTGCAACCAAACAGGACGAAATGAACAGAAACTAAAATTGTGATTAGCCATATCGTCTGTGTATGTATATATATATTTATATATGTGTGTTATCTGCCTCTTTTAGCTCCCAGATGTCACTCACGCATTAGAAAATGTCAACACTGTCTTGAAAACCGATCTCAGCAACATTGTACAAAAGGTGAGTCTCTGTTTCCGGTTCAGCTTCATCCTCTTGTTCACCTTTTGACACTCTGACTGTTTCATACCAAACTCACCCCGGGTCAAAAACATCTTTATCTTCATCACCTTTTCTCTCCTTCTGTTCACTTCCAGGGTTACTCCTCCTTTAATGACACACCAAAACTGGTTAAAGAGCAAACTAAAAATATTGTCTCAGGTACACAACAATGTGTGTATGTAAATTTGTATGTGTGTGTAGTTAAAATAAATGAGATGAAGCTGTTTTCCAACTCTTTTTAGTGAGTAATGGCATTAGACTATATCATACATTTTAGTTTTTCACTTGTATATCCTTTCTTCTTTTACTTTTTCTCGTATTCTTGTGGACCATGAAACCACAGCTCTTCCTCGTAAGTCCTTTTTCACTTTCTGTTAGAGCCATTTTTCTATATATTCTGTCCTCTCTGAATTAACGCGTTGACCGGCTGGTTCCGTTTTTGATTTTTCTGTCCGTCCGTCTGTCTGTCTCTGTGTGTGCAGGAGTGAAAGGCATGCTGGATAAAATTGGCACAGAGATTACCAGCTTCTCCAAGATGTTCCCAGTGGAAGCCTCTCTGGCCAATTTCACTATTTTCCTCAACGACGGACAGAAGAAGATTGAATCTTACTACCCACAGATAGACCAAATGGATTTTTACAGGTTTGTGTCTGTGTTTATCTTTGTGTACACGTTTCATTAACTCTCTAGGCACAACAGGTCAGGATTTGGAGACTTTCAACCTCACAAGATTATCTGTTTGACCAGTTTTAGACATGCAGTGTTTCTGCTTGGTACAGTATCTCCATGTAAGTGTCTGTGCTGCAGGTGGATCGGCTGTGTGGCGGTGCTCTGCATGGTTGTCTTGATCCTGGCTTTCAACATCCTTGGCCTGCTGTGCGGCACCTGCGGTTACGACAAACAGGCCACACCCACCACCCGTGGCTGCCTATCAAACACTGGTGGCAACTTACTCATGGCGTAAGTCACTGATGTCTTAACAAGTCTGAACTCCAATAATTTTACACCTTAAAGGCAAAATTCAAAGATTTAGGGGGATTTCATGGTAATTTAAAGGTCCACATCTAATAGCAGAAATGTAATACAATAAAGACGTCCTCTGCTGTATGATGATGTGTTAGATTTAGTAACACTATCTAGAGTGAGGGACTGTGCACAACACATTTTTAAGCTCTTGCATTTTTTAGTTTTTGGTATTTTTATGCTCGCTTAATATGACTGCAGCCCTCATTTGATTGCGGAAATGTATTGCTTTGTCTGTCCTGCATTGTTCATTGTCCTTTCTATTGGGCTTTGGTGTTTTTGTTGAGTGTTGCTTTAGGAAAACATTCAGTGTGTGCAATTTAAGGGGCATCTAGTTACAGAAACGGAATGTTAATGTCATAGTTATGTTTTCATTAGTGTGTAATCACCACAAAAATTGCGCTATAATAAGCCAGATCTATCCACAGATGGAGCAGTTGTTGTTGTTCTTCCATGTTTCTGTAGTAGCAGGTGGTGTCCAGCATCAAGGTGCTTTATTGTCACATAATATGTTTATCCCCTTAAGTAAAAAGCCACAAGCAGAGAAAACAACACGTTTTTGCAGTCAGGGGGATTAATTAGTTAGTTGCAGTCTAAATATCATATACTGAACCTTTAAAATGTCTAAATATGATTTTGATATTATTAAATTTACCTTTACATTTTAAAGTATTATACGATATAGATTTTGTTAGTGTTTTACAATGTTGAGTGGAACATTTGTTTTCTGAATAATGGCTAAAATATATGATACGACACTGCATAGAAGATTCCATTTTATTTTCTGTACTATATTATATATTCATGAAAAACACTGGTTATGCATGTTTGAGTATTTGTTATGAAGTCTTAATTGTTAAGCCATGTTTTTGCCTGTAGTTTCCACTCTCTTATCCACTAAAACTAGAAATTTTAGACCTGCTCCTCTAAAAAAAAGGATGGGTGCCTCTAACATCTGTGTTTATTTTAAGCCTTTTAATTTGAACAAAAACTCAGATACAAAAAATATACATATACATCTAAATTAGACCTTTAAAAACAGTCTATTGCAGCAGGTAATGATACTCCTGTGCTTTCTCTCTCAGTGGCGTGGGCTTCACGTTTATCTTCGCCTGGGTGCTGATGGCCATCGTGACCGCCCTGTTTGTTGTCGGTGGTAACGTGGAGAAGCTCATGTGTGAGCCACTGGCCAACCGACAGCTATTCAAGGTACTGAACATAAACTGTCTACCACCCTAATCCTGCTTATTTTTACTCTCCACTCTGCCTCTCAGTGCATTTTCCTTGGAGAAGCTTTTATCTGTGCTGGACAGCATTACATAACAGACAACACCGCCGCTCTGTGCTCATAAATATCTGTATGTGTGTGGTTCATGTAGATCATCGACACTCCTTTCCTGGTTCATCCTAATAAGAAGAACTTCCTTCCTGGGATGCTGTTCCAGAATCCAAACATTGACTTGACTTTGGGAGGCATGTACAGGTAACAATAATACACATTTACTGAACTATTTTTGATTTTAACAGATTTCCATCACGGTTTTTTAATAGAAGCATATTAAATTATCCACGGGTTCTAGATGTTCTCATTTTTATGCTGTTGTGTATTTGTGCATGCTGTACCGCATTTGTCCAGCAGTCACCGCCAAAGTGTTCTATAACAACGTGATTGTAAGGCTATTGTATTCCAAAATTACTAATATCTCCCAAAATATTGATCCTATCAACTTGCCGTTTTCGCTACTGTGTTCCTTGACCAAAAATACATAAGTATGCCAAACTGCAGCAGTCAGCTCTTTCCAGATTTTATGTGAATCTCCGGACACACACACACGCACACATGCGTGCACGCCACAGAGGCCACTTGGCTGTTAACATATAGATTGATGTCCCGGAAACTGCATATTTTTGTGTGTGTATGTTTTATATTTTACTTAAATAATGAGTCTTAATCAACCAGTGTGAATTTACTGTGTTTGTGTTGTAGAGAGTGCTACGAGAACAACGGCCTGTACCACGCTCTGCAGCTGGAGACAATGTTCAACATTAACTCCTTCCTCAACAGAACTGTGGTAAGTGTCTGTTTACCATTTACTAGTCATTCAACATTTATGTCATCTCAGAATATACTGCAGTAAAAGCCTCATTTGTAGTTTAATTGAGAAGAAGTGCAGGAAACAGCTGTGATAAGAACAATGATGTCAGTAAACAATAAAACCTTAAAAAGAAACAACTGCATTCAGAAACCAGGATAAACAATGATGAGAAAAAAACAATAGAAAGCAACTCAGTAAAATAAATAATAAAACCAATTAAAATATAAAATAAGTGAATCATCAGATATAACAACAAGAAGAGTTATAACTGCAAAATATTTTGAAATAAAGGATTTCTAGTGCTTTTATGTTTAAATTTACATTATTAAAGGTCTGTGTAACTGTGTAACTGTTTAACGGATGTGAATGACAACTTGTGAGTTTATCTTTGTGTTTCTTTACAGTACAACAAGGATCTGTCCAAAGTCTTTGACAGTGTGCAGGTGGATCTGCAGGGCATCAGTCTCCTGGAGCAGGCAGGCAGAGACAACCTCATCAACTTTGCCAACTCTGGAATTGGGCACATTGATTATGACGCGTACATGGCAGAGGTAACACTGCTGCTTATGGACAAATACAGCCCCCATTAGGAAAACTATGGTTATGTTTATGCATGTTATGATGGTTAAGCATAAATTAACTCTATAGGAAATTAATAGAAGTCAATGAAGTGTTTACCAAACTTTTTCTTGAGGCTCCATGAAAAAAAAAGCCAAATTATGTCAAGTCAACCCACAATATTGTATAAATCATCAAAAGGTCAGAGTTGTTTATAAATTCAAGCTGTTTAACATGTTTAACTGCTATCTTTGTATCACCTTATAATATTATCCTGAAAAAGAAAACCATTTGGAGGAAAGATGTCTCAAATATCACATCTATGTTTTATGCATGTGTTATAGAAAACATTTACACATTTTAAATACTTAGACATGAAAGACAATAAGTGCATTTAGGCAAAATTACAAAGCTCCCCTTAAAGATTTGTGGAATCATTGAAATGCAAATTTATTCAGTGACTAAAAATGAATCTCCTGCATCATAGTGTGGATCTATGGCTTTATGGCATCAGCTCCTAATGGATAATAAACACATAGAACATCACACGTGTGCACTTATAATTATATGTTTGTAGTCACAGGTTGTTGGGTTTTGTATTCTGTGTAACGTTATATCAAGTAAAGGTTTATTTTAACTTATGTTAAAGTCAAAATTGGGATTAAACTTTGTCATTATCCAGAGGAACAGGGTTCATACATTTTCCTCACTGGTCTTAAGAAAGGTTTATTCCTTTAAATATTTTTATGGACTAGCGAAATTAAATTAACATTATTTGTACTTCTATGTATACAGGAACTCATAAATCCACACAAAATCCTGAACAAACAAAGGCAAAATCTATAACTTTAAATTAAATACTGATTTAAAAAAAAAAAACCTCAATTCTCACTTTCTTCATTTCTCATTTTAGGTGAACAAGGGAGTCACCACTGTAGATCTCTTGTCATTCTCTACTGATCTGGAGGCTCAGGCTGATCTACTGGTAAGTCTCGTTATTATTTTAATCACATCGATGATACACAAGTTAATAATAATGCCTTGACCTAATATTTAATACATAAATCATTAGCTGGACTGTAATGATTTATTTGAAAACCATAGAAACTAAAGTACTTGTTACTGCAGGTGTGTCTGTACATACATGGGTGTGTCTTTATCTTATGTATTTTACTGTTTGCGTGTTTTTCAGCCCCGAGGTGCTCTTGAAAACGCCCTGAAGGGACACGCCAGCAGCATCCGACAGATTCACAGGGAACAGGTGGTTCCGCTGGAGCAAGCAATGGTAATGATCGGTCTCACAAACACACATTGAAACTCCTCATGGAAACAATAACCCAACAAAAAATACTTCATTTGCTGACTACACTACCCAATAACAAAGCACAGTTATTCAACAAGCAGCAGAGGCACTGGCTTCTTTAGGTAGCTGTAACCTGTGTTTACTTTTCAGGCTCATTTTAACATTAATAATTACAAAGCTCCATCATTTCTTCTAATATAGTGCACAACATCAGCTAATTATGACATGATTATGTGACAAGCTGTAAAAACAAACCAGACAACACAGACTAATGTTATGCCTGTGAAAGGACGTATGTGTATTTGACTTCACCTCAGTTTTATTTCTGCTTCCTTCCTTCTTTTTAATTCATTATTTGGTGACAGAAATATGTTAAAGCACGGGTAAGTTCATGTCTGGCCCTGTTATTGAGTGGTCGTGTACATTTGTGGTAGTTGTGTGGTTCAGCCGTGCTGTGCTGTGCCGTGCCGTGCCATGATGGGTATATGTATTAAAGGAGTACTAAAATAGGTGTTTGTTTTCAGTGTAGGTATCTGTTTTTATTTGATGACAGTGTGTGTTGTTTTTCTCTGTCAGAGTACATTAAGCCAGAGTATAAAGCAGCTGCAGAGGACGTCCAGCGACCTGCCGGTAGGAAAACACCCCAAAGGCATCTGCAAGAATAATGTTAACAAAACACAAAAAAAACAACTTGTTTGACTGTGGTTTTAGGTCAAAGTCACTAATATCCTGAGTGCCATCGATGCAGCCGAGTACCTCATCACTCACAACGCCTCCCATGTAGTGAAGCAGGTAAATAAACACAGATGTACAGCACGGAACGTATAACAGCACATCTGTGGCCCTGAACTGAAAAGAGACTATTAATATCTTCAGTTTACCGTATTTTCCGGACTATAAGTCGCACTTTTTTCATAGTTTGGCTGGTCCTGTGACTTATACTCAGGTGCGACTTAT
>JAPQRQ010000001.1:1904152-1915243 GCA_037367365.1 Apogon talboti
ACAACTGGTGTAATGACAATACAGCCTATTCTATTCTATTCTATTCTATTCTATTCTATTCTATTCTATTCTATTCTTCTGCATATATTCTACAACTACTAAACTACTGCTTATCAGTTATCCTTTGGTATTCTACTACTTACTGCTTATTAATGGAAAGTGATTTTAAGGTGTAATGTGTAGCAGGTATTTACATGTGTTTTGGTGAAGTTTGTGCTGTGCTCGCAAATGGTTATTAGTTGACATTTGTTAACTATAGCTTGTGAGAAGCAATCTGACGCCCGTCATCAGTACAAGGTCTTGGTGCCAAATTAATGCAGTTCAAATCTGACATTTACTGTCACATTGTATATGTTTTGTGAGGCATAAATTTGTGTATCATACAATTATGTCACAGTGAATGTGTCCTGTAATCAAAGCTAAAGGGGGTCCAGTGACATGGAAAGTGTATGTGACTTTTTTGACTAGGTAGACTAATATTGGTATATTTTTTACTCCTACAATTGGAGACCCAATAAAAAAAAAAACCTCCAGTACCTATTTCAGTTCCTGACTCTAAGTTTGGGAAAAGGAGCCTCACCAATACTAGGCCTTTAGCTCATGGTACTGATAGGGTAAACAATACTAAGACTATAATTAATGTCCAGCTTCATTATTAACTGTCAATAAACAGTAATTACAGTATTTTATTTCCCTTACCATTATGACATACTATCATTATATGGTCATTTATTGTAGGTCATACATGGAATATACTGTATACTTTGTGTATTTTATGCATATTTGGAACTTTATTTTTGACTGCTATCAGTCAGATTTCTTTTTGTATGAATTTATACTAATTTCTTTCATGTTCAGCCAAACATAACTGACTTAAGAGACTGTAGGATCTCACAAGAACTGAAGTGGGTTAGATTCATGTATGTACAATTGTACGCCTCAGTAATTGGTAGCAAGTTCAACTTTACCTTTTAAGATGGACACGATAAGGTTTTTACTTTGTTTTTCTTACTACAGGTTCACAGATCAGCTTTAACTCTTTGGCAAATAACTTCAGGCTGCGCTTTGGCTCTGCACTCTTCGTCCTCGCTCCTCATCAATAGTAAAAGAACCTCCTATGCAAGATTATATAATGTCTCGCAACATTTGGCCTTACGTGTGTACCGTCCTTCAGGCCTCGTAGTTCCTCTCCTTCCCCCCAATCAGCTGCCACAGACCCACTGACCTTCTTCCTCCTCCACCTCCTCCCTAAGTTTATGTTCTCCCCCATCCCCCATTCATCTTGCCCATCACTTCTTTTAGTTTTCAGTTTACCACACAGGGCTGAGCCTAAGCCACATGTGGTCGTCATATGTGTGTGTTTGTGTGGTGTGAAGGAGGAGTCCAAGCTGGAGAAGTTGGAGCTCACCTGAATAATACCGTCTTTGTGGACTTCAGCTTTATAAAGCCACACTCACATGCTTTCTGCCCTTGCACACCTTGAGCCTGAGACTGTGCGCTCCCATTTTTCTACACCCACATCCATCTTTTACTGATACATCCGACGCCACCATGAGAATTGGAGTGAGGCTGTCGCTGCTGTTGGCGGCAACCCTTTGTGTATCGCATGCACAAACTAACAACCACAGCAGTGATAACAGGCAGCAGCCTCAGCAGCAGCAGCAGCAACGCAGCGTCTGGGATGAGCCCATCAGATTCAACACCAAGACTAAGGATTCCTGTACCATGGTGGTGTCTGGAGCTGGAGACTACACCCGTCTGCGTGTCTCCTGCAAAGGTCAGAACCCAGCACAGTCTTACTACTGCGACTTCCAGGGCAAACCCAACCTGTGCCGCGCCTACAACCTCAACCCTCGCCACTTCTTCACCCAGATGATGTGGGAGTTGAGGAAGCTCAACAACGCCTGCCAGGGACAAAAACTCTACCGCCCTCAGATGTGCAAGAAATACCCCGACGAGGCTCAGATGACCTTCCTCTCTTCTTACCCCAAGATGACCACCCCCAAGCCCTCCAAGCCCGTTCAGGAGCCACGCAAACCAGTGGTGCCGGCCCAGACAAAGCCGGTCTCTACTCCTAAACCGGTTGGTAAGCCCCAGCCCCAGCCAGTCAGACCCCAGCCAGGCAAGGGGCCCCAGACCAAGAAAACCACCCCCAAGCCTGTCAAGACCACTACTCGTCCCACGGAGCAGCCTGATTCCAAAGCTTCCCGCATTGCGTCAGAGTACTGCTGGAGGAGCTTCCAAGGCATCTGCACCTACTTCATCAGCTGGTTCCAGAACTGAGAGGACACACTGCAGACACATGTGAGTAAGAAACACCAACGCCTTAGATGATGCTGTTTCTTTGAATGAAATGCAAAAAAAAGTTACACTGGAAGTTGTTCTGGGTTCATAATGGCATGTATCTCCATTTCATCTAGCCAATAGAAACAAACCTTTTTTTCTATTTCAGGTAGAAAACGCAGCGATGGAACCTGTCAGAACTTTACTTGTCTGTCGTTGACACCTTGAGGATCCTGGATGTGAGCGTTTGGAGCCAATTCATCACCTTATGAGATCTGACTCCACACTGAGGCGTGGTACAGGCTGAGCATCTCCCAAAATACTCTGAGTTCAGTTAATGAAAATGACTGAATGTCCAGTCTGTTGTCAAGTCTGTGTGGTGGTAATGTAACTTTTAACACAGCAAGGCATAGAAAATGTGGCAGGCATGCGATTCTCTTTGTATATGAAGTACTATTCTCTCTTTTTGTCACAAAAATGAAATGAAAACATGACGGTGAAGAAAAAATAAAGTCAGAGCAGTGACTCTGCTTCCCAGTGTTGCTGAGTTTCTCCTTTTTTTTTTTTTTTTTTTACACACATTCATTCAAAGAGCTCCTTGTTTTCTTTTCATCACTGGCTGTAACAACACGGCAGGAAGCTATTAAGGCTCAGACACAGTCAAAGTGAAGTCAGACTGCAGTAAAGATAATATAGCTAGAGTCTGAGAAGGTGTCTGAGCAGAGCTAAACACTTCTTTGTATGAGCTGATGAATTGAGTCCTAAGAGCTACCGTATGCAGGAACAGAGGAGGTCTGTGTGGCAGCCGGAGACGAGTGGAAACCAACGACTGGAGGCACATAAACACACATCTATGCCCACAGTGGAAATGAGGGATGAAAGCTGGGGCACTTTAAAATTAGTCACCCTGACTGTAGTTGCTCCATTCATTATCAACATGTAACTGATTATTGACGATAAACTCATGCTGTTCAAACAAATACACTGAAATTTAGTTAATATTTCCAGTATACGACGACAACTAAGACAAAAAGTAGAACTAGAGTAGAAAAACCATTGTTAACGCTTTTCACAAACAGGAAAACTAAGTAAAATTAAACAGAATTGTGGTTAAATTCAGCATGTTCTTTCCCGTTTTAATTTATCGATCTCTGCTGTTGGATGAGCAACATTAATGAGTATTAATATCAGTTATTTTTGGAAAAACTGTACTTTCGTTCATTCATCTTCTGTAAATCAAGGGTTTATTCTTAATAGAGGCAAAACTAAAACTAATATAAGAATAAAAATCCTAAAAATAAAACTAGGCAAAACTAAAAACTAATAAAGTAAAAACTAGTAAGATTTTTTCAGCTACAACCAAAATTTCTTTAACCTAATGAGAGATTTGTCTTTTTTTACATTAAATAATTGTCCTGATTGGAAACAGCGTAACACAACAGTTTTTTCAGATGCATTTTTTTTTTTTTATAGAATGTCCTTTGCACTGGACAGTTGATTTATTTATTTATTTATTTTTTAAGTAAAAATGTGAAACTCTTGTCCACTGCAGAGGACAAAACAGATAAGATAAAACATTTAATTTTAATTATAATCATGTTTTTTTTATCCTTTGTTTATCCAGGAGGCTCTCATTAATATTCAAGGTCTCTTATTTCAGGAAAAATGGCAGGAGTGAGTAGTTTCCCATGTAAAACAAGTTCACATGTGCAACAAACATTACAACAACCGAAAAATACAAGTTATAGAAGAAGAAGAAGAAAGTGAATAAAAAAGAGGCAAATAGACAATGTCAGTGTCATCCATAAGTGCAGAGGTTTACGCATCAAATATATTAAAAATTAATATATTTAAAAAATTCAAGTAGACCCAAACTGTTTGTGATGTAGAACCTGCAGCTACCACAAGGTAGTGCTAACGAGGCACAGAAGTCCAAACACTGTATGTAATGCAGAGGATTGTATTACCATATAACTGGTTGGATTATTGGACGTGTGCCCATGTGAACATTATATGGGTGTCCTTTGTTGGTCTTCTTTGTTCATGCCTGCAGACACTTCTTCATTACAGGTGTGAAACTGGAAAGCAGGGAGGGGCGGATTTAAGAACCTGACTTCACAGAGTCAGTGAACTTCATTATTAAGTGTTGTACTAAAATAAAACAGGCCCAGTTGGGGGTGAACTGAAGACAGTTGGAGTTGTTAGATTTAACATTCAGCTCTTCTATAATGTAAACCACAGGCACTCCTTGAACTGCACTGAAAGCATATGCTTTAACCCACTTTCCTGTGGGCTATAATTCAGGGAAAACCTTTTTATTGGTACTCTGTGGATCAGTACGTCCTCATAAAACGGACTGATGCTTACTGTCTCTTACTAAGACTCAGCAGGTTCAAAGCTTCAAAGAAAAAAGGCACTGATGAACAAAGACGAGAGAGAAAACATGAAGAACACACAGTTTGTCGGAAAAGGACACGTGTGATTGATAACATTAATGATTGATGCCTTGGTTAAGTATCGCAGTAAGACAATCCAATGTGGGACAGAGTCAGACACCGAAAAGACACGGAGACGTGAACACAAATACATGAAGTAGAAGATGCTCGTATTAGAAAATGTATAAAACACAATAACTTTTTTTTTATATTAAAATGACACAAATCCTTCCTAAATTTACTGAAAGTGAACATTTTATAGATGTTTTGACAAACACTGTAGATGGAATTTACTATATTGTCTTAATATGTGTCTTAAAGTTTTATTTTTTGTCATTTTTGATACATAATGGGTCTATTATTGTCCATATTTTTGTACGTTATTATATCATTTGCTTGAATTGTTGTATTGTGTGTGATGTTTGTTTGACTCATCCTGTTTTATCTATACTTCACATAGTTTTTTATTTATTTTGTTACTTTAATAGCTAATTCAACATCTGGCCACAGGAGCTGAATATTAGCCATTTTGCAAACACAGGCACATTCACAGCAACGTTGATAAATGTGCATTGTCCCTTTAATATACGATTCATAAGATCGCATCCCATCAGTACAATAGAGTGGTGTCATATTATCACCACTCTTTACACAAAGAGCTTTAAGAAACTTCACAGCAACACAGCAGTGAGTTAAATGTTCACAAAATGTATCAGGACAGCAAGTAAATATTGAAGTTAAATAAGTTCAGTTTGTGTTTACAGCAAAATACACTGTTACCCATAAAGTTGGAATCAAATATTTGTGCTTCTTCTCATGAAATGATTGTGACGATGGGATTTATTCTTGATTAATAAAGTGCAATTGGGACTCAGTATGTAATCATTACACGTGATCAAAGGTGAATAAAAAAAGAAATGTGTCTGAAAACAAAATTGTCCCAAGTTTATAGAAGGAACAGGTTAACAACAGGGGTTCATCTGTTACAACATTTAAGTATTCTATTAAAATGTGGAAATTAGAAATAAAAGGATGTTTCAAAAGCTAAATAAAGGCATATTATTTTGGAATTGATACAGCTTCTAATATGCTGAATATAAGCATATTTTTCTTCAGTTTAACCCTTTAAACCCTAACCTAAAATGGTCCGTCTTTTTTTTCTTATTCTTTTTCTAGCATTCATTTACAATTTACTACGTGTTGTAATACTGCTTAAAACAGCTTCTCCAGCATCTAGTACAGGCATAAATGAAATTACTGTAATGACCCAATAAAGCTTATAAAGCGCAATGTTCAGAAGCCATTGGAATTTTTCCAACTGCACAAACAGTGAAAGAGTTACAGCCATCCAAACTGCATATGTGAAGGGTGTGTCAGCGATGACACATCAGGTTTTAAAGAGTTAAACCTGTGGATAAAAAAGTGCGTTGTATCTGAAGATAACGTTACGCACAAAAAGATTTATTTTAAGCAATATACAAATACATGTTACAATTAGACCACCTATTAATACGTATTATTTATTTTATTACAAAATTCAAATGGCAAAATACTCCAAAGTGATTAAATACTCTACAATTAATTGGAAAATGCATTATGTTGGAATACACAACAGACTGTGCTTTAGAGACACACAGAAGTCGAGAGGACAGATGAGGAGGTGTTTGAGGGTGAAGTGGATCAGTGCAGCTGAGTGACGGAAACACGAGCTTCCAGAAATACTCATGGTGTGAGGCGGGATTACTCATTAGTGCAGTACATAGTAGTACTTTATAGGAGTATCAGATCATCGGCGTCTGTTTACAGACTCCGAAGACGGTTCAGCGTCTTGTCAGGTCAGAACAAACACATTCCCATTTTCCCAAAGAACCCGCTGCCAACTTTCCTCTGGTTTTACATTGCAAGGAGGTGCGTGTGTTGGGCGGGAGGAGTGGGCGTGACGCAGCGGTGCACTATGAAAGCCATGTGCGGGGCCGGGGACACGCACCAGAACAAACAGTCGCAGCTGCAGATACTCCGACAGTAAGTGGACATGACATGGAGACTTTTCACAGTAGCTGTTCTTTAGATCAACTCAGAAAAAACCCTCTTCTCTGTATAAATGAACTTAACCCGGGCTGAAATGAGCATATATAAATAATGTGATCTTTATAAGAACTGTCTTATCTGTCCCTCAGGTGCTTCCTTCTTTGCTTGGTGAAGACATGTTGCTGCTGAGGACTTTTACCCCTTGGTTGCTGTTGGCCTTCCTCGGGCAGCACCTCTGTCTGTCCTCCGGGGCCCGTGATAAAGGACGCAGCGCTCCACAGAGAGCGGCGGCGCAAAGTGCCGCGCCAGCGGTAGGCAGAGCGCAGAGGAGCGGGGGCAAGTCCGGGGGGGCCGCCCGGGGAAAGTTCTCCGTCAAGGACGGGATGCAGTGCACATGGACGGCCAAAGACGTCGGGGACAAGGTCAAACTGTCGGTCAGATGCGAGAACCCGCGGGCGCGCATCGAGGGTGGAGAGACGGACCTGAGCTGTGAGTACTACGCCAAGCCCCAGACCTGTCCGGGGTTTCAGTCCGACCCCAAGGCCTTCTGGAAACAGGTGGGCCGCGCGCTCAAGCGACTGCAGCGCAAAGTGTGCCGAGATGAGCGCGCGCTGGTTAAAGCCGGCATGTGCAAGCGCGCGCCTGGGGACGCGCACTTCAAGCTGGACATCCTCAGCTCCGTGGTGTCCGCCCAGTCCGGCGGGGACATCACTGTCCCGCCCAGACCCAGGACTTCCTCCTCCTCTACTACGTCCACGGCGACCACCACGACGCAGGCTCCCACGGGGACCACAAGCTGCAAGGGGCGCGCGGACCACCGGAAAACGGCGGAGGAGTACTGCAGCAGCTCGTGGGCCAGCCTGTGCTCCTTCTTGTTGTCCATGGTGCAAAGTGAGGACTGTTAGCTTCAGGTCCCTGGACGGAGTGTGGACACAGAAAATAGAGGGGACACAGTTTTATTTTTTTGTTTGTTTTTTGTAGATTTTTAGTGTTTATTATAAAGAAGAATGTACTCAGGTGTGCATATTATGAGGTATTTAACAGGTGTTTGCAGTGAATGAGAGACATCTAAACACTATAGTTAGTAAACAGTTAGGGCCTAATTAAGAGGTACAGTACTACTTTGGTTGGCCTACTTCTACTTCACTATTTTGGACAGTTACATTTCAGATAAAAAGTTTAATCATAAACACAACTAAACAGGTACTGATGAGCTTCTATAGCCTGTGACCAAACATCAGAAAGAAAGACATGTTACAGTTCTCTTTATATACATAAATACAGGTACACATCTCACGTAGTGTAAAAAAAATAGTGTGGAAGTGGACATTCCTTTTACTTTCAAGTTTTCCTTCTATTTAAGGCTTAGGTGCAACACCCACTCCAAATTGGGGAAAAAAAGTTGACTTTTGTTTGTTAGGCTGTTTGTCAGTTATTACCTGTTCTAGCTTTTCTAAGTTTTGTACATATTGTAAAAATCATCTAAAATTCTGTGACACTACATCCTTTTTTATCTGAAAGTAATTGGTTAAGTTTTCCGTACACATTGAAAGAGTTTAAAAACTTTGAAAATGAATGCACATTTGTTTTGTCAAATGACACCCCAAACTTCCCAAATCCCTGAAGAAACCCTGGTATTTGAGTAAATTCTGCTTCTACTGTTTGTTCTGATTCGAAAGAACTGAATTTTTTTTTTTTACACACATCTGAGATTTAATTTCTTCTACCTCTGGTCAAGTTTATCATCAACCACTAACTCGATATAAACTCCACTGTATTTATGCACCACAAATAAATATTTTCTATTTATATAATGTGTTTTGAGGCTTGTATTAATCATTTATCATGTCATTATTTTCTTGTATCTGGAAATGGTGAAAAAACTAAAACAAAAGAGATATGCTAAGTGTTTTTCCATCTTTAAGCCCTTGGTAAAAACCAACAAGCTTCAAGAATGAAATGATATTATCCTCAATGTTTGACTTATCAATCTTTTTTCTGAAATAGGCTCAAATAATGTGGATTATGTCAGTTATGTCAAGCAAAAAATGCTTTAAACTAGACTGAAGAATGTGCCAGATGTGTATTTTTAAAGTAAAATCCTGTCATCTCAAGTTTGTGTTAAATAGTTTGACATGACAAACAGCTGTACACACTGGATACACTTTCCAGTGGACTGTATTTTAGGCTTCCCGCTCGGCTCACATGCCCTCAGGTTAAAACCACCACACACACGATGAAAGACTCCGTGGTTTTTATATGCACAAGTGGAGCAATTGTGCATGGCATCCAAATCTATGGCTCATTCCTCCAGTTTCCTGCAGTGCTCTCTAATTACTTTCTCAGTGACAGCAGCTCAGGGTTATATATAGGAAGACTGGACATAACGAAGGCTGCGCTGTGTGCATTGTAATCCCTGAACAAGTGCAACCCCAGATGTAGATTTTATGCTTTCCTGTCTGCTCCTGACCCCCGTGACCTCCGGCCTGCTGCTGCTCTTTTGTCCCCTTTGACAGACACTTAAAGAACAACTGAAGAGTGATTTCCACACTCTTAACGGACGTCCGCTCTCTTTGATGCCATAACAGAGATTTTTGTTGAGATATAGTTTTACTGACCCAAGGACACATTCCAGTGACACCACAGAGGAAGGAAGTAGTCAGAGGTTAGAGTTGAGGGGTGAAGGAGGAAATGAGGATACCATCCATACCCCCCCCCCCCCCACACACACACACACACACTTGTGAGCACATGGTCTTTATTTCTTTTGTCTCTTGGCTCCTCCAGGCTTTGATGAAAACATCCACCTGCAGGATAATGGACACAGATTAGTCAGACTGTAAATCACAGTCAGTGTGGGCTTCAAAAACATGCTACACTTAAGAGTTTTTATGTTTCAGATACAGATGCGTTGACTCAATTAACCTTCATTCACTGTGATTCAGCTTCTTTATTTGTCATTTAAACATTACATCAATGATGATGCATTGGTCTTGGTAAAAACACACAAATAAAACACTTGTAAACAGAATAAAATAATATAAAACTATTTAAATATTAATAGATAAATAATGCATGTAATAAAATCTGATAAAAACTATACTATTTTGGTGTTAAAATGCACTGAACATGGTACAAGTTCAGGACTAGAGTCAATATTGCACAGTGTGATTGAGATCCACTCAGTATATTGCATTGTTTATCTCTGATATCATGTGTTTTAATCAGAGAATCACATTAAACTCCAAAATATTAATGTCTTCTCTGCTATTCAACATGTTAAGTGGATGGTGGAAACCTTGAAAGATTCACCAAGTTTAACATAATGACTTAATTCTTAGTTTGATAGTTGCACTGACCAAGATTAGATGTTAGTTATGTTCACTTAAGCATGTAAGACATATTTTTGAGTCACAATATTTGTGATAAAATGAAAACTATAACTGAGTTCAGTTTTAATTTCAGTTCCTTCTCCTTATAACATTTGGTAAAAAACACAAAACAACATGCCAGAATACACAATATTTGTAATCAAATGTGAAAACCTTTCACGAAACATTTGAGATAAATACGTTTCAATCAACATTCTTCTCCTGTTAAAACATTTACTACATTTAAATGCACAGAGATTTTACAAAAGAGAACATTTCAGAAAACATAACATTTCACAGAACAATGTTTTATTAAATACCAAAACATATCACAAAACATTTCAGAAATATAACATTTCACTGAATGTACTACCCCAGTCACAAATGCACAAATATTCCACAAAATACAACATGTGATATGTTATAAAACACAATATTTCACAAAACAAAACACAAAAATATTGAACAAAACATGTCAGAAAACACAACATTGTTTCATTCAATTGTTTCACAATTAATTAACCCATAAAGACCCAGCACTACATTTATGGCACTTCCCAAATGAATGTTTCTATATATTTAACCTTTTTTAAGTGATTTATCCCCATTTATTGTAACATTACCCTCTATATTTTGCATTTTTTATTGTAAATCATGTATTTTCCTATATTTAATTTCAGATTTAATTTAGATGGTTATGAAAAGTCAGAGTAAATTCAAAGGTTATTATATCAAAACAGAGAAAGCTCAATAAAAAGTGAGGTTTTTCAGCAAATATATCATTAAGTGAACATAAATTAAGCATTTCCTTCCACTGTCATTGATCCATCTCCATGGGTTTTACTGGTGAATCAATGTTGTAGAAGATGACGGTGTTTCCACGGTAACTACGGAGCTTCTGAATGTCCAAATGGGTCATATCTGATGACCATGAAAAGATGAATAACTGCATTTTACACCAATTATTTACATGT
>JAPQRQ010000001.1:1923709-1939954 GCA_037367365.1 Apogon talboti
GTGTGCTGGAAGAGGGAAATATCTAAAACATGCAGGACACCGGCCCTCGAGGACCAGGATTGCCCACCCCTGGTGTAGATGGTGTGTCCTACTGCAACCTTCTTCCTGTTGCTGTCGAGATTTCTTGGCTTCCGCTTTGCCACCCTCCAATAAAACTTTGACTGGTGAAGAACCTGGACAATAGTTGTTGTCTACACAGTCCCTCCTATCTCAGGTGCTGAGGCTTTTTAGAGTAGTCATAGGGGTCTTGGTGGCCTTTGTTGGTAAATGTAGCCAAGAATTCAGATTAACCATTGAGTGAACCTTCCAGATTTAGGTCAGTCACTGTCAAGGGGGTGAATATTTATGCAGTCACTTATTTTACATAATATATTTTTAATTAATTGTCATTAGTAAGTAGAGATTTCATTCTTACATTAATGACTTTTATTGGTCAAATTATATTCACCATGATTTTAACTGCCATAAAGGGCATTGATGTTTCATTTATGTAATTTGATATGTTTGTTTACATGTTTGATTTATATATTTTATTTTGTGATTTGTTTAAGTAATAGATAGGAACTTTGTTCGCGGTCTGTGTTGCACAGGGACATTTTTAGTCGTTGCAATATTTGAAACCATGAAGGATGAGAGATTTTTCCGCTTGAGAGGTAAAGTTTAAGTTACTCAAAGAATATTTTTGCATTGTTCATTTCCCTGGAGGTTTTTGTGTTTGCTCGTTTTCACCCCGTCTTGGTTTTGTGCTGCCGGCGAGGTATGTTTATTTACGTAATATTATGTAGCGCATATATGGGTTTTCAGTTGATGTGTACGTATGTTTTATTGTGTACTTCTGTGTTTGTTTAGTTCGACGGTGGATTTATCAGTGATAAGCTCTGATCAGTAAATGAAGAACTTTCGCGAGGTTTATTTCCTGGAGAGAGTGACAATGATTATATTTATAAAAGCAATAAAACATGAAAACTTCCAAGGGGGGACTTTTTTAAAGGCTCTGTAAATATGAAACCATCTAGAAATTGGGACAGTTGTATATCCTTACATGTAGGCCGTACACAGAGGTGCACTTCTGAATAGGTGAGGCATGCAGCTGCTTTGGGCCCCAGGCTGTCAGGGGCCCCAGAGGCTGACAAACCTATTCTACTGCAGTGTCTCAAAATGTGGCGACTGCAGTAACTGTGACGCCTCCTAATTAAATACAGCGATTTGCAAAGACATGTCAGTAGGAACCTCCCTAAAGGGGCCCCACGTCATTAATGTAGAACTGTGTTGATGAGCACTGGCCTTAAAATGAAGCCTCAACTTCCTGTAAAATATATTCACATCTAAGCAATTTTTTTTTACTGTTTGTATTGTTTTCATTTAAAATTATTTATAATTCTATAGATTTATATTTAGAAAATTAAAGTACTGTGCAAAAGTCATATGTCATCTCTAGCTTTATTGGGTTTTTTTTCGCAGGGAGTACCCATATTTATTTCTCATTCTTTTTTCTTCAGATGCAACGAGGAAATACCGGAAATATGTGCACAGCCTTAAAAGACACACAAAATACTGAATTACATGGGTTGTAAAGGTTAAAGTCCCTATTTAGTGTGACCTCTGACCCCATGACAAGAAGCAGCACAAACAATTAGAAACATCTGACGTGTGTTGAATGAAACCTGGTATAAAACATCAGAAAATTAATGCCATGAATCTCATATTGAGCAAAAGGGTTAAAGAAATGTTAAGTGCAAAAAGAGGTCACACTGAATACGACCACTCTGGTTTATAGAAGCTTCACATACATCCAGATTGGATCGTAATACGGAGACCAGGAAATGAACATATGTGGTCATTAGAACTTTATCAAACCAGTGAATCTCATGTTGGACCAAGACTTTGGTACAGTACTGTATACTGATGTGAGGATTTGGACTCAATTTTTAAAAAAAGTTTCAATTTCACACATTTTTTTTTGGTTGTCATAAAACAAATGTAATAAATGTTATTTGGAAGGGCCCTCCACTACAGCCACTATAACTGTCTATAGAAAAACTATTGTAATCTAAATTCTATTATTGTTATTTCATATGTATTATGAACTATGAATATATGTGATGCATTTATCCATTTAGGGGTGGCCATGGCTCAGATGGTAGAGCGGGTCATCCAATAACCGAAGGGTTGGAGGTTCAAATCCCATGAGCTGTTGTGTCCTTGGGCAAGACACTTCACCCACCTTGCCTCCAGTGCCACTGGTGTGTGAATGTTCAGTGGTGGTCGGAGGGGCCATTAGGCGCAAATTGGCAGCCACACTTCCGTCAGCCTGCCACAAGGCAGCTGTGGCTACAGACATAGTTTACCACCACCAGAGTGAGAATGTGAGAGCAAAAGAATAATGCTTTGGGTGCCTTCAAAGGCACTATAGATATCTAATGCATTATTATTTATCTAGGGGAAATGTATGTGATAATATATTTCCTCGTAGGTAACATCATTGGATTCAAGGCCATGTGTTATATTATATTTCAATTTGGGATCAGTGCTCTGTTATTGGAGCTGGAAGGGAAACAATCAACAGCTAAAATGACTTACAACAAACGCAAAGTAACTGATCAAAAACCTTGGCTTTATCTCACTTACATTTTCACAGTGTGACTGTCCTCACATTATCTCTATTTGTCTCCCAGGCAGAAACAGAAAAGTTAACAAAAATTTTTATCTCCAGATTATTAGACTGGTGTCCTGCTCTTCTAGATCCAGTGTCTGAAACCATATTAGTCCAATCTTAAAATATTTATGACTATCTGTCACAATAATATATATTTTTGTAAGTATTTGTATTGCTTTTCAAAGTCACAAATGTCCTTGCTGTGTCTTACCCATCTGATATGGTTAAATATGTGCCTCCTACGTCCTCTGGCTCAAATCTTTTGATACATAGAACAGATCTTTTTTTATCATTGCATTTGGTTTTGTCTGTTACCTTCTGTTATTGCAGTTTAATATATTTTACATATTTTAAACTATTTAATGCTTTACCTGCTTCTGTGCTGTTTTCTTTATACATTCATGACTTCAATAAAACTTTCCCTCATTTAAAAATCCACGGTTTCTGAATATACAAATATTATTATAACAGAGATGAGACTCTTCTCACATTGACATGATTATTCCTAACATCACATCTGAACCCTGGACTGGGGTTTAGTGTTTGGTTTTGCTTCCACACCACTGTCTTTTGTGAAACATGTTGTATGTCTGAGATGCTGCAAGGTGTAGAACCCCACATCTGATCTCTATTGAGGGCGCTGTAGCCCCCTCTAGTGGTCAACACCAGCCATTACAAGTCTAACAGGAATCCGTAAGACGACAAATAAGAACAGAAAAAAGTCGTACTCATGTTTGAACTTCATCAAATGAAATGTTTATTATTGCATTTATTGCTTATGCCATACAAAGTGCAACAGAGACAATTGTAGTCTGATAATTGAAACTATAAATGCATGTCATAACATCGGTTACATTGACATTATTAGTGGACCAAAGCTTCCATGTGGACAAAATGTTAGCTACCTTTCAAAGACGTATTGGAATCATAGTTAAAGACCTGACTGGCTGTCTGTCACTCACAAGCAGGTTTGTTATGATAAACGTGCTAAACAACTAGCTTGTTGTTTCAATGAGCTGACGACCCTAAGGACTCACTTAGGCACTTCAGGTGTGGTTCCTAGTAGGTGTGTTGCTATGGTTACGCATCATCTCCTCCACAGAGCAACAGTAAAGCCTTACGGTAGTCTCCGCCAGTGTCCCCCTGTAATACACCCAAAGAGTTTAACAACCAGACCAACACTTAATGGATAAATAGGAAGTAAGGATAGTGATGGTGTGTGTGGGTGTGTGTGTGTGTGTGTGTGTGTACCTTGATCATGGAGTGCAGAGAGCAGGCAAACATCCTCCTGAACTCAGTCCTGATGTCCATCATGTCCACCTCACAGCGAGTCGCCATCACCCTGATCAGAGTGTTGTCATCGGTCCCTGCACCCTGAGAGAAATGCACAACATTGGAGAATAACTTTACTCCAGACATGTCAGATGTTTGACTTGATCTTTGCTGCTTTTAAAAGGTTCATTGTGTGATATTTAGTAACGTGTGAGGTTGCAAATTAGTAAAATAAAACATCTTGGATTTGGTAGAAAAACCCTGCTGCCTCTGTTGATATAAACTACTGAAAACCCCAAAAGTCTAGTCTGAAAAACCTAGTTATTGAATAGTAAATATCACATTTATGTAAATACATACACACTGGAGATTTTAAAAAACAAATGTTTTGAACATTGTTAAAACTCCATTAGCATATAATACAAGAGGCTGCAAAAGTGTGTGCTTGTAATGTTATTAACAATTCTGAAAAAAAAAATCATTTGGATTTTATTAAAATGAAAGTGTAAATTATTAAGATGTTTTTTACAAGTGCGTATAAATGTTTTATAATCTGACAATTATTATAATTTACATGTCTTGTTAGCATATTAATAATAATATTAATTAATAAGAATCTTATAGGGCATTATTATTATTATTATTATTATTGTTATCATCATCTATCCAATGCTTGGCTGAAGTGACCAATTATTATATACCAACTATTCTGAATTTAATGTATTTAATTGTCTGGATACATTATTAATAATTTTGTACATGATAAATATTTTTTTTTTACAAATCACGTTCAGAGACATTTATATGTATATCTAGAATCTAAAAAAGACATTTGACTGGAATTATAAACTTTTATAACCCTTTCACCATGTTTTTTAGAAACAGGTCAAATCTTGTGGCATCTTTCCTCCTACCTTCATGGCATAGTACAGAGTCTCTGCAAAATAAGCTGGGACACTCCTGGCACACTTCACTGTAAAACAAAGATGGAAACAATAATTGAACATATGATTTATACAAAATCTAAATTCTTCCTGACGTTGACACAGAGCTGGACTAGCGAGATAGCATTTTAATTTCTTACCAACAGCGAGAAGCAGGTCTCTTAGAGCTCCAGACGTCTCCCTCTGAATGCTTTCCTCCATCTCAAACCCAGACATCTTCATGTATGCATCAAACACTAACAAAACAAATGTAAAGATTAAGTGTGGTTATCATATAATATCATAAATAAACTACAAACTCTCAAACACAGACCTTTCCTCAGATGCTCTGCGCTCCGGTTGCCCAGGATAGTGACAAAGGATTGCTCATCAGTGCCAAATTTCTCCTCTCCTGCCTTGAAGAGGGCCTGCAATCACACAAGTGCAAAGTCAACTTTATGGTATGCATACATCTAATCATAATAACAGTAGAAATCACAATGTAGTTTTCTTAAAATGCCCACACTGCACAGATACTCTAAAAACAGTCTGAGGAAACAACACTTCCTAATTGTAGGAAAATTATAAATAAAACAGAAAATAGATAAGCCACAGTTTTAAAATTAGCAAACAGGATGTTTGGTCAATACAAATTTCAGCCAAGAAAATGAACAGCTTTTATCAATTTCCTCCACTAGAGGGAGGCATAACATTAAATTCCATCTTCAAAACAGACTGTTTGATCCACCAACAAACATGTGACACTTCCACCCTCAGAGTAAAAGACAATGAGCCATTGATGGTGGAGAGTCAAAACGTTTTATGATCAACAATTAACAACGGACTCACCTGAGCATCAGCCTCGATGTTTCCCTCCTGGATGCCCTTCTGCCTGTTGGCCTGAGGGCAGGTAAAACATTACAGGGTTTCAGTGAATAGAAGCAAAAATCAGAGTAGAGAAGAAAGTAGAGTAGAGTAGAATACAATACAGTACAGTGGAGTAGAATAGCGTAGAGTAGAATACAATACAGTACAGTGGAGTAGAATAGCGTAGAGAAGAATAGAATAGAGAAAAGTAGAGTAGAGTAGAATACAATACAGTAGAGTACAATAGAATAGAGTAGAATAGCATAGAGTAGAGTAGAACAGAATAGAATAGAGTAGAATACAATACAATACAGTAGAGTCTAGTTTCACCTGCAGCAGAATAACCAGGAGTCTCTTGAAGTGTCCTGAGGTGTCTCCACATACATCCTCCTCCAGGTCGTCATCGTACTCTGACAGACACAGATTAGAGTTTTGATTTTTTTTCTTGAGCTCAAAAGTCTCCCTTTAGGCACCTTTTACCCACCATGCACCTGTAAACAACCACTTCAGGACCAGATTTAATCAGTTTAAAATAGCCCCTTAATAAAACTGGACTACTGACTCTTGCATTTGAATTGTGTTTACAATTCAGTCCCAAAGGTCTGATGTCTGTTTTAAAAGTGAGTTGAAAATGGGAGTTGGTCGAGGCATGGCGTGACTCAGACCACAAAGGGAACTTAGTAAGCAGTTATTTGAAAGAAAACGATGTTGGTACTAGTCATTTATACTTGTATTTTAAATCCTTATCAATGCAGGAACTTAATGATCTTTTCTTCAAATGGAGGCAAGTTAGAACAAGGACCACATTTTTTGGAGAAACATGCAGCATAATATAGTTTTGTTCATGCTGTCCATTAGGTTAATATTTGCCAGATGCATAACGACAGACATTTTGACCTGTAATAACAGCAGCGGCTTAAAAACAAACTTCCCTTTATAGGAAGGCAGTAACTTTACTTCTGTTTCGTGGGTTCCTCCTGGTGAATCATTACTTCACTGAATCCATTTACATCGACATCTGATAAATAACTAACTCATCCTGTCTGTTGGAGACTAAGTAGACAGACTATCCCTTCCACAGCTGATGACGAGTTCAGCCTGAGCAATACATGACCCACGCATTAATACTACCTCTGTATTCAGTGTATGTAATGATGACAGGTCAAAAACTCATACTGTTTGAAGTAGAAGACAGTTTTATCAGTTGTATGCTCAGACTTGTAGTGACATTCACATCCTCGCTTATGTGACTAAACTGTGACCAGAAAGTTTGACATTTTACTCATAAATGGACCTAATCCAAACGGCAAAGGTCTTCAGTGGTTAGGACAAAGAAAAGCACATATTACCATTTCAGAAATTTTTTAAACAAAAAACTATTTAGGGGGACCTAAGTGTAATTTATTTATAAATTAAACGATTAAAAAATTACCTATAAAAGTCATTAGAGTGTTGAGAATAAAGAATTCTGATGTCAGTGCATTATGTTGCAGAGATATAAACTTAATTTATTCACAGCCACAGGCCAAAGTGTCTCTACTAGAAAGAGTAGTGAATCACCCCACAGTGTTTAAAACACCAAGGGGGAACTGAGGTGAAAACCAGTAAGAAAAGAAATTGACAAAGTAATTAAAAAAAATAGGAGCTTTGTTGTTGTTGTCACCACTGGACACAGCTCTAAATGAAAAGAATGGAGTTTGATGCTGATATCCCAGCATTTCTTCTACTCAGGTGAGTTTGATTCTGAGGCTTATGAAGGTATAATGTTATTATGGGATGTTATTTTCTTTGCTAAGCTGCTGTTTGTTGATCTATAGTTCAGACTAAACTGTCACAGTTCTGACCCTGTTTGTTTCATTTCCAAACAGATCTTTAGTTCAGCTACTGACAACACAAAGCGTACAGAAAACAAAGGTGAATTGTGGTTTTACTGCGGCTGTTTTATGTACAAATATAAAACCAGGCTAACAGAGCTATAATGTAAACTATCAGCTGACACTGCACATGATTAGATTATAAGACAGTGTTATTTTGACCAGCTGTCTAAGTTTCTGTATGAAGAAGAAAACTTGAGGATACCATAATACAGATGTGTGTGAGCTTCATAGCATTAATTTGTTGGTGGATGTGGTACCCGTACATCACCTGGTACGTCACCTCCCTATGCTGTTGAGTGTTTGGAATATCAGTACTACATATGTATATCCCCTATAAGTGATTGTCATGGTAGTTCTCTATTATTCCTTTTCTTCTATTAAATGACTGATCAACTAACCTCCAAATAAAATGCAGCTTTTAAGATAAGACTTTATTTATCTCACCATGGGGAAATTTCACAGTTTTGTAAACATAAAGTAACCACATCCCCATAGACAGTTCCTCAGGTGTTTGTGCTGTAGGAGTGTGTGTTAGTTACCCTGTCTGTAAGCAGCAGTGATGTCCTTCACCTGCTCAGGCGTCCTAGAGGAGAGAATCTCCACCAGCACCTTCTCATCTGTTCCTGCCCCCTAAAGGACATGGACGTTTAGGTTTTAAAATCATCTCAATGCCCATAGTTCTGTAAAACATCTCCAGCCTGTCCCCGTCTCAGCTGTGGCACCTACCTTGATGGCATTACGGAGGGACGTGACATCATAAGCGATGGGTGGGGTCATCAGAGCGACAATAAGGGTCTCAAATTTACCACCCAGCTCTCCCTTCAGGTCGTCAATCAGATCCTGTCAAGAAGATGCAGCACCACCTTTAACCAGTTCCAATGCAGTTCAGAAATGCTACAGCTGTTGTGTGCAGCTGGACTGTAAGGAAAAGATGGACTCCTTTATGTTTGAGTAAAGTTATATTAAAGGTTACTGAGACCATGTGATGACACAAAAGGAGGAATAAATCACAACAAATGCAAAATAAACAGAAAAAAGTAATGCCATCTCCATCAGCTAGTGGCAAAATTCCTGTTTTAAATTTTGCATTGAATCAACCCGGAATTTCACAATCCTTGCATCCCTAGTGATAAATCAAGTGGTTTTACTATTTAAAGGATAATACACTCATGATATAATGAAAACAGAGCTGGGATTCATCATTTTGCTTTTAGGCAACAATAATGAATGGAAGTAGTACAAAATGTCAGATGTGTTTATCGAGTCACCTGACTGTTAGTCACTTAAGTTTTTAATTTCCTAATGATCCTTTCTATCCGGTCTGTCTTATTATTATTACATTCAATAAGAAAGATAATAATAATAATAATAATAATAAGAGTAATAATAATAAATTCGATTTCTATAGCGCTTTTCAAGGCACCCAAAGCGCTTTAAATTATTGATCCATTGGAACACTGGTGGTGTTAGACTTTGTATCCACAGCTGCCCTGGGGCAGGCTGATGGAAGCATGGCTGCCAATTCGCACCAAACAGCTCCTCCGACTACCACCAAACATTCACACGCAGTCATACACCAGTGTGAGTGACACTGGAGGCAAGGTGGGTGAAGTGTCTCCCACCAATGGCCGCCCCATGTACTCCAGGAAATATGATCAAACATGACTTGGTTCTCATATCACATCTGTTTTAATCCAAACAGCTTTAAATGAATCAAATCCCTTAATAAATCATCACTCCACATTTCACATCCACATACATTTTCACTACCTTAATTTTTTTTTTATTAATTTCTGTTACTTTCAACCTTATATGATTACTTTGGTGTCTGTTGTAACATTCTTTCTGTCACGTGTATTGACTGTACTAAACATTATCATTTAACCATGTCAAGTTAGAGTTCTCCTACTGTGTTTCAAAATGTGTTTTCATAAACAGACAATAATGCATTAACCCTTTATTGGGAAGTATTTTTGGTAATTTCAGCAAACATTAAATATGAGGCCAATCCCTCAGCGAGGTCAAAAAGGATGTTGTTTTACACTATACGGGGATTCCGAGAGATTTTATAGACATTTTGAAGCTGTAAATAGCGAATATGAGTGATTTTTCTCAGTTTATGAACGTATAACAGTTGTTTTATTGCATGAGGAGGGAGACTGTTGTCAAGGCAACCAACGAGGAGGTAGAGGACGATGTCCAATAACACACTGAGGTTGAAATTTTGAATTTCAGAGTATTTCAATGAGTGCCCTATAAATGGTTAACAGCATTTGAACCAAATTATAAACACTTTGTTGTTAACGAGGAGCTAAAAATACACTTCCAACCTTTCCAAACAGAGTTTTGTAGGTGTTCTTGATCTCCTGTCTCTGGGCGTTACTGCGGGCAGTCAGCAGCTGCAAGATGGCATCCTCATCAGTCCCTATGGCGACAACCACCGTGGTAACTCAGTCAGTGTTTACAACTACCTTCACGACATACACAAATACATAATGAACTGTCGAGGCGGCGGCTGATTACGTTACAAGCTGCATAATTGCTGTGTTTAGTCAGGCTCATAGTGAAACGTCTCATGTTTCACTGGCCCTGGTGTTTAATGACTCATCGCTGTCTGGGTGGAGCTCGGCCGTCGTGGCAGCAGGAACTACTACTACAGTAACAGTTCAGAGAGGAACTCCTGAAACAATGCTCGCTCACTGCTCTGCTGCTGTTGTAGCGCCGACCGACACGCCTTTAGCATATCAGATTACACCGCGCTGACAGCAGATATGACAGTCTTACCCAGCCCTTTCATGGCCTTCTGCAGGACCTCAGCATCTGCACTGGCGTTGAAGTTTGGACTGGCTTTAACGGTTCCCCTGGCGGCCTGCAACACGGACGACACAGGAACATGAAGTTGTATTAATTATATTATACAGAAGTAGAGAGTAAAGGACAAAGAACAAAGAACTTTCAATGTCAGCTTCAGCAGAGCAGCATCTCAAACATTCCTATAGAATATAAATAAATAATGTGAACATTAATACTACAAAGGTTTGTTAGATTCATCGTGTGGACACACTCAAAGACTCACCATTGAATGAACTTAATGACTAACAGATGTACAGCTGCTCTGCCCACAAATTATCACATTTTTATTTTATTTGTGTTTCATAAACAGGATGTTTCATTTCTACACAGACAAGACAATTTAAAGTGAAATGACATGATCACGATGATGTGTTGCACCAAACCTCAAAACTTGTTTCAATAAAGATTACATTTCTCTTCTCTTAACTCTGAGATTGAATTGAATTCTTTTGCACCAGAACTTAAATTCCAGTTTAAAGTGCAATCCAGTTTTAACTTTACGCTTCATAAGTTAAACTTTTAAAAAGTTTTGACATGGATTGAGCGAACTCATCAACTTCCTCAAAGAAAAAAAAGTGAATGGATTATTTTTCTCCTTCTTCTATTACTTGTCCAGATGGCGCCATCAATTCTGCCAAGACATTTTTCTCAAAGGAGGACATATTATAGCTTTTGTGCTTTTTTGCCAGCGAACAAACACTAACGTTTTAAGGAAAGGAAATGTATGGAATTGATGTACTACAAGTTTAAAACCAGATTCAAACCATTCAGTTCATTGATTCTAATCAGTGATCTAACCTTCACTCAAAGCTGTGAAAAATTAACTCTCAGATTGATTTTGGTTAAAGTGTTTCTGGCTCTAACAATGCTACACTCATTCCAGACACTCCTCCATACTGTGACATTAACACAAAAACATCCGAGTGGTTGTTTCAGGGGAGAGATGTTTGGAGAGCAAACCACGGGAATGTCTGTGGAATTTTAACCTTGGAAATTTGGTAAAAAAAAAGAGAAATGTTAAGTCAGAAAAACACGATGCTGGTAACAAGCAGGATTCTGTCTTTTCCTAGAGGACAGAATGCCAAAAAGTTAATTTACTCGCCTTTTTCATAAACACACTCAGTCCCACAAGCTAAACAAAATTAAATCAACATGCAGCTGATCATGCAAACAGCAGAACAAGCAGATACTTAGGAAATGAGGGTTCATCGGGAATGTGGAACAACACAATACCGATCATTTCTATGGGGGTGTCTCATCTTTAGACTCTATAGGCAGAGAATGGGTCATGTCCTATGCAGCGAGTTCAGACATGACTTGAGGCTGGGGGTTTCGACAGAACTATGTTGGCACTAAACACAAACAGAGGAGGCTGCCATACTCCATATTTGTGCTTTAATGCAGTTTCATCTATACTTTTACTATTGTGCATAATCTGAATAAATTTAAATTTCTGACCATTCTTTCTATCAGGTCCACATTATCTACTAATATTACCTTAACATTTGTAGATGAATACAGCCTTGTTTTATGTTTATTGAAAACATACAAATGCTCATCTGTGATTTAAGGCTTTTTCTTTTTTACTTTCATCAGTAAAATAAACTCAATGTGCACTAACTTTTTATAATTCTTTTTATGTTATGGGTAAAATGGTCAGAACAATTTATTCTCCCTAAAACAGGATTCTTGTAAGACATTTTTAAAAAAGCTTGTAATGGAAATATATTTGCAAATGCATATAAAATCTGAGACCATGTCTTTGGAAATGAATCTTTAAAATCACAAACTGCATTTGTTTTTCTACAGTTACTTAACCAACACATCTCTTGAGATACATTTATCCCTTTTACTATTTTGGATCAAACCTGATCAAAAACAGCAAAGTGGCATTGGTGAGTAAAACAAATTGCAAATCAACAAATAAAACCCCATTAAATCATTTGTGGATAGGATCCTTAAAGTCTGACACGGAGGCCTGTTTCCAGATCAGTTTAGATAAAATGCATATGCTGTGGGTAATCGATCTGGAGCTAAGATCATTCCATTCCTCTTGCACATTTACGGATGATGGTTGCCATGGATATGGTACACAGTGATGCATTAGATAATGGAAAGTTTCACCCCATTACTGAAACTGAAATCCATGTGTTTACACATTAACTTTCTCCTTGATCTACTTCGGCCAAGAAACATTACATATTAATGTACAACTACCATTTCATCAATAAATATATCAATGAAATAGTGATACATTTTATAACAGACGTGTTGAGATTACACTTTTAACAATCAATAGAGGCATAACTGTTTGTTTCATTCAAGAATTAAACCTCAAACATGGCTACATCTCTTAAAATAACCGTTTACAGGTCAGAAATAGTTTGATTAAAGGTAGCGCTAAAGACAACCATGCACAGTAAGGGAAAACTGTTACATATAGGCTTTTTGTATTTTATGCTGTAAATTAATACAAATACTATTACGAGTGCGTTTATAGTGTGGGATTTACTCAAAGTGAAAATCAATGACTATGAAAATAATATTTTAATAATCTAGTACAACAACACATAAATCCTCAAAGTCCAGTCAGGCTTTGTGCAGCAGATTTATTAACTGATGGTTTTAACATTTATTAAAATGATCTGTTATTGAACACTATGAGCATCTTTGAAATGTAGTTTGCATTAGACTGAGTGACTCATGGGGGAGAGTCAATTAGATTATTCTCCCAGAGCCCAGTGTCTGCAGAGCACAGCATTGGAACATCACTATGACTGATTACTGTCCAGATGTTTTTTTGTATATTTGACAGAGGGCTGCTCCACCCTGATACGGTGATTCCCCTTTAAGAGGAGGAGGGCAGCTGTAACACCAGGACAGACGTGGAAATGGGTGTTTAAACACAGAGAGAGGTGGAGAGACATGAAAAGCCCCACCCGAATGGACTGGAGCCCATGCACTGTATGAGTCACAGACCAAACTTCCAAACTTCCCAAAATGATCCTCTCTGCAGCCCCACGGGCATGCGCACTTAACACCGACATACACAGACATGAACTCAAAGTGTTAAAGTGACTAATCCCACTGTGGAACGAGTTTCATCATAGCATCTAGTGTACTGTAAATGCATGTAAAGTGTAATGATGACTTTGTCCTGCACAGCTCTGCCCTTGACAAAAGATAAAATGCTTTAATATTAAATGTTGACTTTAAGTTCATCAACTATGAACAAACAGTCAGACAAAGTATAAACTCTAGCCTCCAGTTGGATCAGATCTTAACATTATATAACAGGATTAAAGTGGGCGTTGTCTAAAAGTTCAGAGGGTAAACACCATCATGACTCACACATTAGCATAAATAACGGATTATTATTTCCGTTCATTGCAGAATTTGACACAATTGTTATATAAACAGTATTTGGGTAAAATATTAAAAACTTTTTTAAGTCAATAGAATGAAAAAGGGACTCACCATGATAAAGTTTCTTGGAGTTTACTCGAGAAGAAGCTGTGGAAAAAACGGAGAATGTTATCCACAGATAAAACAACAGAAAGCCCTGACTGTCTGCGGACCAGATGTATTTACAGTAAACATCTGCTGCCAGGTCTTTTCACTTTTATCTAAATGTCTGACTCTGTCCACGGCGTCAACCCGTGTCAGTCAAACTCTTCCTCTTCTTCAGACCTGTCCTTTTTTGTCCTCAGGTGGACTATCCACACTCACCTGGCTGATGGGGCTCTACATTCACTCACAGTCTCCCGGTTCTGTGTAAAACTTACCGTGAAGTTCGGCGAGCAGACGCGGAGAGACCCGGTACACAGAGAAGACAGGGAAAAAAGGGACGGACCGCACAAACCCACCCGGAATAAAACTCTCAGCTGCGCGCGTGAGTGTAGGGGCGTGCGTGTGTGGGCCACACCCCGGTGCGCACGACGGGCTAGAGGAGGCTCTGTCAGCAGCCTGGTCCGGAGCATTCTGGGAAATGATGTTTCAGAGTCGATTCATGAAGGCAGAGAAACAGTGCAATGATGTGTTAACTTTGATTTAACATTATTGTCTGTAAAATGGATACATATTTAACCCAGAAAGAGCGAGAACTATCTTTCTGGTGGTTTTCTCTGCATTGAAAGTTTTCCATGTGATTGATCACCATTTATTGTAACATTATTCTCTGCATTTTGCATTTTTTTTTCATTTACTGAGCATGTAGGTACAAGCTTAGTGTGAATTCAAAGGTTATTATATCAGAATACAGAAAATTTAAGATTTGTTCTGCAAAATATATCATTTACTGAACCTGAAAACATAGCCTATGTCTAAAACCCCTGTCATTTATTAAACCACTTTGATTTTATTGGTGAATCAATGTTGCAGAAGATGACGGTGACGGTTCTGAATTATTTTAATACATTGATGGGTTGAGTGGTTCAAAAATTACTAAACATTTAAGATCAGTAGGTGCTTATGGACATTGTTAGTGGCCGTTTAGGTATTTGAGTGGTTTAAAGTGAAAAGACATGCTGTTTTTCATCTGTAGTAACCATTGAAATATAGATGTAGATTTCTGTAGATTCTGCACTCAAATAGATTTGATAAGTATATCAGTCAGTTGTCAGCTGTCAGTCTGTTTCAATACTCAAAACTAAAACACATGTATGGGTAATGGGTTATCAGCTGCCCCACTCCTGTAGAGCCTTGCCCCCTAATTTTTGTCATCTTAAAACTACTCTTGCAAAATATAGTGCCACCATGTCCACAAGCTACTGATGGCATTGAGACAAAAAAAAATAAATTGACTAGGTACCTTAAAATGAGTTTGAGGGGCAATTATTGAGACTTTTAACGGACCAGAACTTTAATTTGTTGTGGAATATTTTCATTTTGTTGATATAAGTTTCACTCCCTAAAAGTTTGCACAGTTTTTTTTCTTTTGTTTGAACACTGGTCCTGTTCCTATTGCGCATTAAGAACAGTTGGATAGAGACACAGGGCATGATATAACAATAAACACTTTAACAGTGTTTTAGTTGGTCTTGTGTTGAATCCATTTACCTACATATATGGATTCCCATGTACTCCCTCCCATGTCTCCTTGTCAAGACCTCATCACCCCTTTGACACCATATGTAAAATTTTCCAGCTCCGCCTTTGGTTGTGGATATGCATAAGGTGTTTGACATGAGGAGCAACTCTGCTGAAAAATAGACACAATACGGTACAACATGATATACTTTATTGTCGCTATAGGGAGATTTATTAGACTCAAGTAGTGCACAATAATAGTATTGAGAGGTAGAAAGAAACACAATGTCCTAAGTCCTAAGTCTGCAGCTCCAAACTGGTAGAAACAGTAAATTTCAGTAAATACTGAAAATAATTGTTAGATGCTCAAGAAGACAAATATCCAGAATAGGGACAAAGACAACAATGGTATATAATGTTGTTTACATAATGACAATGCTGTCATTGTATGCCTGTCCACATGCGAAATACCTGACATACGTGTCATCTGAATCTGGGAGACTATAGAACAATTCTTTGTCTGGGAAATAGCTGGAGGTTCCTGCCTGAAGCAACCTTCATTTTAAGCTGTGCAGACCGTTGACAAAAACAAACATCAAGCATCTCGGTGCCTCCAGTGGCACTGATTGTCCATAAACTCCGCTGAAAGGATGAACACCATTCCAGGATTGGTTCTGAGGATGAAGGTGAACATGATGGTCCAAAATCTCCCACAGGTGCTCATCTGGGTTAAGATCAGATGACTATAAATACCATAGTCATCTAGACA
>JAPQRQ010000001.1:1940054-1951849 GCA_037367365.1 Apogon talboti
CTTAATTTTTGTCTTATTGTTATGTCTTCTTACGTTAACGCCCTTTCTTCTATTGCCTTGATAAGGTCAACTGTTATAAACTCCTCCACACTACATTCTTCTCCTCTCTCAGACAGGAAAATGAATCCACATATCATGAAATTATCACAAAATACACAAAACTGTTTTATTCTGACAGTTAACCACCCAGTAAAAACAGCTCTGTGGAAAGGTTTGGAGAACAGTGTCAAAGTACAATGTGTATTTTTTCTTTCCTTCCACGTTGACAGGTGCTGATCTCAGTGCATCATTAATGTCTGTATCTGTAATGCTGTGATTGTTGAAAAAAGAAGCAGAGAAGCAGTGCCAACAGGATGCTGAGTAAGATGAAGAGGCAGGAGTACACCACCACGCTCCATTCCCAACCTGACACCAACGGCGGAACACCAATGACCACTACAACCTGAGCTGGGATTGGCATGCTGGTCAAATTCAAGAGGAATTCCGTGAGCTCCAGTGTAAATCCTCCTGGTGATACAGCAACTCTGACTTCAGTTGTGTCCACTTCTGTTCACAAGTTAATATTTGACTTCCTTTTTCTCTATTAAAGACTCAAATCCTTCCATGAAGTCCTGGCATGTGAGGTTTTCACCAGCTGCTGTAAATGTAGTTATCAGAAAACGAAGCATGTCAGCACCTGTCCCAAGATCTCAGAATCTTCTCTTATCTATCCCACAAGACCATGAAGGATTCGTCTGCTTCTCCTTCCACTGGATTTCACAGTGCTCTGGCTGCAAATGGCTGCCTTTTAAATTCACCCACAAACACCCAGACAGACACACGAACACTCTGCACGAATCATCACCTTACCATATATCTCTGATTTATGGACCCAGAATCCCACAGAGGAAATCTCTATCATTCACATTGGCATTGACCTCACCCTGCAGGTATGTGTGATCAATATCTGCTCCAGTTTCTGTCTTCACCTCTGACTGCCCAACTACTCCAACAGGCATGAATAAAACATATGCGTTGAAAATAAACTTTAAAACTATCATGAATTTTGAAACTCTTTTAATTTTACATGCATATTTTGCTAATCCATCATCCTACATGTGTATATTAAAGAAACTAGCCTTGAATTGAAGCTTTGTTTTGAAAACAGATCCTTAAAAAAACAAGTTTAGCCAGAAAACATGAGTGTCATGGTCCCAAATGCAGGCCCAAATTTTATAAAATAGCAAATTTCTTAATTTATTCCCTCATTATGCCTTTAGCAATAGGAAAATGTACTTTAAACATGTCACATGAACCCTATGGAGAGCTGAGGACAGCGCCCTCTGTCTGGACCTGCTAGTTATAATAATTATCATCACTTTATATACTGTATATACAGTACATCTTAAAAAAGCAACACCAGGAAACTCAGAAGGCATTGCAACAGAAAGCACAAAACCATTTGACTCAAAACAAAAGCGAGATGCAGTATGCACAGCTGATGATGTAAACGTGAAGATGGAGATATAATAAAAGTAAAAAAAAAACAGCAGTTGAATAAATACAAAAACACAACAAGCTGAGTAATGGCTTTCAGAAGATGACATAACATCACAAAATAAAAGCAAACTTACCACTGTTGAGGGTAGCTGTAACACTGAGACCACACCATAAAATATGAATCAAATCAAATCAAATCAAATTTTATTTATATAGCGCCAAATCATAACAGCAGTTATCTCATGACACTTTACATATAGAGTTGGTCTAGACCAGACTCTCAATCACAATCAGTTTATTGCACAGTTGCTTACACTTCATGTGCTTGTGCTTCAACAAGAACAAAATAAACTCAGGCCTTTTAGGACATTCGTACAGCCATGGCACAGTACTTTGGTACTATAAGGTGAAACGCCTCACATTTTATGTAAGAGACTACTCCCTAATTTAATACACATAATTCAGATTTCAACTGTGAATGTACTGATATGGACTTGGTTAAGAACATCACTGACTTATCTGGGGATCGGTCTTTTGGCTGTGAAATCTGCATATTTCTGCACATAGCTGATCAATTTCACATGCAACCTCTGGAGGCACATTTTCATACGTAAAATTGATCACATGGCTCTGAGGTCATACCCTATTGGTGAAAATGATCCCTTTGTTACAACTCTACATAGTCTTGCATAAAAAAAGCTTTTATGCTTCATGGAATAATTTACAGAAAGACCTGAAAATGTCACAAATCATTACTTTGGGGGAATTAAGTCTATTCAGTGTGATACTTCTTAAAGGTGCAGTAGAATCCCAAAACCTAGAAATCTTGTATTGAATTGTATTTATTAATTTGTAGTGTATGAAAGTTTGCTTGTTCCGCCTTCATTTATAGTTGCAACCACATCTATGCTGCTTTCTCAGGTGGGTCACTCTTAAAAAAATGAGATTTTAATCTCAATGACGATTTTGTCTGATAAAATAAAGCATATACAGTATTAGTTATCTTAAAAAAAATGCTAATGCTAAAGTGGACAGCAACGAAATAACTAAAACTATTAAACAAAGTGTGATCTTTACAAAAAGACAGTTCAGTCTCATCTCATCGTTTATTGTTCTTGTAAAAACTATTCAACATACACACCAGGAGGGATACCAGGCCACAACAGAAATAAAAAACACATTGACTTCATTTGTCTCTGTGATGGATACATGTACCAACATGACCGATCAAATATTCACACAAAAACACACTGGCATGAACAAACAGGTGCACAAAAACCTGGGAAACAAGACAGGCATAACATTGTGCCCAGATAGAAAAAAAAACCAAAAGTGTTGATTAACCTAATGCTCTGAATATGTGATATTTGGAACAACAGCAGCATTTCTGCACTGAGGTAATGTTTGGCGGCTGTGCTCTGTCACTTCAAATTATACATTGCTCAACAGGAAAACACGTCTTGTCTAGTAATTGGACATCATACTCGATTGAGAAACTTTTTAATTACTTTTTTTATTCTGACACTAGAATAATTTGGGACTTTTGGAGGAAGATAAACTGACATGTGAGTTCAAAAGTCCCACATTATTTTACTGTACATTATATGAATTCATAGTTTGTATGCTGTATAATTTTACAATTTTGTTCACAGATAAATAACTTTTGTGTATGACATAAAAGAATATACAGAAAAGAAAAACATTAAAAAAACACCTCTTATCCCTTATTAAACAGTGAATTAAATAAAATGGCAGGTTCAGAGTTTTCTTATTTGTGGTGGATATACTTTATGGTTTACTACTATTTTTACTACCTTTTGATTCTATATATTTTATATGTTTTTATTTCCCTCTGGATGTTCATGCTATATTCTATATGTAAAGCACATTGAATTGCCTTTGTGTATGAAATGTGCTATATACAGTACTGTGTAAAAGTCCTAGGCCAACATTAGGTTTGTTGGTTGAGTAAAGTTATAAAGACCACACATGCATGTATGCATTTCTCAGTCTCTATATTGATTTACAATCTGTATAGGAAGTGTGTACGGCAATAAAAGTTTCAGGGGAAAAACAGCTTCTGTATACCAAAGAGGTAGTATTTAAGCCTCTTGTTCAGACAATATGAGATTTATGGCATTCATTTTCTGATGTTTTATACCAGGTTTCATTCAACACATGTTTGTAATTGTTTGTGCTGCTTCTTGTCATAGGGTCAGGGGGTCACATTAAATAGTGATTTTAACCTTTACAACCCATTTAGTTCAGTTTTTTGTCAATCTGTCAAAGCTTTGCACATATTCCCTGTATTTTCATATAAGATCAGAAGAGAAACGAATAGAGACAAATATGTATGCTCATTTCAACCCTGAAAAAAACAACAAAGCTGATGGTGGCCTAAGACTTCTGTACAGTACTCTATATTAACCTACTTTCTTTGTTTACAAATTCGACTGTTGAAAGGGTTAATGTATTTTTAAAAATCATTTTAGAATCAAGCAAAGCATGTGGTCATATTTCTTACTATGTGTTTTAAAAATAGAAGTTACCTTGCAACATCCACAAATGTAAGTATTTAATCGTCATGCCCAAAAAAAGTTAATTGTTTTTATGTTTTTGCTGAGGTAGTTTTACAGAATGTACAGTCCAACAGACCAGCATTTGATTCATTAAAGAAAAAATATGATACGTCACAACTTCCTTCTAGAAAAGGGTGATTTGACCACAATGATGTAGCACTTACGGTAGTTATTCAACTTAAATAGACTTCTCTGGACAAAATATTAAGACATCTATAGTGCCACTGATTAGCTAGCCACATTGCAACTAAAATACAAGGTTTAAATCCGTGTGTTATTTCTCTGAAGCCGGTGAAATCGGAGGATCTGCCGTTATTTGATCTGTGTCCTCCCCTCAGTCTGCCGCTCAATGGTACGACCCTTACCATAAGATCTACCCGCACCGCACGCGCTCCAACTTCTACAAATAACAGCCGGGATCGAACGAGCCGAGCCGAGCCGAACCGAACTGAACCAACCACCGGAGAAATGGAGTGGACTGCCATGGAAATCAATCCCGAGGTGTGGAAAGAACCGTGTTTTCTCTACTTTTTCCCCATAGTGTCATATTCGCCCAGAAATAAACTCACCTGTTATGTTTGTCTGTGTCGTTTCAGATGCTGAACAAGGTGAGTATTTAGCATAAACGGCTAAAACACTTTTAACATGTTCGATTCAACCACCGGGTAAGTTTCATAGTAGCTGTATTATCTTATTGTAGTGGCTGTTAAGTAATATACTTATAAGTAGGCCACCGTTACCGGCTACTAGCTAACTTAACAGTGACGTTTTCAGTTGTTTATTAATAAGAAGTGGAGGATTAAATTCACAGAAGCTACAAACACTAACAAGCTAGGTGTTCATTACGTGTACTATGCTGTAGCATCCCTGTGAGCGCTGTCCCCTGTGTCTGGGCTACAGGGTGTGGTCTGAATGGACCAGCACAACGCAGCATCTTTAATACCACACTTAAGGAGCATCTCAATACAATTCGCCACTTTAACCACAGCTCTTTGGCATCAGCTAAAAGCCGGTGTGTTTTTGTTTACATCCTGGTCATATATTTCAGATGATGAGTAAGCTAGGCGTGGGCGACAGCTGGCGCTTCGTGGATGTGCTTGGACTGGAGGGTGAGCAGCTCTCCGGCGTCCCGAGACCGTGCTGTGCCCTGATGCTGCTTTTCCCACTGACACAACAGGTACCAACGGGGGACGACTTGTTCCTGGAAGGGAAGGGTTGAGGGTGGGGTGATCCAGTGATACGAGCCGACAGGGGTGGGGTGAGACTGAGGTGCAGGGAGGGCAGGGATGGAGAGAGAGAGAGACAGAGGGAGACAAAGCTGTAATGTCATATGATGTTAGAATATGGCGAGACGGGAATTAAATCGTTCTGATGTCTGAGTCATCTTGACATAAATCTAGACGACTACATTCTTAGTTAGTGATGTGATCTTGGGAGCTAGACAGCCAGGGTTAAACGGAAACATCTTATCCATATAGCTGTTATTTGTTCACTCTAATTCATTCTACATAGGACTACAAGAAGTGATGAAAGGAAACGGTAATGATGAATCACTTTTCAGGGTACCATCTTCCTCTCTATCCATGCTATAAGAAATAATATTTTTAAAAAAAAGTAAACTCACCCTATTGAAAATGACCTCTCTGATTAAAAATTTCACAGTTTAATAATATGCAGATTTCAGATGTCTCACTAATCTAAATGTTCATGTCATGTAGGTTTCAGCTAACACATATAAAATATATGATTGTGACTGGCTCCATAATATTTGGGATGGAGCTGTGACCAGTGTGTAATATTATGATGGACCCTTATTACAGATCCTGGTCAAAAGTAAAAGCCGTTTATTCAGATTTTCAGATTAATTTTGGTAGACTTCCACATAGACCAGACAAATGTGGAAGTATTCTGACTGGGTCCTATTGTCCACAGACATCTTTCTGCTTAGTGAAACTGAAACTATACAAGGAAGTAACCTTTAAACTACTTGCTATGAATATAAAGGGACCTTAAGAATGAAGCTGATCAGTCAAAAAATTTTGAGAGGATGGGATCAGAGACTGTCCAATTCATTTGTCTTATTATCAAATACTCAACAATACACTCACTGCCACACAAGTTCTCAGTCCCACTACAGGAGAGGTAGAGTTGGCAGTACTTGCTCACATGTGCAGATGATAATTCTTATTCTGTGTCCATCCATTGCAGCACGAGTCTTTCAGACAGCAGCAGGCAGACAAAGTGGCAGGAGGCTCCGAGGTTTACTTTGTGAAGCAGACCGTGGTCAATTCTTGCGGCACCATCGCCCTGCTGCATGCTGTGGCCAACAATAAAAACAAACTGACATTTGGTGAGTTCAGTTGAAAGTGCGGTCACATAACGGTGTTATTGATCAGTATTGATAAATTAATAAGTTTTTGACATTTTGTTTCTTAATTACATGTTACATTAATACTGATGCATTGTTTTAGTTTCAGTCTCATCACTAAAACCCACACATCACATTTCAAAAAGAAGTCAAATTTTTGCGAGTTTTCATTCTCGATATTTTCAGATAGTGACTCTGCCTTGAAGAAGTTTCTAGATGAAACTGCTAATATGTCTGCTGATGACCGTGCCAAACATCTGGAGAAGAACCAGGTACCACGTGCACAACACACACAATGTTAAAAACTGTTACATACAAAAAATATCTGGGATCTGATTGACGTGTTGTAAACTATTCATGAAGATTTGATCAAGGAGCTCATAATTTAAGATGGATTCATTTAGTACATATCCTCTTGAGACCATGAAATGCATTTTTGTCCTTTGCAGAGTAGGGTTTACAAACCTTCACTTGCGCTTACAACACTTCCCGTATGCTTACAATGTTGTCTGACCTCATCTTGATGCCATAGACAAGCCTACAGGGCAGCTTTTTGATTTGGAATCAATTCTTGTGCAGCAATTTTAGGTACAATACAAATGTTGTTTTGCATTTATAGGTATTGGTATTGATATTATGTTTAAATATATGTTTATCTGGGTTAAAATGACATGTTTTTTGCATCATCAGGCAATCACAGATGCTCACAATGAGGTTGCGGCACAGGGCCAGTGTAGGGTAAGATATTGTACATAATGTCATCTCAAAGATTATTAATTTATAGCAGATGCATTTTTCAAAGACAATAGTTTGCCTTGAATTACTATTTTAAAGCAATTTAAATCCTTTTTTTCCCTGATCACTCATTTTTACAGCCAGAAGCAGATAAAGTAAACTTCCACTTTATCGCCTTTGTCAATGTAAACGGACAACTTTACGAATTTGGTAAGTGGCTATTTTCATTGAAGAAATCTCTGATTTTTGTACTTGTTTTAATTCTGTCTTACTTGTGTATCTAAGATGGGAGAATGGATGGAGCAGTGAACCACGGAGCCACCAATGATGAATCCTTTGTAAAGGTATGTTAAACACTGACTGTGTTTATATGCACATCAGTATCCCAGATACTGTGGGGTTTGTGAAGAACCACGTTTTTGTGTTTGCTCATGTAAAAACTGTATTTGTGTTATGACCTTATCCTGGTTTTGAGAAACCTGGATACTCTGAGTACTCAATAGTATCTGGGATAGTATTACATGTATACATCTTGTGTTGATTTAAAGAGAGTTGAGGATTATTGGACAGACACTAAATGACATAAGAGACAGTGTCTGTCAGTGAATGAATAATCAAATTGTCAGATTACATGGGAAAAGTAAAGAAAGCTGACAGTTTTATTTCCATAGTAAAGGAAGCAAAAGAACGTCGGCTTCCCCAAAACAAACAGTGCAACAGGTCACAGTGGAAAAACATCCAGTTTTACTGGTCATCACGGTGACCGTCTGTAACCAGTCAAGGTCGTCTGTCTTTATTCTCCTCCTGGAGGACATGGACACCAACTGGAGAACATATTTACCTGCTTTATCTCATTGTTGGCAGTAGATGCATACCAGTGAGATTAAATCCACAACATAATGTTTGTGTTTATAAGTACTAAAGCTGTTATAAATCTAAGTGGTTTCATTTTCTATAGGCAGAGTAACTTTTACCTTTGGGTGCTGATAAAGTGCTGCCTTTCTCACATTAAATTAACATGTTATGTTGTAAATATCACAGGTCCTTGTGCAAGCAGCAGCAGTAATGAATAACTTGGATGCTACTATTTATCATGATTAAGATACTAGTGTACACGTGTACACTGTCACTCTTTAAAATCACTTGTTAGTTCAGAATATGTTAAATATATCTGCAGGGTAAATCATGTAAAAACACTCTTTGAGTCCTTGCTGTAGTAAACCAGACTAGGGAATATTGTTCCCAAGAAATGTCTCAGTGGAATTAGCAAGCCAATACCATCACAACAGCTATGAAGGTGGTAAATGACATTACTTTTGCACTTGATAAAAAAACAATGTTGCACTTCACTTTTTATTGACCTGTCAAAAGCATTTGACACTGTTGATCAGGCTGTTTTTAAAGAGTAGACTTCTTTTCTTAGGATTGTCAGAGCATGCAGTTGCTTGGTTCACAAACTATCTCAGTAACAGGACTCAGTGCATTAAATATGATGGACTGTGTTCAGAATATGTTACTGTCCACAAGGGGGTGCCACAGGGTGCTATATTATGACCCCCCCTTTTTATTATGTATATCAATGACTTGGGGCAAAATGTGTCTAATGCATTTTTACGCTGATGACACAATTATTTACTGCTGTGGAACAACTCTTATTCAAACCAGTGAATGCTTGCAGAAAGCTTTTGATGCTGTCCAGCACTCATTTCTTCAGTTCCTATATCTGTAGCTTAATAACAAGGAGAAGTGTTGATTCTTATTGTCTGCGATCAAATGATCAATTGTTCCTCTCTGTGCCATATGCCCGTACAGAACGGGGTAAAAGGGCATTTGTCTACTCTGCTCTTTGCACAGGGAATATGTTGCAAAAAGACTGGAAACTGACTGAATTGATCTCCTTAAATGCTTTTAAATACAAATTCAAAGTGCAAGAGACTAACTCAATAACTTGCACTTGTTTTGCATAGTCTGACTTGTCCTGTAAATTTTTGTATGTTGTAACTGTGTGTGTTGTACATCATGCTGCCTCTTGGCCAGGACTCCCCTGAAAAAGAGTCTCAATGGGGATTTTTCCTGGATAAATGAATAAATAAAAAATAAACTCTGATAATGCATATTCTTGGGTCTCTAGGCACTTAATGAATTGAGAGATCTGCAAAGAATGATTTTTTTTTTCTTTTTAATTTGATAAATTCTGAATTTTAATCTCTGAAAAAAAAAACAATCAACATTTGAACTTTAAAGGGAAACTAAAGTAACCAATAGCCAATAAATAAATAATTTATAATCAGTTTACTTTTCTGTGCAAATTACTGCGGCTTGTGACTGTAGTCAAGAATCATGTCAGATCACCATAAGAGGGCGCTACATGTATTACAGATGAAAGCACTGCTGTTCACTTACTTTTGACAATCTTAGATTAATTAAGTAACCTATATATCTTTTATTTTATATAATTAATGAAAATACAGGGAGTAAAAGTAAAATGGTAGAACCAGAATAGAGGAAAACGTTTGGACATCAGTGTTTCACTTATAATAGAATCTCTTATCAACATAGTGACATTCTATATATGAAAACTCACTAAAGAGAAGTTTTATTGTCTTTTATTCATTTGTAGGATGCAGCCAGCGTGTGCCGTGAATTCATGGAGAGAGAACAAGGGGAAGTTCGTTTCTCCGCTGTGGCTTTCTGTCAAGAGTTAAACACTGTGTAGAAAACAGAAATCAGTAAACCAAAATGTCCTGGAGCATTCATATGGCACACACAATCAGCAGGCACACACACAACTGCAGACACTATGCACTATGAAGCACATATTGTTTCCACATATTCTACTGTCATCTTCTGAACCATTCTTGAGCACATGCACATGTACACACACACGACACAAATGGAACCTTTTGTTGTGCTCACACAAGCTTGTCTGTTTTTTTTGTAGGTCAGCAGTGTCAACACTGCTAGTTGTATGTGTGTGTTTATCTTTTTGCACCTTGTTTGAATGTTAACGCATTTGTGCCGCAAAAACTGATGCTTTAATACCTTGTGTGCCAATCAGAGCGAGATGGAATAAAAAGAAGGAAAAGGCACCAAACTTGAAAATGGAAAGTTTTTACCAGTTCTCTGAATGCCTTTAGTTGCTCTACTGAGTTTACAAAGAGTTAACATTCTACTGAGCAACCTATAAGTATATGTAGGAATAATTTACCCATTGTTTAAAGCAAGAACACAACCTTGATTGTTCTTGGTGTTACTGACATTTTTCAGAAAAAAGAGTTTTTGTTATAGAATTGAAAAGTGTTCTCGTACATAATGATAGTAAAGTGTTCGGATTACTGCCAATGTGTTTGTTAAGTTTATTATTACTTTCACTAATTTATATGGAAGCACTTTAATTCACACTTTATTTGGAAATTGCTCTCCAGTTTCAAAAACAATCCAAACAATTCTCAATAAAACTACCATGGTGCAAGTTAAAATCTGACAACACATCAAACCAGAAAGGGACCATCCAAATAAAGTGCTACTGTATGGGATGTTGTGCTGTGCCGAGTGATAGTATATCTAGACGTGTTTATCTTTCAATGTGCAAATACTCTGTTGCTGTAATTCTACTGGTGATACAGCTGTGAGAATCCAATAAAGCAAACCTTACACTTCCAAACTGTGAGCCTTCATTTTGTTGATGAAAATACTAGTGGTGTATCAGACAAGCACATACAACCTCCTTTACATCTTCTTGAACCTGTATTTACTCTATACATATTCATACTTTGTCAGATCCGGTGATGAAGTGGGTGATATACCCTGACTCTCACAGTGTGGGGCTCAGTCCAACAGGCCTTTGCTGTAATCCAGCAGTAAAAGGGCAAAACAAGGACAGAAGAGTAGAGGACTGATTGTGGGTCAGTGTCCTCATCACTGTGGATACTGATGTACTCTGAAGCAGAGGCCTTTCTCAACATTCCAGTAGAACAGGCAGCTGATGACTTGGAATTGGTGCTATGTTTAAATATCTAGGATGATTAAACTTGGAGATTTTTTCTTTACTAAGCAATCACAGATGTTCACAATGAGGTCTACTGTACAGGACCAGTGCAGGGTGCTTGCGCAGGTCTTGAAAGTCTCAAAAATATGGAATTTTGAAACAGTTTTCCAGACCTTAAAAAGTCTGGAATTTTGAGTGAAAGTCTTAATAAAGTATAGGAAAAAAAGTTTCTCTCATAGTTTAATTTTAGAGTATGATCAAAGGCACATAATCTTGTAATATAAGAAATACATTAGTGCGTTGATCCGTGGGGATCCAGAGGTTCTAGATGTGGTCATTTTCATGCTGTTGTGTATTCGTGCATGCTGTACTGCATTTGTCCAGCAGTCACCGCCAAAGTGTTCTGGGCATAGCAACGTGATTGTAATGCTATTGTATTACAGAATTACTAATATCTCCCAAAATATTTGTCCTATCTATTTGCTGTTTTTGCTACTCTCTTCCTTGACCAAAAATACATAAGTATGCCAAACTGCAGCAGTCAGCTCTTGCCAGATTTTGTGTGATGCTCAAGACACACATGCAAGGATGCACACAGAGGCCACTTGGCTGTTAATATATAGATGAACCTCATTTTGTTTTGTTT
>JAPQRQ010000001.1:1951949-1980659 GCA_037367365.1 Apogon talboti
AAGCAGAGGCCTTTCTCAACATTCCAGTAGAACAGGCAGCTGATGACTTGGAATTGGTGCTATGTTTAAATATCTAGTACGATGAAAATTGGATGTTGTTTTTTTTACTATCAATCACAGATGCTCACAATGAGGTCTACTGTACAGGACCAGTGCAGGGTAAGATTGTACCATGGTTTAAGTTTATATGTATGACATGAAAACGAATACTAATTCAAAAATGTTCAGTACACAGATGCACTCCATGTTGCAGTACTTTACATAATCTCACTATGACTCAGCCTGATGATTTTGATATTCTCTTTGTGGAATAGACTGCTTTTCAACATTAGACATTACTGACTTGGATTGTACTTGTTACTGAAACATTTAATGGTCTTCACAAGATTTGTGCCTATTTTTTTGCACACAAGAAACCCCTATTGGCTTATTGCGACACAGTTAAAGCCGTTCAACTATTAAAAACTGGGAGAAATGTGTAGTCTGTGCAGGATTGTGAAAAAGCAGACGTATGCAAAAAGTCGTGCAAAAGCATGATGGGGTAGGGGGAATGTTTGTGTTGATTTTGTCTGCTTCATGGATTTTTGTTCTTCAGTTTAAAGGGCAAAAGAGATTGAAATGACGTAAATTTCCACAGGCGCTTTTAGCTTCAGTGTAAACCCCCTCTACGACACCCCCACTCTCTCTCTCTCTCTCTCTCTCCCTCTCTCTCTCCAGTGTTTCTCTCTCCACCCCCCGCATAGATTCCTGCCTGCGCGTTCCCGTCCCCTAAATGCGCGGCATCGGTGGCGGAGCACAGCGTCACTTCAGCATAGAAATTGTTATTTTTAGCTCTTGGTTCCCGTTGCAGTGTCAGGGTCGCAGGAGGCTGCTTCTCCATCAGTTTGAGCAGGACTCCCGGGGAAGCACGAGCAGCCTTAACGCGACGAGAGAAGAGAACGTGGACGCGGATAACGGACCCACAGAGCCGGGACGGGAGCGCACACCGCCACGCACCAGAGCCTCATCACAGATCAACACACATCGCCCTATCACCAGCGTCCGTCCATCAGCTTCCCTGGTTTCAGTGTGACCGGACCGGCCTGCGCGGAGATGGCTACCCCCGAAGCGGCAGGTCACCACGTCCCCGACACCGCGCGAACCGAGCCGGGCCAGAACCATCCCGAACCAGCCTGCCAGGAGGCGCAGAAATGGATAGAGGTAGGCGGAATGACCGATGGAGCGGGCTCCGGGGCCTGCTTCTACGGCACAACGGGTACATAAGTGGGTCATAGTGTCACATACATACTGTGGAGCGGAGATATAAATACACCCCCACTGCCCCGGTGCACCGTCACCTGTTGGGGGGACGATGCGGTGTCGCGTTACGGCGGCTGCAGCAGCGACAACCGCGAGGGTCAAAAGTTTTAGACATGTGTGGGGGGCGCTTTAGTAGAATTAAACCCCCACTGTAGTGGTGTTGGGGCTTTTACCTCGACAGTGGAAGAAAATGAACCGTAAAGACAAAGTTTACCCGCTCCATATGTGTTTATTTCCCGTGTGATGCGGAAGGATGAGGAGCCTGTTTTCCTCTGCTCCGGAGCAGGAACGCCCCCCTTTTCGGGCGCGAGGGGATTCCGGTTGCCATGGTTATCAAACCCTTCATGCGCGAGATGCTACTATAGGCTACAGTAGAGGTTGGCACTGGATGAGATTATCATTTATGGTTTGCTGCATTGCTTCTTCCACCATCATCTGCTCGGCTAAAGCGTCTTTATCTATAAGCCTGAGTGGTGAATCATGATTTGCCCGTGGAGCTGCTTTATGACCTATTTTTATTTTGTCACTGCTGATTCTCTTCCCACTCTGTTCTAAGTACCTGCCAACTCAAGTCCCATATTGGGGAAATAGTGGGTTGGAGATACAAAAAAAAAAAAAAAATAAATAAATTATTTTTGGCTTTAACATTACGCCTTTGTTGGTGGTTTCACAGGTTCGTGTTGTGCACAAGCCAATGCACTACAGGCTGGGATGGCTGAAGAAGTTCAGAGCCCAGATTTATTGCACAAAAAGCTACTTAAGATAAATAGAAAACAGCAAGCATACTGCCAGTCCTCAGATAAAATGTACATGGTCAGAAAAACTCCAGAAAAATGACTAAAAGCCTTTCCTTTTCCATTGTGGTCCGAGGTTCTAGTTCTGGTTGAAAACCTGCAAAACACACCATTAAGCATCCACTGTGTAATGTATTTGGGGTGTTTTAAGGATATATCATACCTTAAATTGAAAATGATATTAATTCAACTATGTTTTCATCTGTGTGTAATCACATGGAAATGAGAATTGTGTTTGTTACCTAAATATGAACTGTTTATATCAGAGGTAGTGGGTTGTTGTTCATAGAATCCACCATGATGCACCTCATGTTTTTCAGTACCTCAGGCTTCTTCTTTTTCCATTTTATAGCAGGTGGCATCCTATGTTAAGGTGCATTACTGTCACTGTTTGAATAGGAGAGTTAATACTGTATCTCCTTAACCCAAAAGTGCACAAGAGGCAAAACAAACATTTGGTGCGTTTCATTGCAAGACTACCATCTGAAAATGTTTTTCAAGTTCTAATGTAGTGAAGGTTTAACTTTAACTTTTGTGACTGATCCGAGGGATCTTCATGAATTTCGCCCTAAAGCAAATAATTGCTTTCTATGAAACATAATGAACCATTTAGGTGTCTTTTGTGGCATTATTATGCACTGATAATTTTCCACTAAAGTCACACAGTCATCCTGTAAATAAATAATGTTGATGCCTACAAAAGATGGTATCACTTTTCACTTTGCACAATTTAGTATTCAGTAAGGGCTGGCAGAAACATGATGCTAAATGTGTCAGTAGATGTGCAGAGAGCAATGTTTTAAAGAAAATGAGACTGTTGTCAGCTAAATGTTAGAGTAACTCTGTATGAGTGGCAACACATCAGCTGTCCTCTGCTGTGAAATACACACATTTTTCAATACAGTGATTTGAGTAAAATAAAGGTTGATCCGATATTTTCCATTCACAAGATACATCAGTGATTTATAGTTTAGTGCAAGGAGCTTTACCAAGATGAAATATCTTAAATTGTTTTGAGTACGACTTACGGGAGCTTGAAATAATAATGTGTGTGTGAAATAAATGACAAATCTAGTTGACTGATAAGTCCTTTCATCATGATATGGACATGTGCAGTCAGAACCTAAAGACTAAAAGCTGCCTGAATCGTGATATGAGACCATACATTCTCACTCACCATGGGAACATTTGACCGAACAGATGGAGCTCGTGCATTTACACCATTTGGCTGCAGCTAGCCTTCAGCTACACTCAGATTAATCGTTGCCAGCTTGGCAGCAAGTGCAAGTGAGTTAGTTTATTTATCGGTTGTCATATCGTCATCGCAATACCGAACAATGTTATCAGACAGTGCAGACTTTCCTCATATTGTGCAGAGCTAATGACCAAATGACTATTCAGTGCAAACAGTTGTTTATGTTGCACAACTCCTCGCCAACATCCCTATACATACTTTGGCTGTGGTTGTCTATGAGGTGTTATTTTTTCAGTAAGTTTTTAGTTAAGTCTACATCTCTATATAGTTCCATATTCACACTGTGTACGTTTCCTAAAACCATCAGTGATATGATATGATATGATATGATATGATATGATATGATATGATTAACTCAAGTTAGGGTCATAACATTGTGACATTCTTTAAGACCAATTTTACTTAAGGATAAAACATTACCCTCACGCAGTTTCTCGACATTCTTATGCTTGAACAATTGCAGGATTGTTATTTTTCTGTATTTTAGATACAGTATGTCCACTTGAAAACCCTTATATGTCATTGACCCTTGTGTCAGTAGTATGTCCGTTATGTGATTTAGAACATTACCACAAATGAAAAATGTTCAAAAACAAGTGGTGCCAGGCACAACAAACCCCGCCCCTCACACATATTGTCGATTATTTTGGCATCGATCCAGCTGATGTCATCATGTCTATGCGTGTGCTGATGGCAGCATATCAATTGCCTCTGTATATGTGGCAAGTTTGAAGTAAATTGAAACAAAATTGATGTTTTTATAGACGTTTGAAATTTCGCCCTTTATAAGTAAATGGAAAAAAAAGATTTAAAAATTTAAAAAAAAAAAAATGAACTTTGACCTACTTTTCCCATAATGTAATCACATCTATTCTGGGTCACTGGCATTCTATAAACCCAATTTGGTATGAATTAAACTAATAGTTTTGCTGCTAAAGTGTTAAAAAACAAAGAAACAAACAAACCGTAACAAAAACAATACCCCTTACCTCCCCTTCAGGGGGGCGGGGTAATAACATTACAATCATTTTGAAAATGTATAAAATATTAGAAACTACTTACTATGGTTTTTGATGTGTCCGCCTTTTTTATTATTATTATTATTATTTTCATTTAGGAGAAATCTATACAAATTCCTGAATGAATCTACCCCCTCACAACTTTTGATATTTTTGTTGATATGTAGCTGATGATGTAGTCACCGCTAACATGCCATTCGAGGATAAATGCCACTAAGTCTTTTAATCTCTCCTGTGTATTTTCCAGTCTTCTAATTCCGTACTTATTTTCAGACTGGTCAGACTGATTCTATTTCTAGGAGTGTATTTATACTCTCACAGGTGGGGATGATTCAGGCTTGACTACACTACACTATTCTTAATGCAGTCTGTATGTGTTTGGGCCAGTCATTTCTTTGTGAGAGCATGCAAAGCATATGCACATACACACAAATGCACATACCGATCAGCTGTGCACGATACCCCACACACCCCCCTCGGACACGCCCAGGTTGGGTGTCCCTGGTTGCTATGGGAACATAACATGGGTAGGCTCTCAGGTGTCACCGTTTCTAGGGGGGCAGTAGAGCAGTAGGCTATATATCACCACATGACCCGACCAGGAAATTACCCTGTCGTGGGCAGGACATTTCTGTTTATAGACAGACGAGGCTGGATTAAAGTTTGTCTGTGCTGGTACCGGCCATGCAAAGGTGCTTTAAACCTGCTGGATGTGACAGTGAGAAGGTTAAAGTTGCATAAGCTAAATGAACTTTGCAACAGCATTTAACCTTTTACTGTCACTGGTACATAAGAAGAGTTAGGATATGTAACACACAGAATAAGGAAAGGAATGTATGTGACAGTCCATGTGTGTATGTGTGTGCAAACCAGATGTCACAGCTGTCCGAGGCAGATTAACTCCAATGGTCGCAGACAGCCAGCTGTGTCTGCACGACATTCTGTGAGCTGGGATCAATGGATTTACCATGCATGAAATGCAAGAAAGAATGCGAAATAATGACGACGTAGACTTGCTGCTAGCACACATGTCCTTATGGCTCAGTGACTTTGTAAAGTTTTTGTAAAGCTTGAGTAGTTACAGATAAAGCCATGCTGTGAGATACTTATTGTGAGCAGTATTAGAAAGCTACACAAAAACTCAGTGGACTATATTATTATATTATTGTACGTCTTCTCTAAGCTCTATTTTCAGTGAAATAAATGTGCTGCTTTTATCTACAGTTGTAACAAACACAACATATATAGTGAAATAACAGCTTGAATCCCACCAAATACGTACTTTTGTTCCTCATTTTGAGCAGATATCAGTTGTCTGCTGCTGAGGAGTCTGGTGTCTCTCGTGTCCCGTCACTCTGGTTAATTACTCTGATCCAGATTAAGTTTATCCCCTGATCTACGATACATCTGGATTATGACTTTATCCTGTCTCTCCATCTTTCTATTTCATTTTTCTCTCTTTGTTGGCATACAGCATCTTCTCGGTATATGTCACATGGCAATTAGTTTACAAATTGCCCACAACACATCATAACATTATAACAAGACTCCTTGTACAACCGTGCACATTCACACACTAAGCTTTAATGTGATGGTTACATCACACTTGAGCTCAGATGCTTCTAATCTCTGAGTTCATACTGCAAGTGCAAGCTGGGCATGCTTATGAAAGATTACTCTCAGGCAATCACACTATTTTATTTAATAACTGTGGTGTGTTTTTCCATAGAACTTGAGTTTCAAATCCAAACCAAAATTATATGCCCTAATATAAATGACATATTGTAATAATTATTTCTCAATTTCTACATGGACAAAATTTAAAGCATCACCATTCATATTTTTGTTTATTTTTTTAATGTGTTAACTTTTATTACATTAAAGACTATAATATGTTATATTTTCATAGAATCTCTTACTGTGCAGATTTATGCACATGGGTTTTAGTGAGTGATGCTATGTGTTCTTAAGGGTGAATATGGATACTGATTATCATATTTCCTCAAACAGCGGCTGGGGTCTTTATTTACATTCACTGCAGAAGGTACCAGATCTTTATTTGAAGGAGGCTTCTAATAGAGGCCGGCCTTTAATTCATATTTCCTCTTTTTAATCAGTAGAAATGGTCGTAATTCAGGCGGAACCTAGTTTTACATTGCCACGACCTGGCTCCTGTTGGCGATGTTAAAAATACCATTATATGCTTTTCTACAAAGTCAACCCTTCCTTTACTGTTCCAAAATATAAGCTGTCTGGCATTTCAGTGGATAGAAACCATTCACTCCTTTTATCAAGATTTTATTGTGTAAATGTCACTTTGCTGTGTCAGTTGTAAGTTTCTACAAATGGCAGCTTTGCTGAAAATGTAACACACACCTGCAGTGACTGAAACTGGACACTAACACTTAAGATGAGCAAAGAGCAAATATGGATTAGAAAAAATGTCAGAATATTAGTTTGCTGTAGATAAAATGTGAAATTTTATGAGTAAATGAGAGGATAAATGTATAACTCAAAAGACTGAAAAAAAAGTCTCCATATTAGAATACCTTCACTTCACAGATTCTTCATAATGTAACATTTTAATTTATTATATGAATTTACATTAACCTGTGTATCTGTAATACAACTTGATGTTACTGTATATCTTGAAAACTTTTGACAACCAGGACTTTTGTCATTTGGTTTTCAATTTGTCTTTTTATTCAAGATTTATCACATTAGAATTAATTTGAGGTGATTGTTGTGTTTAACTTCCATTACATGACAGACAATAGAAGTTTATCAATGTCATTTTGCTATATATATATTTACCTGGCCTGTATTTGAGGACTGGCTTTTATTCATTTGTGTTGTCTTTGCCCCTGATTATTATTAGAAACTGGAAATGATTAATTTAGTTAAACCAAGGAGACTGATAACCTGTATGAGAAAATATTATGAAAATTAATATTAATAGTTGTACTTATTATAAAGTTTCTCATTAAACTAGAGTAAAATGAATAAAGTCATGTTATTTTCACATGTCCTTGTTGAGGCTGATATTGAAGCCGATCAGATAATGCATTGCTGGAAAGCTGCATCAGAATACTGAAGGTGCTGCAGTTTGTAATTCACTTAATTTATTGGATCTTGGATTAAAAAACATCGGAACAGAGTTGGTTAAAAATGAACAAATAATCAGTCAGTCTCGTGTGGTTTTCACATTTGTCTGTGTCGTATTATCTCCATTTCAGTGTCATCGTCCAAAGTAGAATTATCATCACTTGTCACTTTTCATGTGGTTTCTGTCATTCACTGCATTACGGCACATATTGCTCTCATTCAAAGTGCCACTGCTAAATCTGGACGAACAGAATGTGCTGTGTTTCTTCTTTCTTCTGCCCCCTCTGTTTTTCTACTTTCTCATTCTTTCCATTTTTGCAGTTGTTAAAAAAGTAAAGAGCACTTTGGCCTACTTCTTCTCCTCTGCACCCCCTGCATACACACACACACACACACACACACACACACACACACACACACACACACACACACACACACACATAACGTCTGGGTTTAAATGGAAGCTGCTGCTGCTGCCATTCATCCAGACTGAGCAGAGCCATCCGCCATGAGGTCTGGGAGGGAGCCACACAGAGGGTCAAATTACCAATGCTGGTGCTGAAATACCCCCAGCGCCTTTTGGTTGTTTTGTAGCAGGCATGAATGCTCACTCAACAGCCACACATTCAGATTCACACACTCATTTTCACACACCCACACTCATACACACACACAGGTCGCACCACATTTTATCCTCTGCTGACCATGAGTTGTGTGTCAAAAACACCCCACCCTCACGCAAATTTCAGTGTAAGCGTTGTACAGAGATACCTTATCATAAACCACCTCCAGCCTGTTCTCACTGTCTGTATCCTTGTGCATCCCACACACACTATCGTCCCACACACAAGTACAAACACAGTAGTCCTGCTCTCCTTCAATACAGTGCCCTCCTCAGTGAGTAAATTATGCATGACTACGGTGTAAATGTTTCAAAGACCTGGAGTCAAACCTTGATAAACGTGACGTGTGCAGCATATGTGCATGTCAGCGTGAGAAAGAGAGAGAGAGAGAGAGTGACAACGTAATGATGAAAGACAAGAACAAGAAAGAGATGCCAATGGGAAACATCTGGCCATCACTTATGTAACAAAAAACAATCGGCTGTTTTCATAGCTGCAGATGTAGCGAGTGTGTGTCTGAGGGTCTTTTCCTCTCATACATATGGCACATGTGAATCTGAGTCGAAACAAGCAGAAATAATAAGTAGGAAGTGGAACGGGCTGAGGCTGCAGGACAGAAGTCAAAGCAGTGTCTCAGCTGAGGTGTATATGTTGATGTGCATATGCTGGATCCTTCATATGAGCAGTAGAAACAGGGAGGGTATGCCTGTAATTTGGGTGTGAACTATAATCTGTGTTAATCTGGATTAGACGTCTAAACGAGTCCTGTCTTTCCCATTTATCTTTGGCCACTGGTTACACAACAGCTCCACAAAGCACAGTCTGTGGGTCAGCGGTGTGGTAAAGCACGTCCCTGTTACTCCCCGATTCTGTTTTTGTTTCTTACCAAATCGGGATAGACCACAAATCAGAGTCTGGGTTAGAGGATTGAGGTTATCGTTGTTACTCTGTGACTGACTGTGTGCATCTAAATCAGGGTGTGTGTGTGTGTGTGTGTGTGTAGGCGCATTTTGGGAAAATGGAATGAGGACACAGAGCAGTGTATCACTGGCCGGGCTTCACTCTAATTTGGTTTCTACCCGAGCAAAATGTTGGGGGAAGGGAGAGCGTGGCAGCAGCAGGTTCTTCTGTCTGGGACGCACTGAGGGACAATTCAGTGGTCAGTATATGTGTTAAAGTCTGACTAATTCAGGGGTCTGTCTTTAAACACATTAGACATTCTAGAAAACAGTTACTGAAAACACATGAAAGGGGTGAGGAGATGTTTCTCGTCCATTTTGCGTCCAGGATTTTTGTTTGGTCGATGAGAAAACATTGTTCAATCACTCAAAGATTTCCACTAACAGCACATATACCAATACAAAGCCATGAACAATACTTTCCATTTTAAGGAAAAAGAAAAGTACTTTGCAGAAAAAAATCCTTGGTTTTATTATATTCAGTCAAAACAGTCTCACAACATAAAAAATGTACACATTTTACAGGTCTTCCCAGAGTCTTAAAAAGTCTTACAATTCTTGAATTTACAAATCTACATCTAATACCTTAAAAAAGTCTTTAAAAGGTATTAAATTTGATATGGTAGGTCTTCAGTTATGTTGCCGTAAACTTGTTCGCTGTGTTGTGTTTAAATGTGTCCAAGCTGCTTGCTTAGAAAGTAACGTTGGTTAACTCAATTCCACCCGTTCCAACCCAAAAATTTATATTGAAATTAGGAACCAGTTATCGCTAACTTTGCCTCCTCCAGTGAGAAATGACTTGGAATGATGGGAATCAAGACACTGGAGTAAATAAATACATTTTCCTAAATTGTAGGAGTCATGAATTTTTGCCAGTGTGGCCGTGAAATGGGCATTAAATTCTGTTCCAAGTAGTCTTAAAAAGGCCTTAAAAAGTCTTAAATTTAATTTAAAATTTAACCCACATTTTACAATGTACTGCACTGTGTGATTTACATAAAGTTTTTAAGCTCTTAAATTTTACACCCAGCATTTTTCCATTCAAACCCATTTACAACCCAGCATGACATAAAAAACAGCTTCACACCATAAAAAGTGAACATATTTACAACATCTTAAAGTCGTCTGTTAATATAATATTAGTAAAAAAAACAAAAAACATCTGTGTGTATGCTACATTCACTAATGCTACAGAGATTATCTTGGGGGTTGAAATTTAGTATCATTCACATTTTTTGATCTTCAGTGGTACCTGTGGATGGACCACTACAGCCATCATTACCATAACTCCTCCCTTCACACTGTAATGTTACAGAGACGCACTTCCTATAAATGTGGCCTTCCTCATCCTATAAATGCCTGTGTCTTTGTAATGCACATTTTCACCTACAGGTGTAAGGCCTGAAAGCCTAAAGTGAACTAATAAAGACTTGTCACCTGGAGTAAACTAGTGTTGATGTGTGAAAAGGTTATTTTAATTCTCGTCCTGACAATAATAAATAATAGCTTGACTAAAAAAGTGTAGATTGCCTTCATTTTGAGTGAAGATTAATTAATGGTTTAAAGCAAGGTGACAAAAGTACAAGATCACAGCAACATTATATGAAACTGTGAAGACAGAGTGGTGCACTTACATCTAGTCTAACATCAGTCTACATACTTACCAGGAATAATGTTTCACTTATATGCATTTGACTGGTGTCCATTGCTGTTTTAAAAATTAAATGATAGTTTTACTTTTATTCGCAAATTGTTAGAAAATTCCCTGAGCGCTTTCAAAGCAGCTCACTTCTCCTAACATGCTAATGCTAATGGGAGGTGCTGTGTTAACCTTTCAACTGCTAACCTTTAATTGCATTTTCATTTTATTCCTCTCTCAGATGTTGCTTGCATGAGATGGAAAAGACTGGACACATTATTTATATTGCATTAGAATCAGAATTTTTCCATTTTCATTTTAATATGGTCATAGAAGGCTCATATGTACTGTATATGTGATTTTTACTCAACAAACACAAATGTACGTGAAAAATGACAATGCTACAGTGAAATTACACTTCCATCTTTAAGCATTTTCATTTGAGCATAGTCCCATAAAAGCTTCAATATTTCTCTGTTGATCAGTTACAAGATGATGATGTTGGAGATGCTGTACTGGGCTCTTGGAAAACAGTGATTCCAGTTCTCTCTGATACTTATAGTGTTCTCTCAGATAATTCCTTATTTTCAGCCTTGTTGTCCTTGCTCTTACATGCGTCCCTTCCTGTCCTCTTTCCCCAGGCCGTTACAGGGAAAAGCTTTGGAGACAAGGACTTCCGCAGTGCGCTGGAGAACGGCATCCTGTTATGCGAGTAAGCCTGTGACATCACCCCATTTAAGGTTTTTGATGTCTGCAGTAGCAACAACATCCATAAAGTCTTAAGTCTCAGTAAATCTCCCCTCCTCCCCCATGACAGGCTGCTGAGTGCAATCAAACCAGGGCTGGTCAAGAAAATCAACAGACTACCCACCCCCATCGCAGGCCTGGTAAGAAGACACTCGCTCGTGTGACATTCAGCCCCTTAAAGCAGCCACTTTGTCAAAGTGATAAACTCTGACCACGGTCCCCTGCTGGTTTTTCAGGACAACCTATCAGTCTTCCTGCGGGGCTGCGAGGAGTTGGGTCTGAAGGGCTCCCAGCTGTTTGACCCCGGAGATTTACAAGATACTTCAATACGAGCTAACCTCAAGTAAATCCTTTTTATTTGTCTGATGAAAGAAGCCAGATATTCTTAAATGTAACAAAAAAAAAGCTTGGCTAGATGATTTAAAACTAGAATAAAAGCCAAGCCACTGAGACCATAATGGACCTAATGGGGAAAAAATGTTACATTTACACAAGCAATGAAAACACAGCTAGTTATTTAAGTTGGAGTTAATATTCTAAAACTGAGAAGTCCTCTCACTTTTGAAATAAAGAAAACAGTCTTGTCCTTCTGCTGGGATACGAAGAACACCAGTGTTTGAGCTTAAACTGGTTAAATCCACCTTAATTATAGCTGGAATATCTTTGTAAGATGAAGTTAAGTATATTTTCATAAAATAAAATTACTTTTTTAAAATGAAAATCCTGCTGGACATTATTTTTCCTTTTACAAAAGTTATGAGTCAGTCATTTCCCAGAAATCCCATTTTCATGGTGTGTGTATTTTAATATAGTACATGTGTTTCTCCTTTTCCATCTCATCAGGGATTCAGATTGCAACCGCAAACTAAAAAATGTGAGTTATTAATGTTTCTTCTTTCTTCTTTATTTTTTTGTACTATCATCAATCCATGTGTTTATCATTTATAAAAATACACAAACCCCCCTGTGTCTGTCTCTCAGGTGCTGAACACAGTGTTCTGGCTGGGAAAGGCTGCCAGTGGCTGTGCCTCCTACAGCGGTCCCACACTTAACCTCAAAGAATTTGAAGGGCTGCTCGCTCAAATGAAAGTGGTGAGTGAAACGAGGACAGAAAATGGAAGGGGGGGGGGGGCAGAGAGATAGTGGCATGGATGAGGATGAGGATGGAGGGAGATGGAGTTGTTAGTTTCCTGTTTTTGTTGGGATGCAGGAGACACACACAGGACAGGAGTAAACACTGAGGGGAAACAGGATACCAGCCCTCCACATTTGATCCTTGTTTTCATTTGGAAGTCAAATTAATTCATCTGCACTGTGTAGGTTTAGAAGCTTCATTAGCACAAAAATTGGTGAATATTTTAACTTTCTTGTCAGTCTTGCTCACAGGATGTAGTCTGTTGGAAATATCCTGCCATAGGGTGACCATTTCAGCCAGTATTCTCCTGTGTGTGTGTGTGTGTATGTGTGTGTGTTTGTTTTCAAGGTTTCCTCTGCTATGGGACAGAACTGCATGCTGAAAATGCCATTTTTAACAAGAGTGTTTGTATGTGGTGTTTTTGTTTGCAAGGATTTAATCATAAATCCACTTTCAAATATTGCACCAAAACAAGTTCTCCCCGACAGTTTCCCAAAGCGCTGGCACCGCATCGTGTATTTAGCCCTGACCAGGGATGAGCGTGATCTATTTAAAGGAATAAAAACAAGACAGATAGTTTTTTTAGCCTTTTCCAGAATTATAGTAGATAGTGCCAGATCTATCTCCAACACTGGCACACTGTGGAGGTACTGTGGGTCTGCCTAAGCACCACTGTCATTTGGTGCCATGTTTTCTTGTTATTTGATACATTTTGTGCTTTGTGTGTGTTTTTAGGAGAGCGAGGAGGGAGGTGAGAGTCCACAGAAGCGTAGCGTCAGAGACAGCGGCTACGACTGCTGGGATTCAGAGAGGAGCGAGTCTCTTTCTCCGCCACGACACACTCGAGACAACTCCCTTGACAGGTGACAGCCATCTGTCAACACACACATATTGGATTTCCATGTGGTTAGAGGACACCTTAAAACCTTAAAACAACTCTTGAATATTTCTGTTTAATGATTTATATCACAGTGTTGTGCATTTTGTCCCAGTATGGAAGCAAAGTATGTCCCCATAAGATAATAAATACCTGGATACATATACATACATATTCAAACCCCTAGTAGTATGAATAGTGTATGAGACATTAAATATACTGATCACAGTCATATAGTAATATAGTAATGAAATTTGCAAAAATAAAATTTCCAATTGCATCCTAAATTTGTTTGAAACCATATTATATTTTCCTACATTTCCTTTCCCTTGTTTTGTTTTTTTGACAGTCTGGACTCATTTGGCTCCCGCTCACAGCACAGCCCGTCTCCTGATGTGGTGAATCGGGTCAACAGCGACGGTTGGTTTTCATAAATATCTTTCAGTGAGGATGAAGTGTCCTTCTCCCCCCGCATCCATTCAGTATATTAAAGAAGTGAACATATCCTCATTCTACTCCCTGTGCGGATGCTTGTCGTCAAATAAATACATTTTTTAAGCTGTTTTTCTAAAGGAGCAATACAAAACCACTCCATAAATAGTTTGACTGGCCTTCTCTTACATGATGAGGTTTTAACCTTGGTATGGTATAGTCAGTCAGGTCGGCTGTGGACAACAGCTGAACATCTCAGCCTGTGTGTGTGTGTGTGTGTGTGTGTGTGTGTGTGTGTGTGTGTGTGTTTGTGTGTGTGTGTGTGTCCCAGATGCAGCAGCAGCTGTCAGTCTGAGTAACAATCAGTAGAGATCTGGACCTGGGAAATACAAGCAGGTCAACATCCAGCTTGGTATTTGTGCCAATATGTTGCTGTGTGTGTATGTTTGAGGTAGGGCTGCGGGTGGGGGGGGCATCACAGGCATCCTGTTTATTCTTTTATGTTGACAGCATTATGTGTGTGCAGTCAGCTGTCAAAAAAAACACTATTCCTAAGACAGAAATAGACTCATTCCCTACATTCCCTGTGAGTCACAGAGAAAGTACAGTGGGCAGGCAAGCAGAATTTAGCACCCACTGAGGAAGATGGACAGGGCATATTGTTGATCCTTCTCTGTCTACATGCCTATTTGCAAGACCTTTCAGAGATTTATGGTCCCATAATGGTAATAGAGTGCCTGAGCAACAGATCTGATTCTTATCTTTTGGTTTTTTCGTAGAAAAGTCTTTGATTGCATCTAAAAAGAGAAGTTACATGTCAGAACGTCAGAGGTTAGCCAAATAATCTGAGATAATGAACCCTACTGATGTAAAGACCAGCCTTTATACTCTGATGAATGTTTTTCAAAGACTCTAGGAAATAAGTTTACTGTTTGTCTTCTTTTTCTAAATATGTTTGACAGTCTTGGAAGTCTGTCTCTCTGATTATCTGACTACTCGTGTTTCCAACATCGTTTTAACAATATTCCCCCATTTTCCACAATCAACTCACTGCTTGGATTTGATTATGAAAACTATGAAAACAAGACTATGGTTGCAGTAAATCACAAATATCTTTTAACTTCAAAGTGATACAAATACAGTTGGACATTTGTGTGCTTGTAGAAAATTAAAATTACCATGCCCTAACAAACAGAGGAAAAAGTTATTCCTACTTACAGTTTTTTTTCTCAGTGAACTCAAAACAAAAACTCAAAATTTTAAATCCAAAGAGACAGACTCTGCATCTACTGGCATGAGACGGGACAATAGCCTAGAAGTAATTATAAACAGCCTTGACAACTGTATAGAGTTTCACAGATTATTATAGAAGAGCTAATTAAAACTATTACTTCAAAGTCCTGACATATTTTCTAACCTCCATCACTCTTTTCTCTTTTCTGCTCCATTGCTTTTTGTTGCCCAGGGCGAGGCAGTGACTCGGAGGCCGATGCCCCCGGCAAGAAACCAGATGTTCGCAAGGATGACATGCTGGCCAGACGGACCGCCAGCAGCGATACGAGAAGTTCCATTCCCTTTAACCAGTTCCTTCCAAACCGAGCCAATGCCAGCGCCTACATCCCGGCCCCACGACGGAAAGCACATACAGAGGAGGGAGAGCAGCGGAGGTAACGACCCACACATGTGTTAAATATAAATAACGCTAATGCAGATGATTCTTATTTGGAAAGCAAATCAGCAAGGGCTACAGAAGGAAATGCAAAGAGGTAAGAACGTGTGAGAACAAACAAAGTGCCTAATCCCACGTTTGACTCTGGTGTTACAAACTGTTCCTTGTAGTCACACTCAAGTCACTGCAGAGCAAAGCAGAAGAACTGGACCTCAAAACAAAACCCCCAAGACTGTGACTTGGGCACCTGAAAACAATTTTAACCACGGAGAGAAGCCAAAACAGGAAGACGAGTTGGTGGCCCAGGAAGTGTTGGAACAAAGGAGGCTGCAGAAATTGGAAAAAGCTGGGATTAAAGTTCTACCTGCCGCCGTTCGTTACAGCAGGTCAGAGAGGACCAGCATGAAAACTGTTGCCTCTGTAGGCCGTTGGTTTTGTTCACTAACAAATGTTTGGGACAGTTATTTTGTCTGTGATTTGTTCTGTTTGTTTCATTCACACTAGCGCTGTGGTTTGACGTCGGGGTTTGTCTCGTTACGTGCTTGCAGCAGTTTTGGCTTGTGAAGATGAGTTTTTGGGTTAGTTCACTGATCTGTTTGTGTATATAACATCTGACTCATTTTTGGCGCTAAGGAAGAGGTCATGATGTGTGTTGCTTGTATGGATATAAAAAGGCTGTCTTACATTACAGTCTGGTAACAACAATTTAATTAAATAACAGCACTGTAATTACCAAAGTATGAACCAGTTAGTGGCTTGGACTGCTATTTTATATAAAAGTGTAAAAAGAATTAAAAAACAAATGATAATAATTGGGAAACACATATATCAAATAAATAGTGTAATAATTCTCTGATAACTATATGATAGAGGGCTCAAAACATTTTCAGTTTGAGACACAAAGATTACATAGATGACTTTCTGACTAAAAAAAATACAACTATAGATGTCTTGAATTGCCATAATATGTACATTTATAAAATACTGTTAAATAACTCAAGAAACGATGAAAGTAAAAAAAAAAATAAAAAATCTAATCTAAATACATGAAAGTTTATGAGATCAGATTTGAGACTGGTGCTACATTTCCCACCATCTCATAATAAAATTGCACTGAACATTGAAGCCCAGTGACCAAAATTACAGTTCTGAGATCACAAAAATCAACCAGCCCCAAAAAAATTATGCATGTTGGGTATGAACCAAGTATTTAATTCTAATTATCACAGAGGTAGTTGGGGACATGTTATACATGGAGTTTTCTATGTAGAATTTTTAAAAATGTTCCAGCAGGGATAATGTTATGATTTTAGCTTGTTAATAACTAAACAAAAGGAAACAAGAAAAAAACATTGTGCATTTCACAGGTTACAAGGTGCTCCTGAATGCATCATGATTTCCTTGTCCCTCTTGGAAGACAAAACTTCAGTTCATCCTCCCTATACCTGAATAACTGCCTCATTGCTATCTTTAAATATGTTATTACCCATAACCAGAATTAACACCATTATGTTACCTAATTATCACATTGGGAATTACATTGTATTTACAGTGCTACATCTTAATGATAGCTTTTATTACATTGTTACCAAACTGTATTATTAAGTCAAAAGTGCTACCAAAAGATGTTTAGGGGTTGGAAATTGTTGATTACTGAGTGACTGCATCGCGTTAACATGTGGTGTGTAAACATTCTAATTCTCTGAGGGATTCAGATGCAAACTACTCCACACTAATCCATATGACTGAGTGCCAAGTCTGCACTGTGCACGTCTGTTGATAATGTGGATGAATGTTCAAGCATCACAATCCCATCTCTGACCCCAGCCCTCCAATACAAGACCAACCGGAAGTGAGGTCGCCATCACCGAACATCATCCTTCGCCGTGATAATGACTTTTTAAGCTCTCAGAAATCGGCGTGGGACTCCTCGTCCGAGGGGGAGGAAGAAGCAGATTCGCGAAAGGTCCCAGATGTTCATAAAGATGACCTGGCGTCCAGACGGGCTGCACGTGGTGCTGTTGCCCCCAAAGTGCATCAGTTCATTCCTCCACCTGTTTGTAGCAGCAAAGATAGAGAACGCTGGGAGGGCATTAGACGAGCCTCACAGCAGACGCTCCAGGAGAAGGAGATGAGGTTGGACATGTGTCTTTATGTGTGTGAGTTTGTTGTTTTTCTTCTATTAGTGTGAACTTACCTCTAAAACTCTTTCCTGTTTCCCTACTCTCTGTTTTTTGTTTTTTTTTTGGGTGTTGTGGTCACCTGTGGTTTGATGTGTGATCCACCTTCATATGTTATGTGTGCTGTGTGATGCTGCTGTACTGGCTCTGTGATTGGACAGTGAGAAGGAAGCAGTCCCTGACATCATTACGCGCAGAGACAACCCCTTCCTAAACTCCGCCCCTCGCCACAAGCAAGAGGAGGACAAGGAGGAAGAGGAGGAAGAGGCGATTGCTCAGGCGATGCCTAATAAACAGAAGGATGACCTGGCTCTTAGGCGGGCTCAGAGTAGGCCCCTCCCTCACAGGGATGGACCAATGAGCTTTGTTTCGGCTTCCATGAGTCAGGCTGATATGCAGAAGTGGGAGAGACTCAAGATGACTGAACCCAGGTGCTCAGCAAACACACAAAACACTGCAGCACTAAACACTGCCGTAGGTCAAGTTTGTGATGGTGTGTGTGTGTTTATAGTTTACAGTTTTTATCAGGCTGCACAGATTTAGACAACTTTGTGAATTGTTCGTTTAAGTCTGAATGGCATCCAGCTGGATCTACGCTAAGCTTATAAATCTACAAAAATCCTGATTCATTCTGTGCCGACTATTTTAAATCTGAACATCGCAGCACAAACAGTGACAGGAGCGCATATAAGACTTAGAAATAACACGAGAGCGTCATTTAGAACCACTTCAGTCTATTTCCATTGAAAGTAAACTTTAAGGAGTAGCTTTAGGAGAAACCACAATCGTCTCCTATAACAGTATCATTTTGGGGCTAGTGCACATGAAGAGTAGCCTAAGATCCGACACATCTGAGAGTTTGTGTTTCTTTTACTCCTGTGCGTGTGTTGGGCCTCACTCCTGTGCAAACAGATTTCCACTTGGCTGAACCGGTGGCAGGCCAGTGACAATTCATTTGATATGCAGAGAGCATAATACAGGGACTGACAGAGAGTCAAAAACCAAGATGGCTGCCACTGATGTGGAATAGTCTTTGGAATCTGCTGTGTCAGTATTACATGAACTAACAGGCACTATGTTTTTTTTATAAAAGAAGAACAAACAACTGCACTTTGTTGATAAAAGTCCATCACATGTTTTAATCCAATGATTGCTTGTACATCTGTACATTTGGATTTTGATCTGCAAACTGTGAAGTTCCAGGCAAACTTTCATCTGAGAGTTGGTGGCAACCTATTAATTAAAGACTAAAAAACCTTTCCTGAGTGATTTATAGCCAGTTATTCTAATATTGTCCTCTACTTTTGGCATTTTTTTTGTGAAAATCAGGCATTTTCTTAGATTTAATTTACTGGGCATGTCGATTTAAAAGTATTGTTAGGATTAGTGGTTTTAAAGTTGTTAAAGATTTTACATCAGTAGATGCTTTTGGTCGCCAGCGGCTGGTTATGTCTTTGAGAGTTGAAACCCAGCATTAATTATATACAATACAGGCCAAAAGTTTTAGAACACCTCCATTTTCTCTTAACTCCCACAGTGTTAAGGGCTATAATGGTCTGTCTTCCTGTGTTAATTGTCTTTTTCTCACCATTATGATTGCATTATACTGTTAACTGCAGTGTAATATCAGAGAAATGCTTTAAAGGCTTTCCCTTTTGACACTGCGTTTATACAGACAGAGGGGTTGTAAGTTATGAACAAAAATCACAACAAAGTTTCACTTACTTTCCTTGCTGCAGTAAAGTTATAAATGAAAACACCCTTTTTTATTTCTGAAAAAACATTTTTGTAACATGAAATTTACATTATTTTCACTTTTTTAACCTCTTATCAGCTGTTTACCTTTGTTCCATTTCATTTTTTTCAGTGAACTTGAACCATTTATATATCAATAAAACTATAAACCTGGGATTTTTCTAAAACTCCTGACCACTAGTTTATCACATCCTTTGAAAATGTCACTAAAAATCCAACCATTTTGGGTTTTTCACTATTGTACAAAATATACAATGTGACATTTTAATCTAGCTTTTAGCGTATTAGACCAATCATTAATTGAGTAACCACCTCAGCTCACGTTAGCAGCCCAAGCTACTTCAACTTCAACAACAAACTGTCTCTTGTAAGACTTAAAAAATACCACCAAACTAAGGTGTAAGAAAAACACTTAACAACACAAACAGATAAAAAAATAGAAAACTAAATCAGTAGATAAATCAGCGCAACTGTGTGTATGTTCATATACCTTTCTTAAACCTCTCTATCTTGCTTACTGTGTCTAGATATTATCTAAATCTAAATATCCTTTACTTTAATTTCTGTTCTGACTGTAGATTGTAAGCAGTTCTACATCTCGTTCATTCCTGTCTCTCTTTGTCTCTGTTGCTCCCCATGTTCTCATCAGCTTGTTTATTCTCCTCATTATTGTGCACTTCAGTCCTCTTCAGTCTTCTTTGACAGGCATTGAAACAGAGTCGAGAATTGGCCGGTGTGTATGAGTCTCTGTGTGTGACCGAGCGAGGGGCAACTGTTGGCCGTTAACACTGCTCAGGCTTTGTTTTTCTCGTCTGCGCTGATGTCATTAGATAGGATAAAGGGTGTTTTGTGTTCCCAGAGGAGCAGCGGTTACCAGGCAAATGGCTACCTAGAGTAGAGAAGTGGTAAAAAGCTTGGCGTGTATGTGCAAATGTATATGTGTTGAAGTTGAAGTACACAACCACATACTTTTGTCCTCCTCTGTCCATCCATCCACATTTCCTGACTGATTCATCATTTCCACCTCATCCTTCCTTTGTCTTCATAGTCTGATCCTTTGTGTGTAGTTGCTCATGATTTCTTTCCCTCCTGCTCTTGTGTTGGCTGTTGGGTGTGTTTGTCACCTTGTTTCTGTCTTGATTTGTGAGACTGTATGTAGTGAGGCTAGCCCAGCTCCTGTGTGTCAGGCTTGTCTGGAGAAAAATTATGGGAGCCCTTTCAGCGGATCAGCAAAGGCTGCACGGGGTCACAGCAAAGTTGTGACCTTTGGGGGCGTGACTGAGATCGGGCAGCCAATAGACACAGTTACGTCAAGTGAAGGGGAGGAGACGGAGTTGCTAAGACGACTCCTTTTCAAACCGACTGTAGCCATGCCTACCATTGGCCTGGGCTCCCAGCTTTCAGAGCGGGAACGCAGGTATGGACGAGGCCAAATACAAAGACTTCAGTTGCTAAAGTTTGCATTAGTATGAGCTGTACAGAGGAAAAGGAACATCCCTTTCTGCTCTATTTCTTATTTCATGTTTGCTTGTCAAAGTCATCTTGGGAATGTTTTACATTTGAGGCCTATTTGAATTAGTGCATTAGAGAGTTTGGGTACAGCTCTCTGCATTGGAGTGATTTGCTTGTAATTTTACTGGGAAACAAAGGTACACACATGTAAACACATGCATGCACACTGCAGGACTCTCAGTAAAGCCTTGAAAATCCCTGGTTAAGTCTGGTTTTGAACATAAAGGCACAATTATTTCCATTTAAGCACTTACAATAGATGCATTTTTTAAAGACTTATGACCATAATGACCTAACCATACCATACCCTGAGGAGAGACACTGATGAACCACCAGTAGGGGCTGTTTTTAAATGACCTCAGACATGTTGAAGAATCTCTTATTAATTGCCTGTTGATTTTTTTTCATATACCTATGATACGTATTTGCAAATGGATTGATTTAGCCTTGTGTCAATGGCCTATAGACAGTGGGAATTAGATATCTTACAGATCACTTGTTCTGAAAAGTAATATAGCTGTTTCAGTTACTTATCAAAGTATTATAACTTATTACATTGTTTTTTTTTCCTAACAAGTATTTACAAATCGACATTAAAGGAATGTTGAAGGTGTAAAACTCATAACAGCAGTGTAAGCCAGGCAATGCACATTGATTTTACTGGTGGATGAAAGCCAGTGTTAATTTACACAAGATAATCAGTTAAAATAATGGTTGAAATTCTAGAGCATATTGTCAAATGAAGTGAGCCTGTGTAGATGGAGCGACATCTCTGTGTAAGCCATCCTACCTACCCTTGATGGGTTTGCACTGACGTTTGTCCAAAGTAAGATCAAGGTTAAGTTTATTTATATAGCACATTTAAAACAACGCAAAGTGCCCAAAGTGCTGTACAAAGATATAGGTAAAAATACAAGATATGATAAAACTAGTAAAAATAAGAATAAAAATAAGGCATAACTGTATGTCAAAATGAATAAATATAATACAATACCTTATTCTGTATTTACCAAAAAGAATAGACTCATTTGTGATCAAGCAACATTTCATTAGTTGGTTTAATGTAATTACATATTCGTCCTCAGTAAGTATAAGAGGTTACAAATAAATTATTATCCCTCAACACTGCCTATAGGACATGCACATCATCCATTTTTATTTTGTGTTTATTTTTGCTTGTTTGTTTTGTTTTGTTTTTGTTTTTTTGCTGCTGAGCAAATGGAAATTCCATCTGTTTTCGAGTTTTTATTTCTGTGGACTTTTGCATGTTTTCTTTTCTAACCCTATTTTTCTACTATTATTGGCAACAGTCCATGTAACCGCCCATTACCTGCTGTTCTGCATGTCCCTGCCTGGAAGCTTTGCATATGGACTTAGTCAGCGATTCTCCTTTTATTGTTGCTGGTCTTAGACTTTATGTGATGATCTCTCAGCCAGGTAGCTGGAGCTGACCTCAGTCAATCTTATCTCCTGCCCTCCACCCCTGAGGCTGCTCCTTCTCCTGCTGAGCTGGATGCACGTTTTGCTCAGTATGTAAGAAGAACAGAGGAGGAGGAGGAGGATGAAGAGGAAGAGGAGAGAATACCTGATCTTCGGAAAGATGATATGATGGCAAGGAGGACCGGGGTTTTCCATAAACAAAGCTCTGCTACAGTGAGTTACAACCGTTTCCTGCCTCTGCCTGGCTCCAAACACAGCACACAAGGTGAAAGTTGTACAGATTCTTTCCCGTGGAACAAAAAGGAAGCGCAAGCAGATGGGAACAGGAAGTTGAATATCAGGTGGGCTCATATTTGTGGGCAACTGTGTCTAACCGTGTGCAGAGGACACTAATAAGCTTGATGTGGCTTGCATCCTCAAAGAGACCCTCCAGCTTTTTTTTTTGTTAAGTTATTTCAATTAAAGGAGTTTCTTTTCTAGAGCGGAGCAGCATCAAAGCAGAGTCGCCATGGAAACACCTCGGCCTCATCCCGACATGATCAAAGCCCACAGTGAACGTGAATATGACGACGAAGAAGATGAGTATGATGAGAACGAGACTGTGCCGGACCCAGAGAAGGACGATATGATGGCTCGAAGGGCGCGATTCTTGCAGAAAACCAATGTAGTCAAAATAAATCAGGCATTCAACCAGTTCTTACCAGTGCCGGGATCGGTTAAAAATAACGTCACCTCAGTTTCAGCAATGAAGCAAGTACACAGCCGACCCAAAATCACAGAAAAAATCACCAGTGAAAGGTACCTATTGTGAGCCTATGACCTGTGCTTGTTTCTGTGACCTGCAACCACATGTTAACTAGTAGTAAACAAGCAAAGACAATGGTTCTGTCATGTTTGCATATTGTGTGCAGTACTAATCTTTTTGCAGATGATGTGATGGTGTCATTGTTAAGGCAGCGTGTCCGAAATGCTTGACGTGGGTTCATTTCTATTATTTTTATATGAAAGGAATTACCTACTTTGATTTGATGTTGTGCTTAGTTTTCCAACTCTGGTGTCTGCCAGCTTTAGACTAATCTTAGTGTCATTTTTTTGTCAGTGAGGTCTAGCCTTGGATTTGTTTGGCATGGCTTTGGTTGACAAGTGTCATTTGAGTGCGGGACTGCTGGCTAATAAATATACATTCATCGTTGCATCATGTAAGACTGAAACGCATGAGGAAATGAAGAGTGATGCAGTTTTGATTTACACATGAACCTGTATTTCCTGGTAATCTCGGCCCTGTCACTGGATTTTCAGCAGCATCGTTACTGTGGCGACAGACTCTCAGGCCCTGCCCACAAAACCACACACTAGGAGGTTTGCAGGGTTGAGGGCTAGAGGACCAGAGGAGGAGGAGGAGAAGGAGGAGCAGGATAAAAAGCAAGATGTAGACAAGGCAGAGTGTAACCCCCCTGTCACCGCTGTGGCTGAGCCCCTCCTCTCTCCATCACTCACCCCTCCACTCAGCCCCGTCTCCGCCTTGGCTCGTAAAGCAGAGGCAGAGCTGGACAAACAGAATGCAGTGGAGAGAGTTGAGGAAAAAGTGGAAGACAGAAGGGTGGATGTGAGTGAGCAACCACGAAAGAAACCCTTCTGGCTGGAGGACGATGAACTCCCTCCCATGATGTGAGATTGAACTCTCGTTGCATGTCTTCACTTCCCTTCTCAGATCTGCAGAACATCAGCTCAACCATACATCCACTCAGCACTTATTTATCTCAATTTTCAGATCTGGGAATGGAAGCGAACCAAATGATTATTCTCTGCTAGTGTTTTTAACTGTAATGGTGGCATTAAAGCCTCCCCTTGAGATATGAGATGTGACATTTCCATGAATGCATTGCCTGCTGCCTCCCATTGCCTCAGGTTTTTTTCTTACTCTTATTCACTCTATTCTGTATTGTCTTAGGATGAGCCGACGAGTTGGTTTTATGTCTGAGGACACTGAGTAAGTCTCCCTGTGTGAATCTGGAAGACTTCACCTGCATGATGTCAACATATTTATACTGTGCATGTTGGTTTTCAAGAGTGCTGCCCAAAGATGTATAAATTTACTGCTAATTACTGTACAGTCACAGCTCATCATTACTAACATCTGGCTTGTTTTTAGCATTGTTCTCTTCTCTTTTTTAATTTACAGCCCCAATAAGAAAAAGTTGGGAGGGTATGAAAATACACATGCAAACAGAAAGCAGCCGTTTCTAAATTAATTTTGACCACCAACACATTTCCTGTCTTTTTTGTACTGTCACTAATAAACCAGTAAATGACTACCAAAAAACTGTATTTATAAATGTATGAGGACATGATATTTGATGTTTTTACTGTTCAACTTACAAACAGACATTACTGCAGACTGCTTGAATCTTTTTATACTGTTATCACCATAGTGAGTGAAACATCCAAACCTCTTCCTGTCTTATTCTGTGTTTTTTCCTCACCCATTTGAAGGGAAATTTGTTGATCCTTTGCTCATCTTCCCGAAGAAATAGAACTTTCCTCTAATTATCAAAATACGATGACGATAACCTGCTAACATTAGCTGCTTAGACCTAAACTTGGACCTCATTAGTCCAAGTTTTAAACATGTCCTAAACCTCTCCAAACTGTTTTGGAGTACACCACAAGCCTACATTTTATTAATCCAGGAATATTATTTACAGATAAAATGCAAGAAGTGGATCAGAAAACCACTGCTTTCTGTTTTGACATGCATTCTCCATACTTTTTCTGATTTTGGCTTGTATATTCAATGCTGTTTTTGTTTCCTTTGCTGATAACTAACATTTGTGTACAGTATTTGGCTGATTAACGACTTTAATTTACAAACCTGCTTGTCCGGTTGAGAAGTGACTAATTTCACTGTTTACTCTTTTCCATAGGCACACTGGACAGAGTGTGAATGTGAATGATTGAATAACTTGTACATGGTTACTCGTGTCTCTTTTCCATCCAGGAGTGTGAGTATGAGCGACATGCTTAATGAAGACGAGCTGGGACAGTTACCACAACTTAGTCAGTCACGATACGAGCGCATGCATGAACAGTACAACAGCTTCCAGGATGAAGATGACCAGTGGCAAAATGTAAGAGACTTTAAACTCGTAAATATAAATAATACAAAGAATTATACATGCATGTTAAAATACACCGTAATATTCAACTGATGATGTGAATGTGACAGGATCTGGCTCGATGGAAGAACCGCCGTCGCACTGCATCACATGACCTGATCAAGAAGGAGGAGGAGAGGAAGAGGATTGAGAAGATGAAGGAGGGGGGGAATGAAAGCAATAAAAGGAAAAGCATTAAAACCTACAAAGAGATAGTGGAGGAGAAGTAAGTTATGTTGTACAAGTGCTTCATTTAAACCCTTATGGCTGTTGCAAAAGACGTTATACAAGTAAAAGTAAAATTCCTCCCAAACGGCAGATTGTGTTTTACAAAATGTCCTCCCCATCTCTTATTTCCAGGGAGCGAAGGGAGGCGGAGTTGTGTGAAGCCTACAGGAGCGCAGCCACTCCAGAGGAAGCAGCTGCAGTTTTACAGCGTTATGCTCTTCGCTTCACCATCAGCGATGCAACCCTGGACAGCCTTAAACTGCCCAGATCCACCTCAAAACCCAAAGGTGACCTAATACTAGAGGACAACGCACACAAGCCCACATCACCTGTTAATGACTCTAAGATGTCAGAGGAGCTGCACAAACCAGAACCAGTTGTTGTAAAGGAACGGAGGCCTACAAAAATGGAGACAGAGACATCTGCTGAACAGGAAGAATCTAAGTCTTCCACCTCCACTACACCCAACAGTCCTGTTAAAACAATCCCACAAGACGTGTCACCTCAGGCACAAGGACTTAGTGAACCTCAGTCTAAACCAGCAGAGACTCCAACTACACACCAACAGCCGGTGACAGAGGACGCACAGCCTCGGACCAAACCCCCTGCGCCTCCTCACAGTTCACATCCTGTTCACACACTCCCCTCCCCTCCACCAGTATCCTCTAGACCCGTCCCCCTGCTGACAGCCAAACCCTACTGCCAGCCCAGGGGCTCACCGTCTGGACTCAAACCTGTCAAGGTGAGGGTACATCCAGTCAGCAACAACTGATACTTCATCATCATCATATACTTGATTATTCTACCTTGTGCTTCATTTAACCAGTATCACAAAGTATTCACTATGTAGTTCTGCTCCTGTTGTTTGTAATCGTGTCGACTTGTGAGCTTGTCATTGGATCATCTTCAGTACAGCAAAGGTTTTTTTTTTTCCAAAGGAGTTGTAGAGGGATGCATAGATGTTTACTCAATAAAGTAGCAATATTGGTGCAAAAATACCTAAAATATACTTTATGTTACACATAAAAGCCCTGCATTAAAAATGGCCACCTCACTTTTCACTCACCATTTCAAGACTTAAGGAAACACTGGGCTCTTTACAATGGGCTCATGATACTGCTCATGTTAGTCTCTATGATCTAGGACAGTGGTTTTCAAAGTGGGGGGCGCCAGGGGTCGCTAGGGGGGCCTCAGACAATTGGAGGAAAGATGAGAAAAAAAATGCAAAACAAAACATTTTAGTGTGAAAATACAGTATGGAAACATGTAAGTTAATGATATTGTTATGCTAAACAAATTTAATAATTATTGTATAGTCTCTCTGTATAGTCATTCTGAAAGTCAGTGTTTCTTGACATATTTTGTAGTTTTTTTCAGTGGGTTTGCAGAAGGGGGCCCCGGCCAGAAGCTAATGCTGTTTGGGGGGCCTTGGCATGGAAAAGTTTGTAAACCCCTGATCTAGGTGATAAAAAATGTTATGTACCTTGCTTTTTTATTAAATTAAATATTAAATTAAATAGTTTTAATGCAATTATAGAATTTCTATGGAACCTACATCAGTATATATGCGTAAATTCAGTAAAACACCTGATACGTTGCCGGAAATGGATCAGTCACAACACCAGTAGCTTAATTTATTATAATTTGCTGTATATTTATTACATATTAATGAGGTGAATCTGCAAAGTAACTTGTAACTGAAGTTGTTACATACATGGAGTGCAGTAAAAATGAAGTGGAGTAGAGTTAAAAGTAGTAGAAAATATACTAATAGTATAAATATCTCAAATGTGTAATTGTAGTTGTATGTTCTTCCACCCTAAAGAAAGACTAGGCTAGAGACTTATTTTAACAACAGCAAATTAGACCAGTTACATTAGAGAAGTGTTTTCCAGGAGCTACAGCTACTCCCTTAAACACCTACTGAGCTGAATGAGTCTATAAGTGCATTCAGTCTAAATTACTACATGACTTTTTTAACGCTAATGTCTCACTCAGATGGACGGCTTGGTTCGAGTGAATGGAGAGACGACAGAGGATTTGTCTGTTTCCATCCCTCTTGCGTCCCCGCTACACTCGCCACAGGACAACAAAACAGTTTCACCCAAAAAGACGGAGAAAGACGTTCCCTCTGAGCAGACTGTGACGGATCAGAAAGCAGCGGAGCAGCCACCATCTCCACAAACACTGAAGTCAGCGCCGTCCTCGGGCTCAGCTATCAGCTCCCTGATCGGAGGCAGGAACTGTATCATCACCACGACCATTGTGACAGAACTGACACACGTGGAGCCACATCCCATCGATCTCCAAAGCAATGGACAGGTACAATGACATCTGCATGTTAAAGTTAAATATCACAATGGACACATACTTGAAAATACTGATGGACATCTCTAAAGGTGTAGTTTTTAAGAGCGTCTTCAGAGCTTAGGGTCAACCGTTAGTGGATTTTATAATAAATAGATTCTAACAGGATAATGCGGATCGTTAACTGATATTGCCACTTCCTCAACAACCATAAACTCAATAAATAAATGCTGTACAAACTCATCAAAAATCAAGGCAAATCTAGGTGTGATTTTTAGTTTTCATTTTACCTCAAAGTCAATTATTCCATTTTCATAACCCTAATAGTAATCATCAGTCACAATCAGAACCAATACTGATACTATGTTATCTATCTGAAATGGATTAATCCCTCCATCTCCACTTTAACCCATGAAGACCCAAACATCCACCGTCGTCCAAAAGCATTTGCTGACCTAAAATGTTTAATACCTGTTGATCCACTAATTCTATCAACACATGTCAATAATTGGTGTAAAATACAGTTTGTCATCTTTTCATGGTCATCAGATATGACCCATTTAGATGTTCAGAGGCTCTG
>JAPQRQ010000001.1:1989204-2003190 GCA_037367365.1 Apogon talboti
GTGATGTTTCATTTTATATCTGGATTTATTGATTTTAAACCTAGTTTTGCTAAAGTCTAATGAGAGCTCATCTGAGTTCAGGTTACATTAATCTTGGGTAGTACAACCCAGAAATACAGACCCTCTGTCAGCATTGTACATTTATAATTTATGTAGGTCTAAAATGGACTTAAGAGGTTGAATGTATTACTGATTTAGATACAGACAAATGACAGTAAACATGACAATTTGATGACATCAAATGTGGACAAAAAAGCCTGTTTCATAGGAGGGTACACTGTAAAACGCTTTGACACTAAAGATCAGTAAATATGGGCCAAACATACTTTGTTTATAGAAGCACATAGTACATTTTTTGTTGTCTGTCGAGTACCAGCAGTAGAAACCTGATTTTAAAATGAAAAGTATTGAGTTCTCTGAAACTACGAGCACATCTGTGTAGACGGTGCTTAGTCTAAGGCTGTATGTTACAAAAATAACCAGACAAATACACCATGTTGTCCACAGACTACTGATGTTTATAGGCTCAGTGTTGAAGACGCTGTTGTGTGTTTTGTGTGCAGGCAGAGGTCAGCCCACCACACTATGATGGCCTGTATTTGGACTCAAACACCAACTGTCACCGCCACTGATTGGACGGAGAACAATCTGGAATCTTCAATCACTTTCTGAACCTTCTGGAATTTCCTGGAAAACTCCTGGAATCGTCGCTTTTTCCTGAAATGCACAAACAGCTTTACTGCAAAAAAAACAAAACAAAAAAAAAAACACAACACATGGACAGAAACACAACATGCATAAGTGTACATGTGAATACACTTCTTCTGGTGATTATCTGTAGCATGGACTTAATCAAGAAAATAGTGTGTTTAGGCCTTTGCACATCCATGTTAAGCACAGTCAAGTAACTAAAATAAGAAACGAGTTCAGCTCAAACCTGAACTCTACTGTCTTTAACACATCAGTCCCAAAATCTGATTAAGCAGAGATTCATCAACCCCTGCTTCTGCGCTGGTCATGTGACTCGTCTCTGAGCGTGACATAAAGTGGTTTGGGTTGAATGACCTGAAGTAGCTTGACCATTATTATGCCTTACTCATATCCTCTCATTCATTTTGGCTTTTCTGTTTATATTTTGCATGAAAGAAAAACATATATAAGTTATTGTGAGTATTGCTCAGATGGAACAGTGTGAGTTTGACGTCGGTTGTGGTCCTCTCAGCAGTTTTAACTTTGCTATTTCCTGTTACACGTTGTACATCATCATCTTCTTTTTTGACTTTTTCAGAACACAGTCGCTCCTAACTGCGTGACTGCTTATACTACACAGGCAATTTCTTTACTAATTAATTTTACAGGAATGACAATGCATGTTATTAATAATACTTGTTCTTTGGATTTTCAATACTTTCCCTTTAAGATATTTTAATCATTGTTAATTCTCATCGGTCGACTGCATCCCAATCAGTGCCTTATGTAATGAATGCGAGGGCTAGTGTTTGTGCAGGAGGAGTATTTCACACTCACACAGACCTCAGGGTCTAAGGCACAGTGTGTGTGTGTGTGATAAGTGTGTGCATGTGTGTATGATTCATGCATGTATCAGTATGTATGTAATCTATGCGTGATTGGACTTGAAGCACAGTTCCATACCAGCAAAAAATGTTTGAATAGATCAGCCTCTCCTGTCACTTGTCTCTTCAACCCCTTCCTTCTCACAAGCTAAACCAATGACAAACTTATTTGCTGCTTTCTTGTTAATCCAACACCCTTCTACCCCATCTCTCCTTGTCGGCCTGTATCACAAATGTTGCCTCCCCAGAGTCTGAGCTGAACTCCCCTGTTTGTGTCATTGCCTCTGTTCGGACACCTGACAGCATCTTCATCACTCAGAGGAATGGAGCGCTGAGTTCATCGTCTTTTATAGCAAGTGTATGTTTATCAATAAAATATTTTAAATGGGATTATATCAGCCTATTGGTCTGCATTTGTGACCGAGAGATTCTGACTCTATAGAAAAATATCCACAATGAATAAAATATAAGGAGCTGAAAAACATTATACGCAAAGAAATTGCAACATATGTAAAAATAAATAAATAACAATAATTTAATGTCATGTATACTAACTGGTGCAATAGTGACCTCTAGTGACGTGTTAAGGTTTGAAGTTTTCATAAGAAGTATATTACAAGTAAAAATCCTGCAGTCAAGTAAGTGTAAAACTTGAATAAAGTCCAAGGGACAAAATGATCTTCTATCTGGATTGGTACTAACTGACCCTGGAGAACTCTCAACCATTGGGATATGTTCCACCAGTGGGTCTCAAAGCAACATCAACAGGGACATGTAAACAGTGGTCTGATAAAAATTGCATGTTGGGGGAATTTAAAATAGCCTGTGCTATTTTATATATTATTATATAGATGTGAGAATTTACAAAAACAAGTGGTGTTTTCAGTGACTAATTAGTTCTGACATGGGGAAATTACACATAATTGGGCCAAGAAAGGTCCGTTTTTCCCATAGGAGATACTGTAGATAAATAGGAAATATGACTGAATACATTCAATTTGGTTTCATACTGGCAGGCAGTAAAAAGAGCAATATTTAATTAGGTCATTACAATTGACAGTGGCATGACACATACAGCCCAGTTTTTCTTCTCGATGTCGTATTATGCCTTTTTTCTCCTTTATTTGGTGAGGATTTCCAAATGGTTGAGAACTTCTGCTGTAGGCTGTGGTAATGTGACTTAGTAAAACAAATATATAACAGGTGGTATTGTGGCTTATTTTGGAATCGATCCAGCTGATGTCATCATGTCTATGCGTGTGCTGATGTCAGCATATCAATTGCGTCTATATATGTGGCAAGTTTGAAGTAAATTGAAACAAAATTGATGTTTTTATAGACATTTGAAATTTCACCCATTATAAGTAAATGGTAAAAAAAAAGATTTTAAACATTAATAAAAAATTTGAACTTTGACCTACTTTTCCCAAAATATAATCACATCTATTCTGGGTCACTGGCAATCTATAAACCCAGTTTGGTATGAAATCAACCAATAGCTTTGCTGCTGAAGTGTTAACAAACAAAGAAACAAAGACAATACCTGTTACCTCCCATTTAGGGGGCAGGGTAATAACTCATATATTTTAGTAGAGCTAATTAAAATGTAGCTTATTTATTCATGTAGCACATTTAACTATTTAGTCAAAGCTTTCCGACAAAATTCACATCATGGTTCTAAAACACATCATGTTTAGATGGACTGGAAAAGGGGAGCAGAGAGGGAATGTCTTTAAACAAAAAAAGAGGAGGCCTAAGGTAATCACCTTCAACCAGGTGCAATGATTGCATTCTGAGTCCCAGTTACACTTTATCTGTCAAGAATGAATTCCATTATCACAATCACTTCATGAGAAGAGGTAAAAATACTTGAATTATTGTGAATGTGTAAAATTTGCATGTGTGTTTCCATAGCTGAAATGTGTCTCCAGCTTGACTGTCTGAGGTAGTGATCTTAGTTTAGTACATCTATGTACATTTTATTTTAAATATAAATCTCAGCACATTATTGTCTGTATTATCATTTGCTTGTAAGTTTACATAGCTGAAACACATAGCCTCCTGAACATCTAAATCAAAAATGTGAGTAAATTATTGTTGTTTTATTGTTTAAAATCTCACTAATATTTGAATGGGCTTGACGCAGCATCACACCATATTTAAAGATTGAAAAAGGGAATGTTACAGTGATAATCAATAACCAACATACATAGAGACATTTTAAATATTTCACATTTATTTCTAATGACAATGCATTTCTTATTTTACTGTGTGAACTATTTGGTGGGTCCTGCTGGGCCAAACATACCTCCACAGGTGAACTGCTGCTAGATAAAGTTTAGGAACCCCTCTTAAGGTTAGACAGTCTCTTTTCTGTCTAAGTCGAGTTGATTTTTTCATTGTCTGATTCATTACTTAAATCATATTAAGTGAAGTTGCTGTTGACCACTTCTTGTTTTTTACTGTTACATTGAATGTTGCTGTTGTCATAGTATATTCACTACGGTAAGCTGGCATATGCAAAATAATTTACTGACAAATAATACAATCATCTCGTTTAATCATTTCGTGTTTTTGTCCCAATACGACCCTAGGAACTAATATACCCGGAACAAAAGTTGGAGACCGGACCACATTGGGGACCGGAAGTTTACAAACCTCTGGTTTCTCGCCCCTTTGACAGTTAGCATGTAAGCTAAAGATTTGTAATTATTCTGTTGGTTTTCTTTATAAACATCCAACATTGAAACCCTATGGACTCAAAGGGACCGTCACTCTATGCAGTATGTAAAACCATTTAACATTTACAAGTTATCAACTGTTCGCTTCTTCCGTACAGAGAAAAGGATGTTTTATGCTAAACAATTAGCATTGGAGCTAGTTAAAGTTGTCAACTAAAAGAAGCAAGAAAAAACAAATCTGTATTTTTCACTTAGTAATAATTATCTGCAAAACGTGCATGATAGACAGGGATTTATCTAAAACCACTAATGCATAAATACTAGTGTTGCATGTGATATGGTATGTTGGTGGTTTTATCAACTGTTTCCTGTTTTCAGTGAGAATGTTATGAGTACTAGCTAGTGCACGCTGCGAGTGAATATGTTTATTTTTCTGTCGTTAAAGTAGTCATGCACGTACATGCTTCATTAAAATTACGACCCAAAGGGCTGTTAAGGTCCTTTTTAGATTACAGCTCTTTCTCCGTAACTCGTGCCTGTCTCACACTAATGTTTTGTCATTCATCGCTACAAGTGGTGGAATATAATGTACATAATCAAACGTATATCAGTTACAACTGTGATTACTTAAGTTTTGCTACTTTCTATTGTTTGAACATTAACGTCGTTAAATTCCAGAAACAAATATTGTACTTTCTGCTCCACTACAAGTAAAAAAAAAAATCACTAGTTACTTGCAGATTCATATTAGTAATGCAAAATAAAGAAGTAAGTCACATATTTAGCCACTAAATTATAGCTAAATATGTGTACAAGTACAATAAATTAAAAGAGCCAAACTGTTACCTTTTGTAACTTTAAAGATGACCATATTCATTTATTGTTCAAAACAACTCAGTAATAATTGTGAAATGGCCCATTCTGCTCTTCAGTTTTGATGCTTTAACTCTATTTTGAAACCAATATCACTTTTACTGCAGTAATATTATGAATACAGGTTTTTTATTACAATATGGTATTATTTTTTTACCTCAAAAGATCCAGATACTCCCCTCACCAGATTGTTACTGTCACTCTGTGCAGAGTTAGTGAAGGTACACCCACAGGATTTAGCATTTTAATAGAACCATCAGTTAAAAAATGTCTATGAAAATTATACTGTCTACTCAATTTCAGCATACACATCCACGAGTAATAGTAAGAAAACTTCAATATTTCAAATTCAGATTTTTAGAATATTCTGATTTTATATGTAGGAACTCATTTGATCCTGGATTTGTGAAACTTGTATTTGGTCTTTTACTGATTGTGACATATTTAAATATATGTGAAACTAGCATACTATGGACTGTAGAAGGTTCATCCTGATCCATTCATTGTTGGTGCAAAGTATATACTGGAAATGCACTCAGTAAAACTCCGGTTTATACTCACTTTGCTTGACCCTAGAGTGGTATTTCTTTCATCAGACAGGCGCTGCAGTAGATTTGTCACGCAGTATGGATGAAGAATCTCTGGTGGATGGTCCTCTGATCTCTGCTGACGCTCTCCACTCTGCCATCCGGAGAGAGTTCCAAACTATATCAACACACTACCTCGGTGGTCTGCTGTCTCTGCTCCATGTATGATTTGCATTAATACACATCACTCCTGTGTTTGTTTGGTGAAATTTGTTTTTTCCCCAACACCAACTGTCTTTGAAAGTGTTGCATTTTTATGCTGGGGAAAGTATGTAATACAATACAAAGAGTACACACAGTATTATAAAAATTTGGTGTTTGGAATCAAAATACAAAGTATCACAAAGTTTGACATCAATTTAATGTTGTCACTAAAAATCTTTCTTGATCCTGTTACTCTTTCTCTTCTCAGGTGGTTTATGTGGTGTTGTCAGTGTGTGTGGCAGTTTTGTGTGTGCTGGAATATGGCCAAGTGGATCAGTGTGAAAAAATATTTGGTATCATAGGAGGTGACAGTGCCATTGTGTTTGGGAAGGTATGTTTGTGGGTGCTGGTGCTGTTGTTTACTGGGTGTATGCAACACCACCACAGTCGAGCCAGGAGCAGAGGGTACCTGCGATTCTACAGAGAGATGCAGGAACTGATGCACCTGCCACTTACCATCTATTCAGCAGGTACAACTTCATAATGACAAACACTGCCTGGCCAAAAAAAAAAAAAAAACACACAATGTTTTGTTGGAATGCCTTAGCTTTGATTATAGGATGCATTTGCCATGGCACTGTTTATGTCACACAGTGTTTATGCACCGTCACAGTCAGTGTCAGTCATTTTTACATTGGTGATTGTGTAGTTTGACATTTACATCAAGTGTTGTCCAGCACACCCCAAATATTTTCATTGGGGTTCAGGTCTGGACTCTGTGGTGACCAATCTGTGTGTGAAATGATGGGACATGCTCCATGAAGAATCTTGTAGAGTCTTGATTTGTCCACAGGATGGCAGTAATGTTGACACAGATCCTTTTTTGTGACTACCTGACTGACATCCTGACTTTGTGTGTGTTTGTGTGTAGGTAATGCTTTACTGCTGGTGCTTCTTTGTGCTGGATTATCACAAAAAGTGCGCACCTACATGCTGATCAGTATTCTGGGGGTGGAGCTCCTTGTGGCATTGCCATGCCTGGTTTATTACACAGGTAAAATTATGCTTCTTATTGTTTTCAGTGTTAAATCAAATAATGTCATCCTGCATATACAGCACACTCAGACATTTTTACACATTTACTCTACATGTTAAAGTAGTCATTAGGAAACCTAACAAATACAGTAATGCATGTACTATTGCTGCCAGTTTCCAAAACCTCTTCACTGCAATGACCAACCTGGTGACATTCTTTACTGTTACTTTAATACAAACCTAAAAATGTAACAATTTAGACACATGAAATTGAATGTCTTTAAACAGAAACCGTAATGTAAAAACTATTCACTGAAATTAGATGAGAAATATAAGCATTATAGTGGTTTATGAAGAGACACACCCTTTAGATCACACACACACACACTACCCCCACTCTGTATCTATCTGTGCCCATTCGCATCACAATACCTGCCCTGCCCTTTTCAGACTCAGCAGCATGACAATCAGCCTTTCAGCTGTGTGTCCACCCTCAGTCTCTGTCTCACTTTGCTGATCTGCTCATTCTTTGACACAAGCACCATGCAAACTTTGTTCGATTAAAAAACATTCCCATGTATTCTGTCTATTGTCTTTAGAACTAATTGATTATGTGTGAATTAACTCCAGCTCTGTTCCAATTATTCAAAATGTTTCATAACGTCCTGGAAAAATGCTACTTGAAGCGTCACAGTCGTACTGTAGAGCTGTGTTCCACAAGGGTCACATTATCAGGGAGAGTAAAGACACCAAAGCATGATGAGGAAAAGTGGGTTAATACACCTAGAAAGTAAATAAAAGTAACAGATTTATTCAAAGAGATGACGTAGATGTGTCACAATATCTGAACTACGATTTTCTTTTATTAATTACTAGTTAGTTAATTAGTAATTACTCAGTGATTTGCCATTACTTCAGATCTTACTCATTTTAAGACGAAATATTCCCTGTTAGCCTAAGTATCAGCCTATAAGTGCTGATACTTTTTTAATCTGTCCTTGTTTTTGTCTGTAGCACTCTGAGATTCCCTGAATGAAAAGTGCATTACAAATAAAATTTATTATTATCATTATTCAGTCGCCTCAGCTTCTCGAGTGAGTTTATTAAACTGAGCAGTCACATGACACCAGCACCTCAAAAAGGAAACATTTGACTACGAAATTTCACAAAATAATCATAACCATAGTTGTTAAAGTTTCAGATGAGATTCATCACTTCCTTTTTTTTTGTATGACTTCGCTAGAATTAGTTTTGTTTTCATGTCTTACAGTTTTGGTTTGTCAGAACTTGTAAGGAACTTGAAAATGGCAAGATGAACGAGTGACATAGAATATCCCACTAATACTATGTATTACTGGGACTGAGAATAAATAATTGAATGGCATCAAATATTTACAAAACTGTGTTGTATTATCCAACACTATGCAAATAAATTCTGTTTGTGTATACTGAACAAAAACAAAGCTTATTTGCAATTCCATTTTCTGTTCATGCCACCGTGTTCATTGAAGTTTTGAAACATTGTCTTAACAAAATATTTTTGTCATTGCTTGGTTTAGTCTTAGTTTTTATTAACTATAACTTTTGATTAAAACATAGGAGGAACTCATGCACCCTCAGTGTAATACAGGTTTCTCAGAATATAGCTAAATTAAGTAAAAAAAAAAACAAAACAAAGATTTAGTTACATATTTTGTGGTATGGAAGTATGGAATATCCCATAAACACTTCTAGACTGTTTTTAGCATTAGCCACAGGCCTCTGTCATTATGTAAAGGAAAACTACTATTCAGGATACTGTATCAGAGGATATTGTTATTGAAGACTGTGTATTTAATAGGAAATCCATAGTAAAGTTGTGTTTGGCAGCTGAAGGGCACAGATAGAGGATCCAGATACCACAGGGGCAAGGAGTGAAGATAAGAGGCATTAGGGTTTAGCCTAGCCAAAGGATAGCCCTCAGCCACTCCACCCAAACACAGGGAGAAACACTCAGGCACACACACATTGTCCTGGTGTTTACAGTGAGGGGCATCCAGTGTATGAGGGGGTATCTGTGCTCACCGCCACATTCCAGCTCAGATCAGGGCAGTCAGGCACGACACTAACTGATTGACGCTTCGCAGTGCAAACCTTTAAAAGCACAAACTCAAGCATGTACACACACACACTCCAACTAATGCAAAGTCAGGGACATCAGTGTTTGTGGAAAATAAAATAAAATGTGTCCTTCAGGAGGAGACGGCGAGGCAGAGATCTAATGCCTGCAGCTATGGAGTTCATACAGGAAGACCTCATTCAGCTTCCCTTTGAAGTCCATGCTGATTTTAAGTGTGTGTTTGTGTGAGTGTGGGCATTCTTTTGCCTGTGTGTGTCTTTGAGGTTTGCTGTATGTTTCTGCCTCTCTCATTTTAACATGAATACTCTGTCCTCTATAGACCCCCATACACATCAAAGCTGTGGCTTGGCCTTCAAAGGCTTAGCTTAGAATACATCCCTCTGCTCTGCCTGGTCAGAACTTCATGTAAGCACTGCAGGGCATGAGGTTAACACACACACTCACACACACTCACACACATACAGATACCTGCAGCCACGTCAGACATAAACTTCACATAGTAACGGACCAGGTTTAAGGCCTAGACCACATTATAAACTGGTCTTGATCCTTATTCTTCATAGCATCCAGGATCATGACCCATTGGTCAATAACTGGAGACTTTGGGAAGTGTAATTCTAGTATTAAATCTAGAATATGCAATGAGAGGAACAACAGAATCAGTTACTGTGTTATTGTAAAGTGTTTTCATGTGTACATGTTTCAGGTAACGCATGATTTATGATCAAATTTGCTCTTTTCAGGATTTCTGGTTTGCCATTTTTAAGAACAAAATCCCTAGAAAAACCTTTGCTATATAAAATTTACATTTTTTTACGTTTTTACCTTGAATCATCAGCATAAGTAGAAATCTACAGTAAACAGCTTCAGATCTAATAATTTGCCAAGTTTCCATAGTATACACAGTACAGTTTTAGACCCAGGTGAGGACTTTGAAAGGTAAGCTATTCACTTTAAGACAAAACCAATCTCACTCTGACACTTCAGAAGCCAACTGTTGTCATAACCTATCATCAGATCACATTTTCAGCATTTTTCTAACTTTTGTAATCAGTGTCTTTTACCTGCTTCTCTGTAAAACTGATCTGAAGAACAATGCATGAACTTTATATTTAATTTTCCAGAAATCAAGCGCTTTATTAAGATGTACATTAATACAGTCTACCTTATTAGACTTTTTTTCTTAAAAATGTAATTTTTTTCTTTTGCCACATAAATTTTAAGTAATGATGCTGAATTACACTCGATGTTCATCATCCAAAGAATCCCAAGAAAACTGCATCCTTTTCCTCTAACTAAAGTCTGCCTCTCTAGATTTAAGTAAGAAAGTCATCATTTCCATCTCAAATATTCCCTGACTTGTATTCATCAATTGCTGAAGGCCAGGAGACGGGTGGCTTTACCTGCTTTAGGCCTTTTTAATAGCAATAAATATATTTATTCCATTTCTACATACATCCCTTATGTAACTTAACATGAAAAAACAGTGTCTATGTATTATCAGAGCACTGTTTAACATCAGTAAAGTTCATTATGAAAACTGAACATTGCTCAGTGGGGTATTGTATATGTGTATGAGCCAATTGTCCACATGAATGCATTTCTATTAAGCTTTATGACACCGTTTGTGTTGTCCAAAATTTTGACATCAAAATGTTCATTTTAGCAAATACTGTATATATCAGTTCCAAATGTTGTTTGTCTGTCCTCTTATTACTAATAGTTGGTATTGGTTGTAGAACACCCCCTACTGCCAATATATGATATGATATGATATACTGTATATTTCAATGAGGCGCCTGTAGACTGGCTGCTTTTCACTCCCTGTGGTGTTAGAACTAAAAAGGTGTCAGTCAGTGCTTTTCCCCAGTCTCTGAACATCAGTCACCTCGGCTGCTGGGATCCATTTCCTTCTAGTTGTTTGATTTCAATACAGGCGCTGCAGAGCTGTGTGTAAGCACTATCTGTGGTGCCATTAGCTCTTAGCACCTTGAGCTTCACTGTGAATCACCTGGAAATGTGCGCTTCTAGATGGGTGATTGAGACTCCTGTTAGATCTGAGTAGACCTGGTCTGAGCACTGGTCTGTTGAGCCGTGTGAGTTTGTGAGTGTCTCTGACAGAGATGTGTGAAATGTGTCACTTCTTTTACTCCTCTCCGTCCATCATGTCATCTGTCCATCCAGTCATCCAGGGGTCTTTAACTGCTTTTTGAACTTCCTGAATGCCCAAACTGATTTGACTCTACTTAGCTACTCGTCTTTTCTACCAACACTGCTTTATAAAAGCATTTATAAATTTACCAGCAATAAGAGAGTTACTGGGCCCTTAGTATGTTAAATGTAATTTAAGACCTAGTTTACATCCTGTCACACTGGGACGGGACTTTTTTGATTCGCTCAGTGTGAATATATGATAAAATAAGGTGATCGCTGGTGGGTTTTTGTTGTCTTCCCGTGCAGCTCTAATGTCTTTGTACCTAAAGTTCTTGCTACAGTATTACTGTGATGGTGTTAACTAGCAGCTGTTTTTATGATGAGACTGCACTGCTTACATTGGTACTTTCATGTTGAGTTAGTTTTGTTACACAATAATACTACTACTACTATTATTGCTACTTCTAATTTGAATTATTCTTATTGATGATGATGTTCATGCAATTTTTATATACCACATTTAAGAGTACAAATAATTTAGTTTAATAGTTTAATAGGAACCTCACAGGAGTTAAAAACAAAGACAATAAAAACAACACAATACTGTATAACAATCATAACATCATTGGAAAGCATCATTGTTATGTACAGTCGACAGTATTGAAAACACTGCATCAGCCACTCTTTTATCACACACACATCATTAATTCCACATTAAAAACAGTTAAATTACAGTTTTGTTTCTGTTTAACCAATAAAAAAAAACAGAAAAACTTCTGCTCCCTGAGATCCATTTATGGAAATGGGCTTTTAAAAACTGGGGATCACCTATTATTCACAACATTATAATTGTGTGGTGACTTCACTGATGAAAAGATTTATTTCTTTGAGTTATTTTACATCCAGAATAATGCAAAATCCTATAGTTTTTAGTCAAATAATAACAAAAGAGCACCTAAGACCTCTACAAACCTAGGGGATTATGGACATTAGACATTACATTTGTTTTATTAAGTTATTCACTTTTTTTTAAATCTTAGTATTTTATCTTTTATCTTTATCTTATTCTTCTTGTTTTTATTGTTTATTTTACTGTACAGCACTTTGGAAACCTTTGTGTTTGTTTAAATTTGTGCTTTATAAATAAATATGGATTGGATTGGCTTCACTTTCAACAATAATGCAACGGAACCAAACAGACAGTGAAATTATGGACTGTAAATATTTGTGATTCATTTGTCTCTGTGCCTGATCGTTTCTGTAATAGAACCCTGGCAAACACAGCCTCATCATTACTTTTTTGTCCCTTCACCATCTTCAGGTCTTCTCTCCACCCCTTTCATTCTTTCTTATTTTGGAATGTCCCTGTCTATCTCTCACACATACTTGCCTACTGTTGCTATATTTACACACACAAACACACACAGATTTAGGGCCTCATTATGCAGGAATGTCCAGTATTTCTTTAGAATTGTGTGTGAGTGCGGATACCAAGATGCTGTGCCGGAGCAAAGTAAAGATAGCACTCTTTAGAACCTCCCTGACAATTTCCTCTGGCTAATGACACTCAGTCTTATCAATACCTCTGCCAGCTCCGCCCCCTGCCCCCTTCCTCACACACTTGATCCGCATACACACACACGCACAAACCACAGCCTTATCTTGATTCAGTCAGCAGCACCATCTCCCATATTTTTCCTTCCCTTCTTTACTGCCACTGTATCGCCCACACCCACACCTTGCTGCTAAGCCCGCCCCTTGAGTAAAGGTGTATGTTTAGGGTATAGGAATTAGAGGTTTGAGTGCAGGATATGACAGCCCATAAGGACTAAGTGCAGGATATAACAGCCTGTGTGTGTTTAGGAAAGGGAGAGGAATGGAGGACAGTAAAAAAAAAAAAAAACACAAATGTGTGCTGTTTCTCACCTGAATGCTTAAGGAAAGCTCTTAAGTCTCCATATACATCTTCATGTACAAGTAGCATTTCAAACATTGGTTTTATCAGTTAAATAAAAACCAAATAAAAGTGTTTTGTTTGCTTTTCAGCCAAAGTGATGCAGTTCAACAAAGAGCGCGCTGCACCAGATGTGAGCCAAGAGGAGCATTCACACACCTACAGCGTCACAAGCTCGCCGACTGAGACGGGTTTCAGGTACACACAATTCGCTCCAACTAATATAATGCAAGAACCAAATCATGTAAGATGTGGGTATATTGTGATCAAACTTGCCCCTTTGTATGAGGAGTTCTCACTACTGTATGTGGGCAAAAATCTTGGAAAACCTCACACCTACAGGTTGTAGGACTAAACATTCTCATTCATTAGAAATGTGATCTTATTAAAATGTTCATGTCAGTTGTTGTTTATTATCATGTCAAATATATAATTTAAAGGCTGATGATTTTTTTTTCTTTGTTAGTGAGAGTTGAAGAAACCAGACAGTTACTTGTGTGTTGTTAAATGTATTATTTAGGGTCAGAATGTGACTTTTTTTCCCAGAATTTTAGAGGTAGAAAATTTGTTATAATGATAAAAATTTCAGTGTTGAGCAAAATTTTTGTCAGTGTGTCACAGTATAAATGAAACTGACCCTAAAGATGAAATTAAAATGTTTATTGCAATATAAAATTTTATTATAACATCTTTGTTTGTTTTATTTACCCAAACATCCTGTCAGCAAAGAAGCATCTGACTTCTTCAGTGTGTGTCAACAGTTGTGTCCTTATGGTGTCTGTTATGAAATACAGTACAGGCCAAAAGTTTGGACACACCTTCTCATTTAAATGAGATAGATGGACCACAGAGTGAAGGCCAAAGG
>JAPQRQ010000001.1:2004928-2020061 GCA_037367365.1 Apogon talboti
ACAATGTAAATAGTCATGAAAATAAAGGAAACACATTGAATGAGAAGGTGTGTCCAAACTTTTGGCCTGTACTGTACATTGAAGTGAAGCTCTTTGGCTTTGGACATAAAAATCATTCTAAGATGTTGATTTATATATTTTTAAGGTTAGCTGACAAGATGTATGAGAACTTTAACTACTGCTAATTTTTCATAGGATATCGTACAAAAAATTTGAAAAACTATGGTTCCAAATGTTTTGCTCTGTCAGTTCTGTTCACCTACAGTGATCGGCTTTTAGAAGGAAGAGAAAGAGCAGAACATACTTCTTGCAGAACAGTGGAAGGATAGTAATAGTAACCGTGTGCAGCTAACTCCATTAGGAGTCCACTTTCACTTTGTTTGTTCAGTCTCATGTCTGACAGGGCTTGTGCGTTTCTTTGTGTGAGTTACAGGGAGGGCTCCAATCTGGAGGAGGTGGTGGAGAAACAGGCCGACCTGATAGAATACCTGAAACAGCACAACACTGTACTGAGCAAGAGGCTCCTCAACCTCACCGCTCAGCACTGAGTCCGGCCTGACCTCGTCCTCATTCTGAGCAGGCCGCCGCCCTTTTCCTAACAAGAGCCTGATGGTTTTAACAGCCTGCTCTTGAAGGGGAGCATACAAAAAAGAGCGGATCTGCGTTTTTCTTTTCTTTCTTTTTTTTTTTTTTTTTTTAAAGAGCACTGCAGAAACAAGAGCCAGTGGATAAAGCCGGGATATCCATTCGCACACATGCACCTGTACGCACTGAATGACAGGGTAAGACTCTGAGAGGCATCCTCACCTGTGATGGACAGATAACCCAGAGGGAGGAGGTGAGTGGAAGGTGGAGAACAGTTAAAGTGGCGCTGTGGGAGGAGGGTCACAGGAGTCACGGGTCACAGATCAGAGGTGAGGGGGTTTTCTCACTTTGCTACGACCCCCGGTGACCTATGTATGCCGTTGCTTATGACTGTGAGAGAAACTGAAAAGAATAAGAAAATTGTTTTAGAGATTATCTGCACTGAGAGGCTGAAGGAGAGGGTGGTTATTATTTATCAGGGTTAACGGAGAGAATTAAATAAAGCTGTAAATGTCTTTATATGTTATTTTAACGTCTGAATGTGGTGTGAGTTGGATATGATCTGTTTTTTTGCTGATTTGGTGACGTTTTTTCTACTTGTTTAATCATTGATATTGTGTATTTGTGATCAGATTCAAATAAATCTTTAATATACTTCTTTAGTGCTGTTTATTCAAGGCATTTTTTTTTCAGGTTAAGTTCACACACAATGTTACACCTGGTGCTTCTGTGTTAACCAGTGGGCCACAGTACTACAATGAAATCCAAGCAGGTGGCTGTAGTTTTCTGTATTTAAACAACGATTTGTCCCATTTAACACTCCTCAAGAGGTAAAAGAAGCGCTCAAACAGTAGACTTTGGAATGTCAGCATCAGCCTGTGTGACTGCCTTTTCCCTCGTCACCTTTTCTCAACAGTCACAGTAATCTGTGGTAGCAGAATATTGAGGTCATCATTCCAGGCCTTGGTGTTTGTTCCCTATTGTGATTCGTTTATGCTCTGACATCCGTAACTCCACAGGGAGTGCAGTATTTACAACTCCTTTCCCATGAGGCTTCTACGGGGATCTCTCAACTATTTTAGGGCAGGATCGCATTCTGAGGCTTTTAGGTTACACAAATAAAAATACTTTGTTCATGTTAAATGTCACCCAAATTTTCATGAAGTCTGATTTAAAACCTGGATTTTCCCATATTTATTACTTACAGTATCATTAAGGACTTTTCTAATATCTATTTTTGTAAATGTAAAAAGTTGTAATTGGATTTTATCCACCAACAACAAGATCTCATGAAGAAATGGCAAAACAAACATTTATTAAAAAGTTTAAAAGTAATACAATATACATCTGAAGTGCATACATGCATTATAAACACTTTGCAGAGAACACTCAGTGGATGCTGTTTATTTCAGCTGCAGTCACTAAGATGCTTCCAGCTCTTTGGTCCATAGCTTTTAAGTAGAGAGTCAGAACAATTACAGACACATGTTCCCCCTCACTTAAACATACCAATTAAGACATATTGGCCAAAGATGGAAAGAGGACCTGCTTGAAATTGCACAAAGTCACATATGTGACCACCAGGCTGCAAATGGCAGAACATTTTGTGGTTTGTATTTTGCTAAACATGCTGGAGCAGGGCTTGGATATGTTTTTAGGTTTTCTACAGAATGTAGCGTAGAGTAGTTAGTCATCATTTTCCCCTCCTCTTCATGGTACTGGGATCCATCCATGGTGTTTGCGCCACTCGCTGCAGCTGCGTCATACTGGTTTTCACCCCAATTTTTTTGTGCTTGAACCTGTAACGGAAAAACATAATTAGGCCCATGGAAGAGGAAGGCATCAACAGATTAAAGAGCTGAGCATGTACCTGAGACCAAAATGAAAGAAACCCTTACCCCACCCTTTCCCCAAACACTCCCTGCGGTACAAAGTCCCTCTCCTTCATCATTAGGAAGATTTATGTTTCAAGATTTTTTCACTTGGATTCTGTTTTGAGTGAATACACACCTCTGCCACTAATCACACACACCCTCTTAAGTGCCACCTGCTGACTGTGGTGTGGTTTCATTCCATGTATTACACAGCTCTGCTCATATCCTTTTACACAGAAACATATGTACTAAATAAGTGCACACCTGCACTGTGGTGTTGGTGTTTATCTTACCTTAGGGGAAAGGTACTCTGGAGTGGAGAGGAAAGCAGCGTCTTTGTTTGCAGTGGTGGTGTCTGTGGTATTTTCTCCTGATATTCAGGAAATCTGCAAGACAGAATACATTTTATTGGTTGGTTTATGACAGAGTATATATTAAATCTCTTGATGCATGATATGTTTGTATTTTCTAGGTTATGTTAATCCCAAATGGACAGGAGAAACTCAGTGGGTTACTGTATCCTGTCTAAATGTTGACACTAAGAAAGCCTAAGGATGGCTGATGTTATCCTCTACTGATCTTGGAAAACCTCACTTTCCTGGTTCTACCTGTTAAGACCCATTTACCAACAGCAGAGCGACCCCCATCTAATAAACTGAGACCCTCAGACCTAACACATGATTATTTTTAAGCTCCCTAATAAATCCACTTTGACTCCCGCGGTTCACAGGCCGCTAGCCAAGCCCAGGAAGAGATAAAGTGCCAGATGACTTTATGACTCCTCTTCCTCCCCCCTTCTCCTCTTGAGAAGTCACTGAAAGAACCCACTCCCCACGCCTGAAGGTAGGCTTCTTCACACTTGGCACTGCTGCTCCATGTCATGTTAATAAAGCTCTGGTATTTGCATGGCGTTTTACACCGTCATTAACAAAAGCGCGCCAGAGTGCCTTCCAGCCGCGGACAAAGGCACTCACAGGGGTCCCGCTCCCCGGCGATCCCCGACCCTCTGCATCCCTCCCGACCTGCACCTTAACCCCCGTTTCCTGCCCTCTCCCACCATCACGTACCTGGACACACATACTGCCGTAAACCAGTACGGTGGGTTTGCGCACCTGTCGCACTCTGTCCACAACAGCCAGTAGGTAATATGTCTTATATATACACTATCTGTCGCTTTTGTTAACAAATACAAAAGTTATAACTATAATGGGAGTTTGCTAGTTTTTTTTTTATTTCAAGTGAAAGTGCTTATGCAAAATTTATTCCTGCCTAGGAATTAACACTAACAACTGTACGTTAGCTACAAGTAGCGTAAAACCTAGCTTAAATGTCCCCTTGGCGATCAATTTATTTCGCCAGAGAAATAAAAAATAAGATGATGCATTTTGTTGTATTATATAACGGCATTATCTTGAAGCTAAAATAATAATAATATGGAATTTAACTCTACGAAATCTTTTTTTTTTTTTTTTTTTTTTTTTTTTTTTTTTTTACAAATGTTGAGCAGTAGAGTTTTAACTAACTAGCTAACTGGTTTGTGTTCGGCTAGCAGCTGGTTAATTATTACACATGCCTTTGGGTTTTAAACGCAAAATGCTGCATCATATAAATGAGAATATATAAAATATTGTAGGAGTTGGACGCCTGATGGACTTTTGCGTAAAATTTTCAAAAGTCTTACACTTTTTGGTACCAATAGTTCAGACAATGCTTAGGTCAGATTTTTTTAATTTTTTTTTATCAATGATCAGCAATTAATTAGGCAGAATGATGCGGTGGCGGTGGTTACCCTAATTAGCCTAGGGCAATTGATTTAGAAGAACTACTCAACTATTAATATGTGCTATTAAGTGGTCTTAAGATGTTTTTTCCATTAATAGCCATGATTAACCAGACACCTCTCATCCAGTTAGGACAAGGTGGATGAGTTGTTTTCTTACCTGGCCTGGCAGAGGACACTGATGCCACCACAGCAACAAGCAGCAGGAGCAGATAGAGTAGGTTGAATATCTTCATGGCTGGGTGTGTGTTGGCTCAGCTTCTCATAAACGAAGTGATAATTTTCCAAAAGCCCACAGAGAAGCCCTCCTTTCTCTTGTATCTTCTGGGATGGACCAGCGCTCACTGTAGTTGTATTTCTGCTTGTCTCTTCCAGTTCAGAAGGTCAGCTGTAGGAGAATGCAGTCCACAGCAGCAGTGATGGTGGCACCTCTTCTCTCTCAGGATAACCAGTATGTCCCTGAGGAATGTGTTTGACCACAGTGTTTGTGTGTCCAGTGAGTATGTGATTGTCTCTGTGACTGAGAGCAAAGTGACAAAGGTACCTCTCCCCCCATTGCCTTTATACTGCTTTTGGAGGGAGGGGTAGTTTTCTAGAGGGGGGTATTGCTACCAGGGCAGCCCCTGCACCTCACCCCCTGACTCTAAACACTCACGCAAACACACACAAATGCACACACCCACACCCACACCCACCCACCCACACACACACACACACTCTTTAGCATTGCACATATTGACCCCACATGTAGAGGGTAATTCAAATGACAGGAAGCCCCCCCCCAACCTCCAACTGCCTCTTGAACACCCTCTTACATTCATTTTGTGTATGTTTTGCATTGTGTGTGTAACTGTCACAGTGAATGATATACTGAAAGACAATCCAAGAAGCAGGCAGAGCTGATTTATCTCTTAACATATAATATGGGAATCTGTAGTTGAAAGTAGCAGGTCCTTCAGCCCACCTCCCTAGTTGTCCCCTGCCCCCACCATTAAAGAGGACACACATACACATCTGGGGATTTGGGGAGGAGGTGGAGGTGGTGGTGGAGGGGTGTGTGTTTGCACTGAGTATTTTCAGGACAGGGTTCCTGACTGAATGAAATCTGGTGATGAACTGGACTAACAACAGCAGAAGTCTGTCTGAGTCGTCTACTGTCTCCGTCTGCATCTGCCTTTTGTGGAGTCAGTTTTGTTCCCTCAGCCACCGATTAGATACAGCTTGAGTTTCTATATTTCAACTTAATAAACAATTATTATCTTATCAGTTAACAGTGTCTTTTACATGGAGAACTTCTCATATTTTCTAACACTAATGCTTAAACTTATATGTATCAAACTTTATTATTATTTTTGGTTATTTACAAATGTATCCACATTGCCTTGGAGGGTTGTGTTGTGGATTTTTTTTTCTGTGTAATGGACAATTTGCAAATTTCATTTACATGATTTCAAGACAAAATGTTGTTTCAGAAAAAAGAAAAAAAAATTTTTTTAACCAAAACATAAGTGCTGTATCTAAAAACAGCCACAATACCAAAAGGTAGTACTTGTGAGGCTGTTACTGTACATTAGTTGTTGCAAAAGACATTTTTAAAATAAGATACACTACCGAAGCACTACCGATGGGCAATGGCTGGCTAAAATTACACGCACTGAATACATATCATCAAATAAACAGAATGCATTTTGAGTTTTTGTTTAGAAAGAAAGGAAGTACTTCTGCCAAATGGTTTAGGGTTCTGTTACTGTTTGGTCTTTTAGCTGGATAATGCAATAACTACTTCACCGATTTTCATGAAAGTTGATGCAAGGGTATGGTGTGGACAAATGAATAAACCCATTATACTGTATTATTGAGCATTTATGTCAAATTCTGTATGTTCAAAACCATAAAATTCTCCTCAATCCATCAACCTGTGCAGGAAAGGGCTGAACCCAGACACCATGTAACCCTCTGAAAACCTAGTAATTCTGTTGTTTATCAAAATTCATAGGGAGGTGCTCATTATTGACATACTTTAGTAGTTTAAAAAAGTGTTGCATGCACCGACTCTAGTCCATATTTATGTACATTTTAATAGATGAGCTTTTGGCTCTCAGGCCTTCCTCGTGATCAACATTCATTTCAAATTAACTTTTAACAAATGTTGTTTTTGGTAGCAGTTACATTGTTGGTCCTGGCCTACTTTTGATGCAGGCTGCCTGTCAGGTGGTAGTTTAACAGGGAGTTTCTTGCAACTGGTAACCAGTTCACTTGGCAGTAACTGGTGGTTTTGAAACGTGTGAGGACTCATTAGCGTGTCTGCTTACAGCCGTCTCTGTGGACTGAGACTCTCCATTCAGCACCCAGCTAATGAATTAACACATTAAGATGAAATGTCAGCCATTACATGTGAATGAGGATTAGAGAAGCAGCAGGACACTAATGGACCGTCAAGCTCAAAATAGTCACAGAGACTTTGAACAAGCATCTGGACCATCAGTTCCCTTTAGCTCTGAAAAGTAGACAAAAGAGGCCAGAGTCTGTCCATTTGGGGTTTTCTGGGTTTTTGTGGTATGTGTGTCTATGTGTCAGTGTCGTTTTGTCTTTGGAAATGTTACCTTTATTGTTTTACGGTGTTTGCAAAAATGTCCCTTGAAATGACACAGATTCCTCATGGATTTGTCCAACGCACTCTCACGTACACACACACACACATTCACTATGCTGCAAACATCCGCTGAGGTATGTAGTTTGTTTCCGTGGCAAGCTGCGCTTTGCATATCAGCTGCTATTGTCTTTTAAAAAACTTTTATTTTACCTATTTGAATATGCTAATTTCTCCTCAATTGTTATTCAGAGCCACCTGGTATCCACCGCTGGCCGCTAACTGCAGCCCAGTCTCTGGTTCTGTCTCTGTTTTCTTCCCATGTCCCCCTTTAAAACGGAAACACGAATCACACTCATTTCTCACCACCGGGTTTTCTGTGTGACTGAGTAGAGCGTGTTGTAATATTTGCTCTTCCTGGGGATTATACGTATTTACAGGGATTACCCAGCCTGCCCAAACACTCCCCTACGAGAGAGGCACACACATAGAGCGCAACCTCCAATTAAAAAGCCTCTCTACCTTGGCAGAACTTCTCTGCTCAAAGGTGAATTTTGTGTCTGGTAGTGAGCACTCACTGTTTTTGGACAGAATGAAATGAGATTATAAATTAATCATCCTATACGGAGTCAAAGCCAAATGTCTTTACGTTCGTTAAATAAAACCAGCAGCAGTGAAGATGTTTTACACAGGTTCAAAACAGAAAAAAACAGTAAATCTTCATATCTGAGAACCTGGAACTGGCAAAAATAGTACTAGTAGAAGATACATTTAAATTTCATATAACAGTTTCATCCATTTGGATTACATGGTTTTAACCCATAATGACCCAAACAGCCACCGCTGACCAAAGCCATCTACTGATAGAAAGTGTTTAATACCTGTTGATCCACTAATCCTATCAATACATGTAAAATGGTGTAAAATGCAGTTTGTCATCTTTTCATAGTCATCAGATATGATCTATTTGGACGTTCACAGGCTCTCTAGTGAACGTGTAAACACCAGCATCTTCTACAACATTGATTCACCAATAAAACCCATGGATCTGGATGAATGACAGTGGATGGAGATGCTTGTTTTTACATTCAGTTATGAAATATTTTTGCAGAAAAAGTCACTTTTTCTTCAATTTTCTCTGTTTCTGATATAATAATCTTCAACTTTAATCTGAGTTTTGATAAACATCTACATAATCAGTAAATTAAATATGGGAAAATACCTGATATACACTTAAAAAAAATGCAAAATATATAGGATAATGTTATAACATATGGTGATAAATCACTTAAAAAAGGTTAAATAGAGATAGAGATTCATTTGGGAACTGACTCAAAAGTAGCACCAGGTCTTTATGGGTTAATATGAACAAACCATTCAACTCAGCTTATTTCTCAGTCAAACCTAAATTAAACAAATATGATCGAGACAGTTTCAATAAACACATTTATTTAAATATTTAGGGTTAAATATTTATCATTAATGAAATTCACAAGTACCAGGTTCTTACATGTTGAACCTCCTAAGACCCTCTGTCCACGTATGAGGACAAGAAATCCACAGCTTTATACAAAATGGCATATGACATTCCATAAAAATTTTTAAGAATGCATCTGAAAAAAACTGTTGCATCATGATGTTTCCAATATAAGAAATTATTTAATTAAAAAAAGCCAAAACTCAAAAACCTGTGGGGTTCCTGGGTCTTAGGAGGTTAATTAATGGTTGACAAATAAGCATCACACAATTCGTACTAGTTTGTTTCCATTACATCTGATCCAGAAAAGGTTGAGTTTAGTCCAAAGACAGTACATAGATCCCCCATAGATTGGAGTGTATTTCACCTTGTACAAACAGCCATCCCATCAAAATGTCAACACTATTTTATAGATGAGCAGTCAATCTTTGCGAAGTTCCGTAAACATTCATCCTCAGATTTTGAGCTCCTAGACAGATGTGTCTGCAGATCTACTATTACAGTAGCCCAGGTCTTCGCAGTACCTTTAATCTTTACGACTACAGAGGAAGCTTCAGTCTCTCCTCCCCTCTTGAGTTTTCACTTTCTTCTTCTTCCTCTCTCATCATCTCCTGACCAGGATCCACAGATAAAGAACTTCCTTTCTGATAAAACCTCAGGAGAACAGTGCCTCATAAAGTGACCCTGATACAGTACTATCACAGTATGTTTTCCACAATGATTGTCCCAAGAATATAGCTTTACAAGGTAAATTGTCATCAGGGGAATCTGTTTAATAGCACTTTGATAAATAAAAGTTTGGTGCTAATATATAGTATACTAAGGAAGTAAGGCAATATATGCCTCTATTAATATCTCACCTTAATATTCCTGACCTAAACACATTGGTATGTATACAGAAACATAAATACACATACACAAGAAATCACAATGTAAATAGTTATCTCATCACTTCCCTATTTATGAATCAGTTTTGTATTTTGTCCATGACATCAGACATTTAACACAACCTCACCACTCTTTGTGTACACATGAAGTTCTACACGAAATTAAAAGTCCTTATTGATGTGTTCATGTTCATCAGGATCTGCTGGTGATTTTCCACTTGCGCATCCTGAACTCAGATTTTCTCTAAATCTAAAATATTGTTCCAATTTTAGCGTCCTTACTTGACGATATCGCTCCAGTCTAAGAAATAACGTCTATAGCTTATGTTTTTCAGTAAATTTGTCACTCCAGGTGAAACAATGACCTGCAGAGATGTTCCATGCCGTGTTGTCTGAATTTTTCTGGGTGTATTCCAGTGATGATGGGTGTGTGGGTGTTGATTGTGATGGGTCAGTTTGTTGTCCATCGTTACACAGATAGTGGCTCTCTTGTCATGCCATAAGGTCGTCAGTGTTAATGAGCCAGTCAAGAGCTTAATTACTCTTAAGACTCTTTATCTCTGATTGGCCAATACAGAACTCAATGGACATATATACACATGAACAGCAACACACACACCCGTAATACACATGCATATGCCATCACACAACTTGAGTCCCAACACAAAAAAGGCAAACCCTTTATTGTTTTTTGTTGAAGAAAATCACAGAATCTCACGACAGCTGAATAACTTTGTTTCTGTTCTCGAACGCCTCCCCCTCTCCGTGTCGGCAACTAGACGGCTGACTGCGGCAGAGTGACGGAGGGCTCAGGGGTCAAGGAGCAAACTCAACAGGGAGTAAATTCTAACCCCCAGGATGTCACCCCACAAGGGCTCCGGGGCCAGAAGTCACTTGGTTTGTTAAATCCTAACCCAGACACACAGACGTGGAGTCCTTATAGTGGTGGAGGAATGGAGCCCTGTAGTTCTTCACCACACAAACATATAAAGAATATAAAAAAGGCAATTACGTTCCACTAAACACTGGAGGTTGTGTAATTTTACTCCCTTTTTAAATAGAACTTTATTTGTCAAAGGCTTTCTCAGTGGAATCAATAAACGTCAATGTCATGTAAACTGCAGATGGTGCTAAAGAGCAAAACCTTGACTCACATCCTACTAGAGCAGGGGTGGGCAATGAATTTTCTAATGCGGCCACATGAGAAACTTTGACAGATGTTGAGGAACGGATCAATACACTTGCAGCTCTGCTCAATGTATATCGCCATAAAAGCAGTAAAGGAAACAACACAATGACAATATGTGGAGAAAAGAATACAACTATTTAATGAATATTCACAAAAATTATTTTTGAAAATGTGCAAAACCAGCTCCACATTAACGTTACATGAAAAACAATAAATGCATCCAGCTTTGTTTGCATATCTCAGGTTTTTACCCCGAGGTTTTTACTGGAATGTGTGATATCCATGTACTTTTTCATACATCCATTCACATTTTCATAGGTTTTTACAACGTTTCTGTCAGCAGAACATAATTTACTGCGAATTATGCATTCATTCATTCATACATTTATTAAAATGAACTTTTCTACTACACACAACAGTTACAATCTCAACCAAAAAAGTAGGCACGCACGTATAAAAGTACAGAAAGTCAAAGTCTTGGGGAAAAAAATAGCAGTTTTGAAAAGAGTCTGGAATTTTTATTTGGATAAAGAGCAAGTACCCTGAGTACAATCAGCTGAAATGGCTCTGCTCTACTCTGTAGTCTTAAACTTTGTAGTAAAAGACTTTATAAATTGTTCATGTTAATTATCCTTCAAATGACGTGCATGAATGCATCTGGTTTGTTTTCTACAAATTGACCACAACAGCAAAAGTAGACTGCATGGTTCATAGGAAACGTGTATTATGTTCTTTATTTGATTATTAAAAATCTGTCTCTGCTTTTCATCCATCCATCATCGCGCTATATCCGGGTGGCAGGGGCAGAGGCATCAGCTTGAGTAGAGAAGCCCAGACCTCCTCCAGCTCCTCTGGAGGGATTTTAAGGTGTTTCCAGACCAGCTGAGATATGTAATCCCTCCAGTGTGTCCTGAGTCTCCTTCCAGTTGGACATACCCAGAACACCTCACCTGGGGGGCGTCCAGGAGGCATCCTGACCAGATGCCCGAACCATCTCAGCTGGCCTCTCGATGTGGAGAAGCAGCGGTTCTACTCTGAGCCTCTCCCGGATGGCTGTACTCCTCACCCTATCCTTAAGGGAGAACCCAGCCATCCTACGGAGAAAACCCATGTCCACCGCTTGTATCCGCGATCTTGTCCTTTTGGTCACTACCCAGAGCTTGTGACCAGAGGTGACTCAACTTTGTATGGGATACAGACATTCTGAAACAATGAAGATGAGTTTTCACGTCACAGAGCTATTTAATTTGTGAGACCGGATCCAGGTTGATGATGTTCCCCTTACGGCAACCTTCTGGCTAACTTTGTGATCACTCTCTGCTTTCTGTTCAACACCTTTGACTTCTGTGCTTCACATTCACCCTTATCTGAAAAAGAAAACACACATACGTACATTATCTATCACTAATAAAGTTGAGTGTGTTTATGTGTTTCTGATGTGGTAATGTTTGTTTAGGTTTGCTACCTGGCTGGTCCTCCTGGGGTTGGATGCAGACTGAAGCCAGACTGAAAAGGGAGAAGATGACGAAGGCGATGATGATGAAGGTCAGTTCAAAACCAGAGAATGGCAGTTCCATCTACACAACTACACAGCAGCAAGCAGATTATTATTGGACATCTCCACAAAAAACAATAATGTAACTACTTTTGCATCCTACTATTCAACTATTGTGCTATTTTTTGAGGTAGATTTAGTTTTGGTTAATTTGTAGTTGTGAGAAACTTGAAAACAATCTATGGACAAAAGCATTGGGACATGTTGAATTCAGGTGTTTCCATTGGTAAGAGGGCTAGAAGAAAATGTTGTAATTTTATATCACAGTAAATAGTAAAGTAAACATCTTTATTTCGTTATTAGGGTTAATTTTGTTTACATTGTTGTCTGAAACACTTACAAAATGCCTCAGAGTTTGGTTTCTCCTAATTTTACATGGAGATATTTTTCAGTCATTATGATTGTTTTTAAATGTTCTGGTAAGAAAAGTCAGCCTTTTACCTTAAATATTGATCTGACATTTATCATGAAAATTATTTACTATAATTGAGATGAACGTTTTTATCGTGATATTGAACATTGGACATCCTATAAAGTGTAGGAGTGATATTTCACAATATACACTTATAATTACTAACTCAGAGGCCTGTACTTGTATTGATTTTACATAGTAATACTTCTGTACCCATGTCAGTTAGAGTTCACGGGGAGTATGAGGTGCAGTGGCCTCTTTTGTCCACCAGGGGGTACTCCAGTCTTGTGACTAGTCCTGCCCCTCATCAGCACTGTAACTAATGTACCATATCATCACTATATACGCACTGTTCTTTATTGTTTCAGCTATGATAAAAAATTCACATTTAATATTGTTCTACAGAGTTGGTAAAACAAAATGTTTTACACACGGTAGCATTAGTATTATAAATCTGTGTTATATGTGGGAATTGGAAGCAGAGGCAGGAAAATACATGTGCTTTACTGCAGTAGAATTATAAAACCATGTGTAAAAGTAGAAGAAAGGAAGAAGGATATACTGGTTCAACTACTTTAATGCAGTAGAACTGAAGTAGTCTCTCTAAAAAATATACAGTACAAATTAGCCATTTGTACTGTCTGTTTTTGTGGAAAACTAGTATAACCTCACATTGTATTTATATAATGTGAAAAGTGTTAATCCACTCAAATTTTTAAAAAATTATCTAGCTGTATTATCTAGACATATTGGTACATCTTTTACTTTGTATTCCGCCAAATACACCCAAAGCATCTTCTTCTATATGTGTTTCTGTCTTGATGTTGGGAAGCCACACAATGATTGATAATTACATTTCATTTTATGAAAACTACGATAACAAGCCTGTTTGGAAAAACATAAGGAGTTGAAATTCAAGATATTTGTGTTAAAATATAAGGATCAAGAGTGAAAAGCTGTCAGAAAAATAAATCATCAAATACTTTTAAACTCTGCTCAAGTATAATAACAAGATATTTGTACTTCCCAGGTCTGATTAGTTAATGTTAAGTTCTGTAAATCCTTAATCTAAGACCAAAATTACAAGTATTCTAGCTATCTTACAAACCTTTAAATTTGGAACATATATCAACATTTTAAAGCAAAATCTTGACAACATACTGTCTATAAAATGTGCTCTACAGTATTTAAGGAAGGTCAGTTTTTACAACCTGTCCCAGATTAAACATCTGAATTTCACATTTGTTGCACCAGTCATTTTTCGGCTGATAGTGAAATGCAGGTGGTGTGTGATTCACGTATTTTTTTCTTCCTGATGTTTATCCTTTCATTGACACTGGCTCCTCCTTCTTAACCCTGACAGGACTGACTCAGGCACCCGATTCTTCCAGAATAATGTCAGTGTTTTAGTTCCAGCACACCTTTTGTTTCTGACCTACATTTGTGAAACCGTCTCCTGAGCGGTGGCTTTAAGTTTGAACAGACTTTTTGTTTGATACTTGTATCTTATCGATCAAAGTCAATTATCCGATGCACGCAGAAAGGGAAAGAAATATTAAAGTAGGCCCAAAAAGACTTACCTCTAAAGAAAACACAGCGGCTGCTTCCAGTTGTGAAGACTAAAAGTTGATGTCCCCACACACACAGAGACATTCAAAAAGGAAAGGCTAGTGTCTTGTCACTGTTTGTGGAAGGAGGAGCTGGTTTATTCACATTTTTTCACAGTATATAATTGAGGCCACTCCTCTGCCTCATCCTGGAGGCAAATACGACTGGATCCTTTAACAGCGTAATCAAACAGCCACACATGTGCACACCGCCAAAGGTCACTATTCAGACTTTGCGCTGGTAACTGATAACGCACACTAAAACACACACACACAGTCTGCAGGGCTTTTGGTGACACGTCCTTGTATCAGGCACCAAACTGGAAGAAAAGCCCAGTGTCTCCATTGTCAATGTTTCTTCATTTGATCTTAGACCTCCTGCTGTGAGTCACACAATCAGCTCCTCGTTTTGTAGTTCAGTCCGAGTTTCTAAAGAAAAGAAATAGATAAAACATTCACTTGATGTGGGGTTTAAAAAAAAAATAAAACTCATATCTTATCACACCTCCAAATATCTGTCACACCTTCCTCTTTCACTCTGGGTGTGACATTTCACCTTCACGCTCCACTCCTCACACATAACTAAAGTTTTCACAAAAAGGAAAGTGAAAGACTTGGTTTTGGTTATCATCATATCTTCATCAGTTGGACTGCGTTTTAAGGTATTACATTACTTATGTTGCTATAAACATGTTCGTGTTGTGTTTAAATGTGTCTGGGAAATGTCCAAGCTGCAAAGAAAGTAACGATAATTTCAATTTATATTGAAATTAGGAACCAGTTATCACTAACTTTGCCTCCCCTGGTGAGAATATTCAGCCCAACACTTGTACAGCCGTTAGTCACACACATGTGAAAGCTGACTTTGTATGGTCATGAAATGGGCTGTGAAATGGGCATTAAATTTCGGGACAAATAGTGTCAAAAAGGTCTTAAAAAGTCTTACATTTAACTTGTAGAAACCTGCAGGAACCCTGATTACAGTTTAGGCCCATTCGTGCTCTACATTAAAGGGTTAGGGTCACATTATTTGCACAAAATACAACAATGCAACCCCCTTTTGCACAAAATATCCACCACATTGTCCTGACCACAACATCAATATCAAATCAAATTTTATTTATATAGCGCCAAATCATAACAGAAGTTATCTCATGACACTTTACATATAGAGCTG
>JAPQRQ010000001.1:2029039-2058649 GCA_037367365.1 Apogon talboti
GTCATATCTGATGACCATGAAAAGATGAATAACTGTATTTTACACCAATTATTTACATGTATTGATAGGATTAGTGCATCAAGAGGTATTACACAGTTTAGATCAGTAGATGTTTTTGGTCATGTTTGGGTCTTTATGGGTTAAACAGATTTCCATTGAAGTTTTTTTGTTGACTGAAAATAGACGTCACCTGAGTCATCTGATGTGTTAATCCCAGTGACTGTAGTGTGGGCCGTACCGTTGTCTGTGCCAACCTCCGGTACTTACTCAGTAACTTTAACATACAGTTCAGGTTTCAACTGCCCTTTTTCATGATTCCTCCAGTTAAAATAGGTGTTTTTAGCTGTATGCATCACATCAAATCCAGACATTACATCATGCATAGATTAACTTCATATCTTACAGTGTCACATGACCTCATGTTACGTCATATTCCAACACAAGGCTGTTATCAGTATATAGGGTGTCTTTGTTTTTGGTACTTATGGCAGCGTGAGAGAGAGTTGAGTTCTAATGAAAAAAGAATAGTTTGGGAGGAATCTGTTTGTTTTGTCAAAGTCTATTTTCTTGTTGCGACAAATGGACTTTGGATGCAACACGAGCAAAAGGGGAAAAAAGCCTTTTGTAATTTATTAATATATTACTGAATGACTTAGTAAGACAAAAAAAAGTGACATTTCCTTTATTATTTGGTTAAAAAAAAAGCTTACATAGATGGGCAGCAACATGAAATGATACAAACATTTAGCCGTCTTGATTTTGTTTCGCCCTTCAACTAAAAATGACTTGCTTATTCATTCAATCAATATATGGGACATATTTCCATTTTTCCAGGTATTCGTGCAGTTCCATTCTTATAAATAAGATATGCAAATGTCAATTAGTACATTTATGTAAGTGAACTTAAGCAAGTTTTAACTGATTGTGCAGTTTGCAGAAATTAATTAATTAAACTAAGTGGCTGTCTACAGCAGAAAGGTATATTTAAAAATCCAGAGGTTGTACATGGTCTTGAAAAATGTATATTGGGCGAACTCATTTTAAAGAGATAGTTTACAAAATGACTACGCACATTCATTTATAAACAAAGATGTACTACCTATGATTTCTAAACACGACAATAATCCCCAGATCCTCCGTTTATATTTATTTTACGTTTATTTTACGTTGAGTGCAGGTGTGCATTTCAACGTTTTAAATGCCGATAAGTAATAAGGTCTTAGACAAACAAACTCTTTAATTGAATATGAGATTGGACCAATCAGACTTGAACAATACAAATCAGACTCAAATGACAGTGATGCTGACGTATAAGTAGGAGTTTTCTTCTTCAACAGACGCTTATTTCAGCATGTTTGCTTTCACGTTTACTCTAGTACATCAGGAGCAACATTTTCAGGAAATTTTAAGCTGATAGTTTCTGAAGCATGTCATGTCAAATATAAAGTGTGCAGCTGCAGCTTCACAATCTAAATGTGGCCGTAGGTGTTTCTGATCCTGAGCCAGAGTACAAAACCAAAAAATAGCTCTCAGTCCACGCCACATCACTTAATCTGTTCTGCAGAAACATGCACATGTCCACACATAGAGTCTCCAGAGCCTCAGCTGTGAATCAGAGTCAGAGTATCAGCAGAGGAGCAGGGGCTCAGGTAAGCAACAGGGAGATGCATGTTATTAATGACTACTAAACTGTAAGTTCGTGTTTTTAGAGGTCTCAGCCGGTTCTTTCCTGACCGTTTTTTTTTGCAGTCGTCTGTTTAGTGTGGTTCTGTGTGACTTAAGGATTTCACAAGCAGAAGTGAAAGAATGCGTGTTAATAAAACAGGAATTGGGAAGATGCCGTTACACTACTGACTGTTGGTCTTTAATGTTTCAGCATTTTGTACGAGTCTATAACAGAACTGCACCTTTCTGTTAGAATGGTTGTGTGAAACGATCTATTATATGCATGTACTGTGCTCTCTGTATTTTGTTTTGTAGCCTTATATAAGCGATCTCTTTTCCCTTTTTGCTGCAGATTGAGTGTGAAAATGTTTTATCAGCAGTGTCACAGAGGTGCTGATCAGCTAACTCAAAACGAACTGGATATACTCACATGATTGCTCAGACCATGATTGCTCAACTCAACATGAGTCTTAAATGAATACACTGCATTCAACTTTAATGTTTTTAGCTGTTTACCATGATCATAAGATGGACGTCAAGTTTATCTTTAAAAGGAGACATGATCTGGGGGATCTGGCTAATGAACGTGGCCTCACTATGATAAATACTGATAAATACTGTCAGTTTGACCAATTTAACGGTAATGGGAATTTTAGAGTCTATTAGGGTCAGTAGTCCTTGGCTCTGAGGGTGTATGACGGCTGATATTTTTCTTCTAAACTGGAATTGCTGAAGTAAAATAATGGCTTGGGAAATGTAAATGTGATTCGTTGGATAATTAGCGTGTACAGCATGTTTTCATTGTCACAATACTGGGAAGGGGAAGACTACTGATCGATCTCATCTCTGTTAGAGTATTTTAACACCACATTCAGTGTTTTTACATCACAGATTGACGTTTTGAGGCAGAGACGTACTGTAATTCAGGATCTGGTGACATAACTGCTGGCTGGGATAAAGGTGCAGCAGGGAGGGGGACAATACTCCAGTTGAATCATGGCTTTCCTAAAACAACCGTGTTTTCCAATAATGTTTTGCGGATCATATTCCACCTTTTGATATATCATCATTTGGGAGAAACAGAGGATTTAAAGGGAGGAAGCTGCCAAAGTTTGATTGCGTTTTTATTTATTTTGCTGTTACTTATTACCAAGTAGATTTTGTTTTTATTATAATTGGTGTGTATTTACTGTATCTCTCAGAAGGGTTATGTAAAACACTTGGAGAGGGGATAAGGCATGGGCCAAGGACAGACCCATAAAATATGGGGGGGGGGGGGACGCTACAATTTTTTTTTCCACTTTTTTTTTTTCCACATACCTCAATGTTGGTGTACACTTTAATGCACGGCCTTCTGGTTTTGTTTATTGGTGATCTTTGTTTTCCAGCTGTGAATGTAGGCTGATGGTGATACATACAGTATAGAGGAACTTCTCTGACAAAAACCATTACACGTCAAATGTGATCTTAGAATTACTGCAGATATGATGGAGTTTATTTCTCACCTACTATAGTCTGTAGTAATTGAATGCATGTTGTTTTTTAGGTGTCACATACAGGTTCATATGTAAGGATCTGTATTGATTTACTGACCTGTCCTGTACATCAGGGTCACAGGTTCTGTGTCCACGTTCTGTCTTGGAGGAGGAGCACAGTGTTTGCTTTGACTCCACAGTGGGCAACTAATTTAAACCTGGCTATTAGCAAATCCCTTGATCAGCTTAGATGATGCAGTCCGTCTACTTGTCACTGACTTATTTATTTCACTGATTTGTACAGAGTGTACCCACATCCACAGTACGTCTGTGTAGGATACTGGTTTTGCTTTTTATGTTTCACAAATAAAAGTAAAAAGGAAGCACTCACAGGAGACAAATACGAATAACAGCTCCGGTCTTTGTTTATCCTGGGAGATAGACACAGTTGTATAGTACTGCCTTTCCAGTTAGTTTGCATCAAGGACATTTTGTTTATATAATAGAAATGTATTTTTTTAAGATATTGTCAGTCTATTCTGTAGCTTATCATTATTTTAACCTAAGTCTGTGATTTTTCACATACAATACAACAGTTACACTGCAAAAACAGCCCAAAGTGGAAAGAAGACAAATATTCTTAAATATAATTTTGCATTTGCTAGATGTCTTAAAATAGCCTTTTTTTATATTAAAATTTTTAATAAAGTAAAAAAAAAAAAAAGAACAAACAGGGTCAATAATCTTAAATGGAGAAGTTGTGCAACTGGTCTCACTCTCAAAATAAGTAAAACAATCTTAACTACCTGGATATTATTATAATTGTTTTAGCTTGTTACTGGTCCAATCTAGCGCTGTGATTTCTTAAAAAAAAAAAAAGGATAAAATTATAAAATAAATAAGCAATACAAATAATTCAGTTCATGTTTGGAAGTGGAAAAAACAAAACCAACATACCGTATTTATTGCTCTAATGCATTTTCAACAGTAGCTTTGTTGCTGGGATGAAGTTAATCTGAAAGTGGTGACAGCTCCTGTTACAACTACTCCTCTTTATGTAACTATAGCTTTCACACGGCGAAGAAAGAGTTACAGAGCCACTTACTGAAACAAAAATAAAGAGATTCTTATGTGATAGAGCCATACAAGTATATATTAAAGTGTACAGTCATGTTCACAGAGATGTAACTGAATGAGTTTGACAGTATGTTGATAACATTTGAAAAATGTCCTGATGATTCACAAACTCCACAGGAAGGCATTGTTTCAGACTGTATCACTATCATACACAGGAACAATGAAACCACAAATGAAAGTCATACGAGGTTCTGCAGGCAGTGAACGAGGTCAAAAGTCTAATGTTAGATGTCAAGGTCCGACAGTCGCTTTCAGACAGTCAGTGCTCCAAGAACTAGAAAAAGTGCTTTAAGTTGACTTTAAATAGACACACATTGCAGAGCAGTGTCCTCTGGAGGTAATAGGATTGGCTGGCTTTACCTCAGGCCACAATGAAATAACAAGGACACATGGACCTGCATGACTTCTGACACCAGATTATATATTACAGAAGATCAGAAACCACTACCAAACAAATACAACTACTTCACTACTACTACAACTATGGTAGGGTGACTATATTTTGATTTACAAAAAGGAGGACACTTGGCCCGCTACATCAGTACCGTAGTATTCTGTGCAAAGTGCCAATAACCCCGGAGAAGATATTTCAATGAAACAGGCTGCTTATTTTGTTATTCTAGCTGTAGAAGTGTCATAAAAGCTGCTGTGAGTTTGTGCTTGTGTTTTCCTTTTTTTCAGGACAACTTCTACTTTCAAGATCTGACAGTTGTTTTGCTTTACTGTGTGTTTGAGGTGTCATGACATGATGGAATAACAGACAAAAACAAAAACCGGAATTACATTTTTACAGACTTTTACTGAATATGGTCCTTCAGCAGTGTACTGTTGCCTTCCCATGCTGGCCTTCTGCCTCTTTCCCATCTCTACAGTGCTTGGAGACTTACAGATTTGCCATCCAAGCGAACACACAAACCTGCATTACTGTCAGTGGGCCTTCACATGACGGTTTCGTCACACTTACCATCCCCATAGTTGGTTTAGGACACGTCCGTCCGTCCCCACATCCACAGGCTGCAGCGGATCAGTGACTTTCACTGCTCTAATGTTCTGTATATCACTGGAAAGCGCAAAGTCTTTTCTTCCAGCAAGATTTGGAACTTTTTCGATTGCACGAACACTGACAAAGTTATGGTTAATGAAAGTGCGCTTGCGCTGATTTTCACTAATTTATAAACCTCACCCAGACACAAACAAGGACATGTCCACGCAAAAAAGAGGGCGTTTAGTCACCCTAAACTATGGTGACTATGGTGACTATTTCAGCATTAATTAGTTTCCCTTCTGTGTATCTGTAGCTCACTATTACCTTTGAGGAGTAATAGTTAGATTTATGTCATGTTGATGTGGCTTTGATTTTAATATCACTGTATTGTCCGTTTGAGGTTTTTTTTTAATGCAAAATACTAGTTTAAGCATCCTCAGCTTCACACACAAATACCACGCGCCATTAGAGCATCACATACTTCTCTGTGATGTTCATCCACTCTATTGATTTTCTGTCTCTCGTTCTCCCTGCAGGGGAGGAAGGCCCCTGGGCGCTCAGGGAGTAGATCCAGCAACATCTCCAAGGTAACCATCAAAGATCAGAAAACAGAAAGGGCCGATATTAATTTCACAGTTAAGAGTGGATGGTAGCATTGTTTATCCAGGCAGAATCTGATGTGTTAATGCTGGAAGTGTTGTCAAATTGATATGAGGCACCTCCGAATGCAGCTTACGGAAAACTAAGTTGTACATGAAGACTGGCGTATTGATACTTTTGTATTGAAATATAAATCAAGGCAATACTGCTATACAAACCTTAGTTATGTATGTGATTTTTTTTTGGCTGAATATGAAAACATTTGTTGTGCATCAGCAAGTGAACAGATTTTATTCACCAAAGTTGGAAGAGGAGACTGAACATTTTGTTTAAGACTGAGCTGTAAACCCTGTAAAGTTACGTAATCAAATGAAATGTTTGACCACTGCTACTGTATCTCAGCCTTGTGAAATCATGGGTGTTGGGCACTTTGTGTGTATGTCAAGTCTGGAGAATGTGATTTATAGGCCGGGGTATCTCTGTAGCACCATACTGCACAGTTGCATGTCTTTATATTGACCTTCATCAGTTCATGTAATTTGGATAGTGCACTTATCCATATTGCATTTGTGAAAATGTTTTTGTTGAGCCCTCATAAAGATCTTGAAGTTGAAGTTAAAAAAAATGTTTTATGAGATGAAAAATGGAATGTTAGTGGAACAGTAGTTGATGTTCCTTGTTGTTGCAGGTCAGCAACTCAACAGGACTAACGACAGCCTCTCGGACGTCAATCTCCCCGTCTTCTCAGGACATATGCAGGTATGAAGGTTTAGAATGCACACCATCCCTGTCATTGAGGCCTGGGGTCGGTTGATTTTCTGTAAAGCTATGCACCAGTGCAGCCGGAGTTTCTCTGTGTTATTAACATGCACGGTTTAAAGGTTCTCTAGTGAGTAGGAGGCTGAATTAGTATGGTCTGATGCACCCCGGAGGCATAACAAAATTAAAATGGATGCTGAAATCTGACAGTGCTCCCATAACGCAATCAGTGAAAGGAAGATGGCTGATTGTGTTAATCCTTCAGTATATTATAACAGTTGGTGGAGTTTGCCATTTAAAGGCATGCGTTCACACTGTCAGCAGCGATTTGTGATATGTTAGCTACATATATGTGAGTGTGTGGGCCTCCATCTGTCAGTCACCGATGTTAAAGTCATTCCATTTCCATCATTTTTGTGTTTATTTGTGACATTATCCTGTAACTCGGCCCCAGAGCGTATTGGCCATAAGAGGTTTAAAGGATCAGTTCAGGTAAATAACAAAACATATTTCTTTTATATTAAGTTAATGTTAATGTTGATTAATAAGTAACCGGGCCCAAAACAGTTATTGACATTATTAAAACCTCAAGAGCTTTGTATGGATTTGTATGTTTTTATTACCAACACAGAAACATATACTGAGTTAAACTAACTTATCTGTCATGTCATTGTTAAACCATTACTAAGCTTTTTTTTGCTTCATTAAACTCATTATATACTTTATTATTTCTTTACTTGCAATTAACTATGCAGTTTTTGACAGTTAACTAGGTAAGTTAGTTAAATTCAATAGATGTGTTTGCAATATTATGAACTCAAAATGTTTTAAGGACATTGATAAGCATCGTATAAGGGCCTTATTACATATTTACACTAATTTTTTCAGACTGAACTAGCCCTTTGAAAGCATCAAATGCGTGAGTTTCGGGTTAATGTCATCACATTGTGTCTTGTCCGTCTTGTTTATTCATGTTTTTTCATCTTTCCATCTGTGCATGTTGTGGTGCGTGCACTTAGTTCTGGCCAGCTGGCCCGATTAGAGGAGGATGCCCCTGAATTACACAAACCCAACAAGAACACACAACACACCTCTGCAATGGCAGTCAGCAACACAGCTCTGTGCTCCTCAGTTCAGGCCCAGAAGAAACAGGTGAAGCGGCGCCACCGTCGTAAAAAGAACAGCTGCACTGCCTTGGACTGCGTAGAAAACAACACCAAGCAGGAGCACACAGACCGCAGCGACCGCAGCCTCAGTTCTGACCGCAGCGAGAGGGGGGAGACGAGGGAACGCTGTTTCAGGAACCGCAAGGAGCTCCCTCCCCGCCTCCGCTGCTCAGGCGCCCCTCAGTCAGAGTCCACGTCTGAGGATGAAGCGTGGCGCGAGGCCCGCAGCTGGAGCAAGGAGAAAGCCCGAAGAGCGCGGCGACGTAGCGGAAGCAGCCGCGAGAGGGAGGCCATCAGAGGTAAAGGAGATGAAGACATAGCAGAGGTTATGGAGCTCCAGTCCATGGGCTCAGAGGATGGGAAGGAGAACCAGCCTCTGGTGGAAAACACTGGAGGCCTGAAGAAGAGGCATAGCAGCAGCAGGAGTTCGACAAAGAGCGGCCACGTGTCACCGAGGGAAAGGTCTCCGAGCAGAGAGGAGAAGAACTGCAGCAGCTACAAGTCCCACAGCCCGGGAAGCAGCACGTCACCGGCAGAGGATGGAGAGGAGCGCATCACCAAACGCTACCAGGAGAGGGGCTCTGCGGACGGGGACATGTCAGTGCCCACCCCACAAAAACACTGCACTGCCAACGGCGGGACAGTGCCGATCTTCTCTGACGACTCTGAACTAGAGGTCTGCAGGTGAGTGTAGGGGTGGAAGGAAATACTCATGGGTGAATCCTCCAAAGATGTTTTGAATAAAGTCTCTGCACTCCTGAGGGACCCACAAGTGTGTTGGAGAAAGGTTAAAGTTGAAAACCCCTGCTTATTGCTTCACTCACTGTTGAAAATGTATTCTAATAGTAATCACAATGTCACTGCATCCAAATATACGGTAAATTTGAATCAAATCTATCGGCGTTCATCATCACCTTCATGGAATATAAAATAATACAAATTCAAATCAAAAATCAAAGCAAATTTTATTTATATAGCACCATATCATAACAAAATTTACCTCATGACACTTTGCGTTTACAGTGGGTCAAGTCCAGACTCTTGATAAGCCAACTAAAGTGATAAAAAGGTGAATTTTCAGACTTTGCCAGTTACATTTAGTATTTCATACATGTACATCATATGCGTCTGAGTTGTCGACTTAGGAACTCACAGATGTAACAATATTACGTTAACATTTTCCTCCATTTTACAGCGGGCTGTAGTTTTGCCCTTAAACCCTGTGGACATTCTTTCACCTCTCACTCAGGTGAGTGAGGTGGACCCTTCCGCAGTTTGCCCAGATCTTTGTCAAACATTTATTTCTCCAACTCTTATTGAATGATTACTTTTGTCCCTGTTTCCTAAATGCTATGGCTTTAATGATTGTTTTGTATGTTAATTAAAGGAATATTCCAGTCTCCTCCACACACACACACACACACACACACACACACACACACACACACACACACACACACACATTTAATTAGTGTTAATTTATTGGCTCAACCTTTTCCCATTGCATTTAGTCATATTGACCTTATATCAGTACATCAGCTTTTCCACTTTTTTTGTTCTTTCAATTTTCAACATTTTCCCTCCAGGGTTTATGCATAAAAGGCATGTTTAATATCAATACACCTAAGTATTATTACATATTATGATAGTCACAATGGTCAAGAACACTTGATTTTTAGACAGTAGTTATCATCTTTTGCTTTTGTGTGTGTTTTTTTTCCTGTGTGTGCAGGATCTGCCACTGTGAGGGGGATGAAGAGTGTCCGTTGATAATGCCCTGTCGCTGCACAGGGAGCCTAAGTTTTGTGCATCAGTCCTGTCTCAACCAGTGGATCAAATCCTCCGACACTCGCTGCTGTGAACTCTGCAAATTTGACTTCATCATGGAAACGAAGCTCAAACCATTACGCAATGTACGCACATATCTAAAACTAAATCTCACGAAAAGTGAAACCCTCGAGGCAGGATGCAATAGTAAACCTGATTTCTCTCTTTTCCTTCGTTCTTCACCTCCACATCCATGTTCATGTTCCAGTGGGAGAAGCTGCACCTGTCGAAGAGTGAGAGGAGGAAGATCTTCTGCTCAGTGATGTTCCATGTGATAGCAATAGCATGTATGCTGTGGTCAGTCTACATTCTGATCAAGAGAACAGCTGAAGAGGTCAGACTTGGAAAGAACGGTCAGTATTTTCACACTTCTCTTCTCACACGCCAGTGTCGCGCAGAGTGAGTGTTCAACTCAATAACGAGACGACTCTATAGTCATTGAATGTAGTGTTAACAAACATGTAAATCATGCATTTCCACCTGATAAAAAATTTACCAAACCTTATCACCACATCTATCGCCGAAAAAGTGAAATTAAGTTTTTTTTTTTTTTGGTCATAATTAATATGTAAATGAATAGGGTTTGCTAGTTGTGGTATTGTTTGTATTCATTTCATTGCCTTTTCTTTTTTTTGTAATTTGGGTTACTTGTCAGGTGCAAGATGTCATGACTAAATGAGGAATTGAACCCAAAAGCACGACTGAGAGACCAAAATCCAAATTAACAGTCTTTATTTCAAAAGTACAAAAATAAGAAGCACTCATAGAGGCAAAAGGACTAAAAAACAAAAGACTAGAAAAACGCAAAATCACTCCCAATGGAGGCAAAAGCTAGAAAAATGAAAGATGGTCAAAAAAACTCAAAATCACTCAATGAGGGGAAAAAAAACCCCAAGCCACTTGGTTAAAGACACAAAAAAAAATCAAACAAGATTTACAAGACCTGACGAGGGGACAAAGGCTACGTTCAGACAGCAGGTTTTAACGCACAATCTGGATTTTTTGGTGAAATCCAATTTTTTTTGTGTGTTCATTCATATTACACATTAAACGTGACTTCTCTGTTTTGCGTATGAACTGAATGTGACCCTGAAGTGACCCTCAGTTACTATCTTTGTAAGACTATTTAAAACTGTTTAAAGTAACAAAAATGTTTTATAATAAAATTTTTCTTCATTAGTTGTTGTTAAAGGCAACCTATTGCTTGTGTTTGTAAACAGAACGGTTTAAGCTCCGCCTCCTTTCCACTCACCAAACAAGGAAGTGAGCAGAGGTTGAGCGAGCACTGAACTGAATCTGGAGAGAGAGCAGCATAGCAAGAAAAAAACAGTGAAGCATAAAAATAAAATGTTATTTCCTGTTTCTGTCACAGTGTTTATAGTCTAAAAACACAACCTGACCGTCACAAAACTCTGCATGAATGCTCTGGAGGTAACATGCAGGCAAAGAAACTTATTTATTTCTGCTGAGTGTCATCAACAGATCTGTTAGAGATAATAGGATGAAATGTATGTGTGTGTTTGAGTTTTACCAAGAGCTGTGTAACCATTTTTTGCTTACTGGAGCTGTGCGATACAGTTATTGACTGGAGGTGCAAAGTCACTGCCCGGACGTCGACACCAAGAAACATTATCACAAAATATGAAGAAAATAGAAGATGCAGGCAGAGTTGACAGGGTCTCTGCAGCTAAACCCACCACCACACACTGACAGAGGGTCAGAAATGAGGACTGAGAAGGATTATTATTAAGAGATACAGTGTTTATTACAGGATGATGCTACAAGCTTTGTCTTTGATAATAACACTGGTCTTCATTCTTACAAAATTACACTTGGATTGGTTCGGATTACTTATTTATTCAAATATATTAAAACAAAAACAAGAAAAATGAATATAACAAATATAAACCTCATATATGACTTTCATAAGACAATCAGACAGAAAAAGACCCAGAAAAGTAAAGGTTTTAGCTTTTTTACTGTAAATAATTGCCTTGATTGAAAACAGCATGATGTGCAGATTTTTTACATACATTTATTTATTTATTTATTTTATGGAATGTCCTTTGCAGCGGAGAGTGTTTTTTTTGTTTCTTTTTTTTAAGTTTTGAAACTTGTCCCCTACAGAAGACAAAAATGCATTGCTGGTGAAAGACAGTATGTGTTTTTAATGACTGTTATGACATTTTACACTATATTTTACAACCATACGTGCTTCTAAACTCTCTTGAATTAAAAAAAACAATCTGTTTAACTGTGCTGCATCATTCCTTGTGTGTGACAGCATGTGATATTGATTAATTATTACTTAAATAATTAATTGATTAATTATTACTGATGATTACTGATCAAATTGATGATGTAGAGCGCCTATAGTGGTCAAAAACTGCACAGTTTCACTTAGTGATGGTGATGGGTTTCTGTTTGATATCACTGAACACCTCTCCTGAACCAAGTGAAACCAGTGTTAATGGACAATCAGGTTAAAGGAAGGGAACTAACTCAGTAATGTGATGCATACACTATTTGTGGTAAATGGGTTAATTCCAAACAGCCACTTTGTTCCTTTAAGTCAGTTATAGTCTTACAGCCGCAAGCTTTCTTTGTCTAGGTGAGGGTTTTAATTGAGTCTTTGTCAGGTCACACTATGACTTGAACTAGCAGGGGCTTCTGGGTACAGGCCACTGTCCACTGTGGATGTTTCACTGTGAACATCCTTTACATCAGGGGTGTCAAACATGCAGCCCGCGGGCCAAAACTGGCCCCCCAAAGGTTCCAATCTGGCCCACGGGATGAATTTGGGAAGTGCAAAAATTATACTGAAGATATTAACAGTCAAGGGTGTGGAACTCGTTTTAGTTCATAAGCCACATACAAACAAATATGATCTTAAATAAAATAATAGCATAATAAACTATAAATAATGACAACTACAAATTAAAATACCATTACACTATGAAAATAATTGCATTCACAAACTATCCTTTCACAATAAAATGTGAATAACCTGAACAAATATGAACAACCTGAAATGTCTCAAGAAAATTGTGTGAAATTTGAACAGTATAATACCTGTAATTAAATGTTTTATGCATTTGTAGATCCACTGTGATCTGTAAATTGTGTTAATTAAATAATTAACTGAGACAGAGTATTATAGAAATCGTTCTTATTTTAGTTCCAATATTATGCTTGTTACCAAATGTTTGTGTAACATTGTGTGTAATGCACATGTATAAATGATGAGTTGAGGTATAATATTGTTAAAATTGCACTTATTTTCTTATGAAATTTCAGTTTTTTCAGGTTATTCGCCTCTTTTTTGTTTGGACAGTTTGTAAATGGAAGTATTTTCATAATTTAATGGTTTTAATGCACTAAAAACAAAGAGAAAAACTTGGAGTTGTCATTATGTATAGGTTATTATTCTATTATTGTACTGGTCCGGCCCACTTGAGAGCAAATCGGGCTGAATGTGGAACCTGAAAGAAAATGAGTTTGACGTCCCTGCTTTACATGGTTGTTAAACTGACACTAGTTTCCCTCAGTGTCGTCCTTTCGTTGTTGTGCTCGTTGTTGGTGTGGTGTGTCGTGCTGTGGTCATATCTAGTTCACCGTCATCCTTGTCATTCTAGGCCTCAGGGTAGAAGCACAAAAAATAGACAGTGTGTATTTTTACACGTATCACGGCCAATCTACTGAACTGCGAAAAAACCATATCTGAAAAGCATATGTGTGTTTCAGTCGTACATGATTAGGAAGGTCACAACCTGCTTCCATCTTTCACGTCATGGTGAATTACCTCAGTCATGTTTCAGCGGTGGCAACTTTAGGAAACAGAAAATTTTTATTTAAAGCTTTGTGATTTTCAAAGAGGACGTTGAATATATTTTTCTGCAAAAAAAAATATTTCATTTTAAGCTAAAATTTAGTGGGTTAGAATTTGTGACAGCCAGCGTCCATTGAAAAATAACTTTAAAATAATGGTTTTTAGTAAGTGCACTACTTTCCAGGGTTATCGTAGTTAACAAAAATTAAAACTAAAACTAGCCATGAAAAAATAACTTTGCTAGAAGAAATTTTAATGTAATTTAATTTTCACAAACATGAAACCAAGTAAAAGCTACACAAACAAGATTTGCATTTTCCTTAGTTTTACTGTGGTTCCTTGGTTCATAATGTATGAGAATAGAAGGAATTTGCACAATATTGGATCTTTGATTAATAATTTATTTTTTTATTTGTAAATTGTGCTTAATGTCACATTCTTTCATTTGACCTTTTGTAGTTTCAGCGAATAATATTTCTCATATCTGGATGGAGTCGATTCCTTAAAATAAAAATAAAACTACTTATGTACTTTTAAAACCAACTCAATCTAAACTGAAAAATCAACCTGAAAGACTAAAGACAAATAAAGTGTCTCTAGTTTTAACTTTAATGGAAATATAAAAATCTGAGTAAACATCTGACATTTGCTGTTCAGATATGTCTTTTGTTTGTGTGATGCTTTCAGTCAAATGGCCCTTAAATAAACATTAGTCAGTCTTTATTGTCTATTGTACAAACTAGCATAGAAAACAGAGATGATAGAAATAAGGAGAAATTACACCCACTCTTGATTGCAGACGAATTATGGCGAATTTCTCTTCTGAAGTACTATACGGAGGAGGGTAAGCACGGCTCCGTACACACCCCATCATGTCGGTCACACCTCCTGCAGCTGGACTCACGGCCTCTGTGTGTTTCCCCATCAGGTGTGCTGGAGTGGCCCTTCTGGACCAAGCTGATCGTGGTGGCCATCGGCTTCACGGGCGGCCTCATCTTCATGTACATCCAGTGTAAGGTTTACCTGCAGCTGTGGCGTCGCCTCAAGGCCTTCAACCGCATCATCACTGTGCAGAACTGCCCCGAGAAAGACCTGCATAACCCTCAGGCCCGGCTCCGCACGCTCACCAACGGTAATCACGAGACTGTGGAGGTTCCGGTAAGTCCGGCCCCGGAGCCACACGTGGACTCGGACATGTCCCTGGAGGCCGCCGTGGCCCCTGCACAAAACCCCGTCTGACTGTTTCATCTGTCAGTCATATCCAAGGCCTGGATCACACCCACGTCCACGAGCTGCCATGAACGCGTGGTGATTCAGACTGTGTTTCAGTGTTGTTCTTGGGGACAGATTCAAAGTGAAACATTTCCAGTAAGCAAGCAAACCTGGAAAGGACAAAGGTCCGCGGGGACCTAAAGCCAGAGCGTGGACAATGTGAAGAGATATGAAGGGAAACAAAGCCATCAGTGAAGGACGGCTGTAAAGACCAGAGGTACTAAATGTGATCAGCTGTTTGATTCTGTATGCACTTTCTCCAACTGCACTGACTTGGTTTTTAGAAACACCTTGTGGATTCTACTGTATTCACTAAAGACCTCAGTATGCTTCAAAACAAACAGGTCAGATGGTGTCTCTGATCATATCTAAATGTGCTCATACTTGTCCCAAATGAAGTGGTTGGTTAGTAACGAGGACAATAATGGACACGTTTAGACAAATCTAGACCAGTGGGTCCCAAAATACTCCTAAAGCTCCAGGACTGCTTTACTGACAACACTAAATTATGTTCACATGGACTATAAACGTTATATTATAAATGCTTCTGTTTACATGGGACACTGTTATTGCTGTTATGCTAACAGTAATAACAGAGTGGTTCAAGTTGGCAGGTGTTTGATTTAGATAAGAGTGTTGTCTGTTGATCAGTGACTTTAATTTATCTAAAACTTTCAGTGAGGTCAACTCTAACCTCACTCTAACCACTCACTAACTCTACTACTTTAGCCAAGTCTCAGCTGTTTATTCTTATCTTTAGTTAAATATTTTAACAATGCCATGATTACTTTAAGCTAGCTCCTTAAAGCACTGAAACTATGTTTAGATCAGTACATTTCACTTCTGTATCCATACCTTTAACCATTTTATCATGTTAATCAACTATTCCAATCAATCATTCATTTATCCATTTTTAGCATTTATCTTAGAGCACACACTTTATCAATTAATTTAGCTGTTTCAGCTCTTTGTCATACATTTAGCTTAGCATATACCTGTTACGTTTATCTAGCTATAAACAGCACTTTTACTAGCACTTTACGTTCAATTGATCATCACCTTTTTTAAGTGCATTATTTATATCGCCAACCATTTTGTTAGCTTACTATTTCAACTAACCTACTGTATTTCAAGCTTTTTAACTATGTATCCATTAAATTTGGCGAGCCTCATCAAGCATGTACATAATACATTTGATTCATTGTTTCAACTGTTTGTACATATTTTCAGCTAACCATTTTATTTATGATACCTAAATATTTTCATTCATTCACCACACATTTATACTGTGGATGCATCTTGGCATGGAGCAGAAGCCTATTGAAAATAGGTCACCTTGACCTACTTTTTCAGGGTCAAATGGCATCAAATGGAGACACGCCCACCAAATGTATACCGTGTATATATCTTGGCATGGCTTGGTTTGTTGGGGTGATATGTTTGGTTGGAACAGCCTTGTGCAGTTACAATACATGAGTACTTTCAAATATAAATATCTATGTAATAAGTTTTACACAGAGACAATCTGATCTAAATTATAGGGCAAGTAACTTACACTATATTTGGCTAAGGGGTAATAAAGGGCGCAGCACAGTATGTTCATTACCTTTATCTTTGTTTTCCAACTGTCATATCTCTATCCATTTTGTATTGTATATTCACACTTTTTAACATGTATCTTTTACTTTAGGTGCACTACATAAAGTACTAATACATAACATTTAGTAAACTCCATAAACCTCACAACCTACATTTAGATTGAAGGGTTTTATCTTGTACTTAACCTGTTTACCTTTAGCTAAACGTTGCCCTATGTCAGCTCCTTCACCATACCATGTCTTTCAACTACCTGGAAAAATCTAGCTGATATTTGCCTCCTTAACAAATGCATTACTTTCGTTTCTCAAACCACATTTATAAGTGGCGCCTGGTTGGGATTCACTGGTCTGGAGAACCCAACAGACACTTTGTTTAAAGCGTACCGAGACCTTAACCCTCCTTTGGGACGATCAGGTATTCAGACACCAAAGAGTCAGAAGAAAAACAGAGAAACCATTATCTAAACTGTATCTTTTACTCTGTCTAAAAGAAATGATTAAGAGAACTTACTTGCTGTCGTAGGGTTTAGTTTTACATATTATATTAGTAAATCTCACGTAGCCCAGTGGTTTATGATGTTTTGCTTTGACAGGTTGAGCTTTGTTATGTGGTCCTGCTCTGAAAAGTCCCATAATTTCTGTATGTTAATGTAACTAGAGTTTCACGGTTGCCGTTCTTTTGCATTTTTTAAAAATAACAGACTGGTCAGTTAATTAATGGCGGCTGTTGTTCACACTCGTCCATTTTTCTACAGGTTTAATTTAATACAGTGTCACAGTCAAACCCAAAATTACACTTTTCTCCCTGTCTTTAACTGCATTATTAAAGCACTCAATGTCAATACAAAACCTTTTTTCTATTTATGATCAGATATAACAGAATATTCAGGTTACATTCAATTTATATTTGTTTGTGCAATAAATAATGAATGTAGAACCCCATGTTATGTCTGTGTCCGGTTTCTGAGGAACAAACCTTGGAGGTGAATAAAGGGTGAATGTTTATCTGAGGTTTCAGCGCCCTCTGCAGGACAGTAATGGAGCAGCAGCATTTTCCCACACAAACACTTTTTAATGAAACAATAAAAAAAAGTCTCGTGTGATGTTTCTCACTCCGACATCAGCAGCATCTCATCCGCTTTTTCATCAATCAAATCATCCGCATCATCTTCATCATCATCATCCTCACCAAGGTCTTCCTCAGGCTCCTCTTTCTCCGCCTCCTCATTCCTCATTTCCAGACCTTTGTTGGACACTTTTCGTAGCTTAATATTTGGAAGCTTCTTTAGATCGCCGTTCCACTCCCTGACAAAACAGACATTTACAGAGATTGTTTCTCAGAAAGGACGTTGTCACGCTGACACCCATTAGTGAATCCTATATGTTTCATTTGTAGATCAGGTCATGTCATCATCACATGAAGGTGAAAGAGTCAGATGATCACGGAGGAACGAATTCTAAACGATCACTAGTATATGAGTGAAGTTGTGCTTGAAACCAAGACAGCTCATACTGATGAAGTCCTGATATATTAATATAGTAATCCATACGAGCTCTGAAAATGACATACATTTAAAAAGAAATACTGAAGTTATCGTTAAAAGAAGATTCATCACCAATTCCTTAACTTAAGAACACCACAGCCCAATCTGAAATCTAAAAATCTTCTGCAGTTTAACCACAACTCTGACCATCACATGACTTGGATAATGTTTTCGCTTGTATATTTTCAACTGATAAACAGAATAATTCTGTGAATACTGGCCAATGGCATTTCAGTGCAAATTAAGATTTCATGCAACCTGTAGAACAACTCATTAAGTGTAAATAGTGAAAAATAACACTGTATCCTCACTGTTTGACCCCGTTTGTGATGAGATAGAACACATGTTCCAGGAGGAAAAAAAAGGCAAGTAAATATGTATAACATGACACACACTATTTTTTTTTTTTTTTTGCAATACAGCCTATAATACCTCCACATCCCACCAGAGGGCATTAACCTACACTTTGGAAATTACTCACTTTCTCATTTTCATGAACACTAGTGCTCCACTCACCTGAATGTTTTTAGATGTTTTGTGTTAATGATGTCTGGCATTTCTGTGAACAAGACAAACAGCATTATATAAAAAAAATCCAAAATGCTGTGCTCCTGTTTGTGTTTTTTACAACAGAAGGACAGGACTCACCGAATCCGTTGCCTTCGAACTCAGCTCGTTCTCGTTCAATCGTCTGTTTGATAACGGACTCTCTGGCACCATGGAGACGACCCTGCCGACCTTTTATCCCATTCATTAACTCAATCTGCTCCATTTCAGAATCAAATCTGTGGAGATACCTAAAACAAAACAAAACAAAACAGACAATTCTATTACAAAAAATAAAACTATCATACCAACATCCAAACTACTTTAATTATAATCCGCATATGTTGTGATGTAACAAACCGCTTTTATCTAACTACTGCTACATTTTTCTATTGTGCTTGTTTTTAATACATCGTCTGATTTTACTCCAAATCATTGTGTGGGCTATATTGTTGATTTATTTATTAATTTATTATTTTAACAATCTATTCTGTAGTTTAATAGAGCACCTACTGTACAGTGTCATACCAAACTGCACCAATATAATCCTAGTAAAATATTCATTTTTTTCTTACCGGTAAATGTAAATAATGAACCAAACTCAAGAGTAACTGCTTCTTTTAGAAATTTAGGACTCATTTTATGCAGCCTTACAACAACTGGCATTAAAAATAATAAAGCATGTATGACCTTTCAATGATGTCACAAGCATCTTTTTTCGTGTACGTCGTCTTCGTTGGATCCAACTGTATTTGAAACCACAGCAGCTTCTCACCTGCGTCGAGTCGATAAAGTAAGAAAGTTTAGCGAAGGCTTGTTTATTTTTTTTTTTACATCTGATACCCTTCAACAGATCAATAATAGATTTACCGATGTTGCTAAGACGAGTGGCTTTTTCAGTCTTCTGTCTGCAGGATCAGAGAAAACACAATTATAGCCTATAACCCACAACAGTTTTTTTTTTACACAAAATACCATTTTCATTGTTAGTTTCATACATTTACTTTGAACTAGATCTTTCAAACATTTGACTTTAGCCTGAACGTTAATGAACATCTGTATGATTTGGAACTTAAACATGCCCGATTTTAACTAAGTCATACAAAATATAGAGGATAATATGATAATAAATGGCGATAAATCACTTAGGGAAGATTAAATGTAGAAAAAATAATAATTTGGAAGTTGTCACAAATGTATTTCTAGGTCTGTAAGGGTTAAAGAGTCCTGCTCCGCTTTGCGCCTTAAAAATGTATTGTAACTCAATATCATCTCGTTATTACATCCGTCTAATTTGGGCTTTAACGCATTCCCCTCTCGCCTGTGTCACCGGTTTTACTGCATTCCTCGGTGTTCCAGCTTTCTACACACCTTTCTTTCTTTTTCAGTCGTATTTCTTCTCGGGCCAGGTACGCAGCCTTCCTGCTGTACGGATGCACCACTTTCTCCGCTGCTTTTCCTTTCGTAGTTTTCGGCTGAAGAAAAACACAGAAAACTTTAAAGTCTCTCCTTTTAACTGTCACGTAAACAGTGTAAAACTAGTAACTCTGACGTATCATTTTCTCCACTGTCACACATATGTGAGTAAAAACAGCTACACAGTATTCTTACCATGTTAACTGTGTTAAAACACGCGTCTCTGCGGTGTTTACAACTAGACCGGAAGTTAACGGGTCCGTCATGAAATTATGTCCCCCATGTGCTGAGACATAAAAATACAGTTCCTGATGTCAACACGGAAAATCATTTTAAACATTAGACTAAAACTTGGGTAACCACAAAAACAGATATAACAAAACTACTGATGATAGAAGTATTTAGATACTTTACTATTATTAAAGAGAAAAAAAATGCTCACTACAATTAAAAATGCATGAAATAAATAAATAAAGCCAGTGTTAGCAGGCAATCTTTAAGGATGGAGAGGGCATTTTGTGCTATAAATTGTTATGGTGTAACAGTATATACATAAAAAAACTGTATACAGGAGAATTGATCTATAAAATAAAATGAAATACACTGTAGTAGACTGACAGATGTGTTTCTGAAATGTCTGTGTTTGTTTCGTCTTGTTGCTTGATTTAATTTTTCAATCTGACTATACATGAAATGATGTAAAATAGATTATTTAGTTACTGTTTCAGACACATCACAATGTAGCTGAATGATGTTACAACCCAGCATTTAGTATGAAAGTTTTTTTCTCTGAAGAATTTGGAGACAATTTAGGTTAAAATATAGTACAAATACAGTTTGTTGTTGTTTACTGGGTTTAAGTCTATTAATTGTACTTTGTCATGTTTCTACTTGATAGGCCGTGTTTATGCAACTCATAATCTAAACTTACTTTCATAATTTTTAGTCTGTGGGAGACTAAGTTATCTATTCAAATGTAAACGTTTCCTGTTATTGAATCACATAGCCACCAAAGGTTTCAGGTTTCATGTTTCAGCATGAGTAAATGCATCTCACATCTTTGTCTGTTTCCACTGCACTGCTTTTTACATTATTTACACTGACTATAACATTCGTGGCAATAACCTGAGCTTATATTTTAAAGGCTGGAAATGATATCATACCCTTAGGTGTTACACTAAAGAGAAAAGCTGCCAGTGGATTTAAGTTCAGTTACGCCAAAGAGTGAAAGCGATGGATGTAAAATCTTACCTAACCTTCGGATCATTTCCAACAGCCATGCATATATATCAGGTTGTACAGTATCTAATATATAGAGTGTATTTAAACGTAAAACTGAAATGAAACCATCCTCGGAGCCGTCGTGTCTGTGTGTGCTCTGCTGTTTGGTGGGATCAGTTCAGACCAGTCCGATTTCTAAAGAACCTCAGGCTTTTTTCTGGTTTATATGGTTCATATTTGCAGATCAGATGAAGCAGAGGAACAAGCCCAACTTTTTGTACTGTCGCTAAATGTGGCCCTTTTTTCTAGTTGCAATCATCATATCTTTCCAGTGCTGAAATTTCTGGTGTAAACCTTTTTCCTTTTGGCATGTTCATAAAGACATGCCTTTTGTCTTTTGGTTTGGGTGTGGATTGTCCTGTTCAGTGCTGTTGGTAGGCTGTATTATAAGCCTTATCACCTCACCTGTGGTTTTCAGGCTGAATAGGCAAATAAGCAGAGAGTGACGACTGTTTTAACCCTTAAAGACCCAGAACTATTTTTGTGGTGACTCCCACAGGTCAGTATAACACACCATTGATGGGTTCATGGGTCTGGAATGAGATGTTATTCCCAGTGTTGGTGTAATGAACTGTAACGTCAGTGCACTGTTGGCATCAAAGTGTATTTGTGTTGTTATACTTCTCTTTTCTGTGGCAGGAAGGTTTCAACAAATCTCCAAAAAGAACGCAACAGACACAGAAAAAAACACTTTCAAGGACATAAAATGCATATCAAGTATTTTCTGTCTCTGTCTGAATATCCCCACTTCTGTGTGTCACAGTGTGTGTGTTATGAAACCCAGATCACCAGTTTCAAAGCTGCAAACAGTAAAAACAATTTTAACCCATAAAGACCCAAACAGCCACCAGCAACCAAAAACATCTACTGATATAAAATGTTTAATAACTTATGGTCCACTAATCCTATCAATAGATGTAAATAACTGGTGTAAAATGCAGTTATTCATCTTTTCATGGTCATCAGATATGACCCATTTGGATGTTCAGAGGCTCTGTATTTACCATGGAAACACTGTCATCTTCTACAACATTGATTCACCAGTAAAACCCATGTATATTGATAAATGACAGTAGATGGACACACTTGTTTTATGTTCAGTTAATGATATATTTTGATGGAAAAAGTCACTTTTTCTTCAGTTTTCTCTGTTTCTGATATAATAACCCTCAACTTTAATCTGAGATTTTTTGAACATCTACACGATCAGCATATTAAATATAGGAAAATAACTGATTTTCACTGAAAAAATGCAAAATACAGAGCATTATATTATAATAAATGGTGATAAATCACTTAAAGAAAGGTTAAGATAGAGAGTAAAAATGATATGGGAACTGCCACAAAAATAGCACTGGGTCTTTCTGGGTTAAAAAAGTGATGTGAATGGACTCATGGATGTTCACATGTAGAGTCAATCATGCTGTATAAACTGGTTTCTGAAACCCTGAAACAATTCATTAGAAAAGTGAAATGTGTGAATAAAAACACAATAAACAACATTGAGTCATAAATCCAATTCAGTTCCTCTGAGTTTATAACCACACCTTTACCCAACACAAAGTGACATCCCGGCTTATTTCTCCTCTTTAGCCTGCACCATAAACTGTTGTAACATTAACAGTCTGACCGGTTGTATATTCCAGGTATATCTGATTCAGTACTTCCAAATTAAAAGAAACATTTCAGCTACCCACGTCATTATTCCTAGAACAAATGATGAGATTGTGAAATAAGATGAACTTCACCTGAGGGAAATTCCACCGTCCTCCGGCTCAAAGTAAAATTAAAGTAGAAATAATGCAGGTACTTTATTTACGGATTAATAAGTAGAAATATAGTCAGTCAAGTGAAAATAGCCGTGTATATCAGAGTTCAGTCTCTGAGTTGTCTAAGGTGTTGTACAGTCTGATGCAGTGGATGAAGCTTCAGTCTGAGCTCCATCTACAAACACTGATTCCTTTGATTTTAACCCTTAACGACCCAGTGCTACTTCTGTGGCAGCTCCGAAATGAATTTTCTTAACCATTCTTAAGCCATTTATTACCATTTATTATAATATTATCTTGTGTAATTTTGCATTTTTACAGTGAAAATCAGGTATTTTTCTATATTTATTCCACCGATCATGTAGATGTTCATAAAAGCTCAGATTAAAGTTGAAGGTCATTATATTAAAAACAGAGAAAACTGAAGGAAAAAGTGACTTTGACAACAAAGATATCAATAACTGAACATCTTTCATTCAGTTTGTAGCTTATTTTGTTCTTGTTGCTTATTGTGTTTGTTAATTTTGGTCATTATATTGGTTACTTTGGCTGTTTTTTTTCATTTTGTTACTTATTTCATTCTTTTTTTCTTAATTTTTTTACATTACTTATTATTTTGTAACTTTTTATTCATTTATTATTAGGTTATAAGGTTATTATATCAAAGCAGAGAAAACTGAAGAAAAAGGGACTTTTTCAGCAAAGATATCAATAATTGAGCATAAACCAAGTGTTTTCCTAAGTTTTACTCAGCTTTGATTGTCTTTTCTTACAAATATCATTCATGGAAACTAAATCAATATAAACAGAGGACTTTTAATGGCAACATGCATCCTTTATATACAAAGCCTTCCTTACATTTCACTAAACTGCTTGGCCTCTTTTGTAATAGCTTCTCAAGAATATTTAACCAACACTGAAAGAAGATGTATGTTTATTACGGCCATTTATGGTTCCTGGAAACAGTCAAAGCTGATATGAATCACACCACATACACCAGCTACTGTTCAAACCTCATGCCACTGACTTCCTGCTGTGAAGAACATTTAGATATAAAACATATTTACTGTGCAGTTTGCGCCAGTAGATAGTCACAGTTCGAGCATCAACATTATTTATTTATTCAGTATTTTTGCACAAAGAGTGACTTCACACCCCGACTGAGCACGTACTTCCAAACAAACAGGCAGGAACAGTCGATTTATTCCACCTTAAACCATTTCTTGCACCTGTCTGCACTCCCCGAGCTCATACAAATCATTTTCTGTTCCTTAGAGTTTGTTCAGCTTTCCCTCGTCACTCTTCCTGCATACCTACCAGGCAGGAATGTGACTGTACTGCAGCTGAGGAGCCGTCAGACTTGTGGCTACAAGTCTCACAGCTGGTTGCATCACATCCGAGTGAGTTATCGGAGTCAGTCTGAGGGTGTGTGTGAGTGGGTTTTTTTTTTTTCTTTTCCTTCCATTTAACATGTTAAGTCAGATCAGGAAGTGTGATGGTGTGACAGTACAGAAGGAAGCGGGCACACGATGGCACCATGTCTGCCTCTCGGCCTGGTAACATGAGAGGCCCCCGGGTGAAGACCCCTCTGCTGCTGCTGCTGCTGCTGACCGCTCTGCTCAGGACAGGTACCACCCTTTAACACACTCTCCATTTTCACGTCTCCTCCCTTCGCTCTCTTCTGTTAAAGTTTAACTTCTTGACTCAATGTTTTTTCCTGTAGTTACTTCAAACTTAACACCATTTTTAACCCTTAAAAACCCAGAGTTACTTTTGTGGCGACTTCCAAATGATTTTTTTTTTCTAAATCTAATCTTTCTCTAGTGATTTATCATCGTTTATTATGAGGTTATCCTGTTATCCTCTGCATTTTGTATTTTTCAGTATAAATCAGGTAATTTATTATATTTAATTCACAGATGTTCATTAAAACTCAGAGTAACCTCAAAGGTTGTTGGATCACAACAGAGAAAACTGAAGTGCTACTTTTGTGGTAGTTCCCAAATACATTTCTCTCTAGATTTCACCTTTTTTAAGTGATTTATCACCATTTATTATAATATTATCCTCTATATTTTGAGTTTTTTCAGTGAAAATCACATATTTTTTATATTTCATTTACTGACCATGTACATGTTCATAAAAGCTCAGATTAAAGTTGAGGGTTATTCTATCAGAAACAAAGAAAACTGAAGAAAAAGTGGTTTTCTCAGCAAATCTATCATTAACTGAACATAAACCAAGTGTCTCCATCCACTGTCATTTATCAAAATACATGGGTTTAATATTTTTTCTTCAGTTTTCTTCAGTTTGTAGCTTATTTAGTTTTGTTTTTATTTCTTGCTTATTATGTTTGTTAATTTTGGTCATTATATTGGTTACTTTGGCAATTTTTGTTCATTTTGTTGCTTATTTCATTCCTTTTTTCTTCAGTTTTTCCACATTATATATTATTTTGTCATTTTTTATTATTAAATATATGTACAACTGATCCAACTCCATGGGTTTTACTGGTGAATCAATGTTGTGGAAGACGACAGTGTTTCCACATAACTACAGAGCCTCTGAACGTCCAAATGGGTCATATCTGATGACCATGAAAAGACGACAAACTGTATTTTACACCAATTATTTTCATGTATTGATAGGATTAGTGGATCAGGTATTAAACATTTTAGATCAGTAGATGGTTTTGGTTGGAGGTGGATGTTTGGGTCTTTATGAAAAACACAGGAATATATGAAGAGGTTCTTTTATATTAACCCACATATAATCACAACTACTTTCAGAGTTGATTTGTTAATCAGTAAACAGTCAATCACTGACTCACATTATGTTGGAATAGTAGCTTTTCTTAAACAAAGGAGATAAAATAAAAGCTTTAACTGCATGACAAAACTATTGGGAACACATTGCACAACATGTTGCATATCTCCACCTCCTTAGCTCAGTCCAGTAGTTTTGCAACAGTTTTGGTTTTTGTAACTACCGCTTGAAATCATACGTACGGAAGTTCTAAGTTCCTTCATGCTCTGGCTGATATTTTATGTGTGAGTTGTTGTCATGTGCTTCATGGTAAACACTTCTGCACTTAAGCTTTTGTGCTTTAAATTGATGTGAGAGCATCATAGCGTAAAATAAAAATAAAAATAAACTGTTGTTGACTTGCAGTGTCATGCCAAGATTATTACGCCGAGTATCCAGATGAGAATGTAGAAGAGGTACCGCCGGAGGACGAAGGGGCCACAGAGGAGGACGACACAGGAGCGACAGGTGAGATGTATAAGAGGTGCATTAAAGAAATAACAGTGTTCTGGATTTTGGATTTGTGTGCAGGACTGTGTTAATACTATGTGAATATTTGGTAGTTACATGTCCTCTTATTTCATCATTAACCTCCTAAGACCCAGGAGCCCCACAAGTTTTTGAGTTTTGGCTTTTTTTAATTAAATAATTTCTTATATTGGAAACATCATGATGCAACAATTTTTTCAGATGCATTCTTAAAATTTTTTATGGAATGTCATTTGCGGTGGACAGTTGTTTCTTTTTTTTTTTGTATAAAGCTGTGAATTTCTTGTCCTCATACGTGGACAGTGGGTCCTAGGAGGTTAAGTGTAATTTCCTTTGTTAATGTTTCTGGACTTATTAACTGTAAAGTTTTGAATTATGCACCGACACAGATCGTGAAGTTTATATCTCCTTAGTTTGCTTCTTTCGCCAGCATCCATAAATTTTTTTGTCACTTTTTCTACCTTCCGCATTTCTTCTTCTCTGCACGCTTAACCAAAACCTATGATAACTCAAGAGGGCCTCTTTTGGACAAACTTAATAACACAACATGAACATAGAAAAAGTTATAACATAGCATGAACATTACATTAACCAAAGGAAAAGAGCAGATTTTTTAAGAGGCCTCAATGCGTTGTTTTAAAACCCACTGTAAACTCATGCCAAATTCACATTTTTCCTCATATGTGTTGGTTTTGTTGTCCTTGTAGTTGGTTGGCTTTATTCTGTCATAGTTAAGAGTTTCTCATTTAAGTTCAAAACTGTTAAACACTTTCATCTTGCACATGTTAATCTATACTTTGTCCTTCTTTTGCACAATTAATAACAGTAAGTATATAAGTTTATAGAGAACATTACAAAGATGCAATGTGTGACACATCAAAACTCCTCAGTATTATTCATTGTGTTATTAAATACAGTAAAAACTACGTGTCTGATGTGTTGTTGTTGTTTTTTTTTTCTGGATTTGTAGACCCGCCCCCTGATCCTGATGCCCCCTCTCTACCGGAGTCCACATCCTCCCCCTTCACAACACTGAGCTCCGGTGACGTTTCAGGTAAATCCACATTAACTTTATACTATATACTTCTTATACATTTTTACCTTTGAATTACTACATCGGTTTTCAGTTTTTACATTGCCTTTAACCCATAAAGACCCAGTGGTACTTTTATGGCAGCTCCCAAATACATTTTTCTCTCTATTTAATCTTCTTAAGTGATTTGTCACCATTTGTTATAATATTGTCCCCTGTATTTGGATTGTTTCAATGTAAATGATGTATTTTCCAATATTTCATTTCCTATATTTAATTGGGATGTTAATTAAAACTCTAAAGTAAAAGTTTACACAGAGAAAGCATAAGAAAAAGATATTAATAATACATAACATAATATAAACCAAGTGTCTCCAAGTGTCATTTATCAAAATACATGGGTTTATTATTTCTTTCTTCAATTTCATTCAGTTTGTAGCTTATTTTGCTCTTGTTGCTTATTATGTTTGTTAATTTTGGTCATTATGTTGATTACTTTGGCTGTTTTTGTTCATTTTGTTGCTTCTTTCATTCCTTTTTACTTAATTTTTTCACATTATTTATTATTTTGTCATTTTTCCTATTAAATATATATACAACAAGTGTCTCCATCCACTGTCATTAATCAAGCCCCAACACTAGTAATTAGATGTAATGATAGATTAAGTGGATCAGAAGTTATTAAGCAGTTTACATCAGTAGACAGTTTTGGTCGCCGGTGGCTGTTTGGGTCTTTTTGGGATAAAGTTATTTGACAAAAGCACTTTATTTGGATAGGTACATGTCAATAGGCATTTGTACATGTATGTTTATGTGTGTATGTGTGTGTGTGTGTGTGTGTGTGTCTTTCTTTTTTTCTGCATATTGTTACATGATACGATGACTTATTGTAAAGGTTGCTTTTGTAAGCCTTGTATCATTTCCAGCCCTAATGTAGCTTAGCTTATTTTATCCGTCTAATGTGCTGTTATCTTTTCAATTATCAATTTATAAAAAGATTCAAGGGAAATGATTTTCGTCCAGCCTTATGCTGAGAGAAAGCTAAATGATTGACTGTTGTGTGGAGAAGAGGTGGGATAAAAAAAAGTTTACACTTCCTCCCATTCCTTTTCGAATATGTGACTGAAGTCATATGTTGTAATTTTTCATGTTTTCTTGAAATCTGTTTTATTTCTAGGCACAATGGTAGGATTATTCTGTTTTGTTGCATATTTAAAAAAAAAAAAACCCAGAAAACAATGGAACTGAACTCTTTAACTTAATTTAATTTAAATTTTTTTTAGTTTAATTTAATTTAATTTAATTTAATTTAATTTTCAATCACTCGATTTTCTCTTTTTTTATTCTTCTTTTCATATCTATGTCTTTCCTTTTTTCATGTCATGTCCTTGACAAAGTCTTTCTGTTGGTGATAGTGTCCCTGTAATTTTATTTTAGCATCAGAATGCCTCAGACTTGTTTTGTATGTGTTGTATTTTTGCACTACTTACTTTCTGAACATTGATAATTGATTTTTTTTTTTTTACAGGAGTTTTTTTTTTTTTTTTTTTTGCTCTTTCATTTTCCACTATAACATTTATTCAGTCTGGTGCAATTTTTTTCTAAATCCCCCCATCTATCATCAATAATTTAAGACTATTTACATGTATTTTAGAAAACCATACAACGTGACGGGTCTTTGTGAATGATCTGATTATTTCTTTATCTGTTGTTTCCACCTGATGTGACCTCAGATGACCCTGGCTCTGGAGATCCTACAAATGTCCGATCCATCAATGAGTATGGTGGTATGTCAGACCCAATACTACGGCTTAACAGACCAGGGTTATTCTGATTTAACTAATAAACCATGAATTATGGCAGATTTACTCCATTTTAAGGTGCAGCTAAACTTAAGGTGCTTATTGTACAAGAGACTGAACCTCAAACTGATCTCTTTCAGAGGACGGTTCACCACCTCCCCCAGACGGTACAGCTGAGCCCCCCCCCCTGGGGGACGACGGCTTAGGTCTCATCATCATCGTCATCCCTGTGGCGCTGGTGGCTGTCATCATCGCTATCATTTGTGGGATTTTTATGCATCGCAGGTTGAACAAAAAAGTGAGAGATCCAGGTATGTGTTAGTTCACCCAAAGAAACAAAAAGAGCTCATTGTTTTAGCTGTTACTGGTTAAATCAATTGGAATGTCTATTAAAACAAAACTAGATATACAGTATATTAAACCATAAAGACCCAGTGGTACTTCTGTGGCAGCCCCTAGATTAGATAAATTTTTCTCTCTATTTAACCTTTCTTAACCCTACGTTAGTCACCTGGGGTGTTTCGACACCACAACCTTTTTAAATTGCTCATAAATTATAGTAGTTCAAATATTAGTTTAAATTCAAATATAGTTCAGATTACAAGAGTTTTG
>JAPQRQ010000001.1:2062023-2086846 GCA_037367365.1 Apogon talboti
TTTGAAGTTCTAAATATAGCTTATATGACGTGACCATTCATGTTTGAATAGGCCACGTGACCAACCAAGGGTTAAGTGATTTTTTCACCATTTATTATAATATTATCCTTTGTATTTTGTCTTTTTTCTGTGTAAATCAGGTATTTTCCTATATTTATTCCACCGATCATGTAGATGTTCATAAAAGCTCAGATGAAAGTTGAGGGTTATTATTTTAAAAACAGAGAAAACTGAGGAAAAAGTGACTTTGACAACAAAGATATCGATAATTGAACATCTTTCATTCAGTTTGTAGCTTATTTTGTTCTTGCTGCTTATTATGTTTGTTAATTTTAGTCATTATATTGGTTACTTTGGCTGTTTTTGTTCATTTTTTTTGCTTATTTCTTTCCTTCTTTTTTCATTTTTTCACATTACTTATTATTTTGTAACTTTTTTTATTCATTTATTATTAAATAAATATATATATACAAGTGTCTCCATCCACTGCCATTAATCAAACTCAGAAGAGAAGGCCCGGTCCCCCATGGTCCAAAGCTTGGTTCTGGGAAGGAGAAGGAGGATAGTGCTGTGGGGCCTGAGGTTTGGGGTGGGTGTGTGAGGGGTGGGGAGGTCCTTAAGGTAGTCTGGGGGGTTTCCACGGATGCATTGGTAGGTGATGAGAGCTGTCTTATAGTCAGTTCTGGAGGTGATGGGAGGCCGGTGGAGGTTATGGAGAATTGGTGTGATGTAAATATTGGATACTTTAAAAAAAAAAAGAAAAAAAATACAGCAACAAAGTGCTATCTAATATTATTTAATAAATTAAAAAGAGAAAACAATTAAAGCATATTAATTTGTTTGTTAAATTATTAAATATGTCGACTTTCATCTGGATTTACCATTTCCTGGAGGTATTTGTAGATTTACTAGATCTCCATCTAAAAGCCAGTCACATTAATTTAATACTTGTAGATAAATGTCTTCATTTTTTATTCATTAAACTAACACAGTCTGGTGTAACATAATTAAAATATATAAAATAAATGCAAAATGAGGTGGAAGTTGAGTCAGTAATCTGAACCACCTTTATTGTATTTATTCATGTTTTACATTATGATTTGCAGAGTATCCCTTATTTTCCTTAAGAGGGAGACACATAACTGTCTTTTTGTTGTTTGTAATAACCTCAGTAATTGTAGCAGCTGGAATTTTGGCATTTTCCCATTATACCCCTTCTGTGATTTTTCTTTGTATGTTTGTTTACCCACTGGAGGTTTTTGCTTTTTAAAAAACATGTTGGTTCTATTTAGGAATATATATATTTTGTGCATTATCTACAGGTTGTTTGGTTCAGAAACAGATGATTTTATGTGTTAAATCGTGACATGAACACTCTCTTGTTTTTTATCTTCACACATAAAACCAGTGTTGAGTAATATCTGTTTATTCAACTCTGCAGAACTAATAGCAAAGTCATTCTTATCTCGCAATACGACACTAACATCAGCTTCTGTATAGTTTTTAATATTAATATAATTTAATTTGATTCACTAACTGCTTGTTTATCATCTTTCAATGTTGTCTTACAGATGTACACACAGAGGATCCATACTTTGAGGGCTCCAGTACAGAGAAGGTGCCAATGTACGTAATGAATCTGATTCCTTCATTAAGTGGATTATTTCTTCAGATTTGTGTGTGATTTCTTGAATATTTCCTGATCTTAGGCCCATGTTTGAAGAGGACGTACCCTCTGTGTTGGAGCTGGAAATGGAAGAGTTGGACGAGTGGATGAAAAAAGATGGTACGTTTATGTGATTTAAAACTTCTGAATATTTCATCTGTGTCACAAACAACCTTCTTGAGTCATTTTCATGGGAAAAGGTTTGTTGTGATATCACATATTCAGAGTTAACCTTTAGTCTATTTTGTTATTGGCTTTGTTTTGCCTTCCTTGTCGACACCTATTTGTTTTGTTTGATGTAAAAAACTGGAAAGGTCATAAAATTATGTAAAATTGTTGAACATTTTACGAAGACTCTAATTTAAGTTTAGGGATTCAGACTCCTTACCTTTTGCTGAGCATAGTCATCATTAGATTGACATACATCACCTCGATCAGATAGGTAGGTTTCAAAGTCACAATCAAACATTTCAGTGACATAGATAACAGTTTGGACCAGTACAGTCATTTTAGGGTGGTGTTTTCTCCACATTTCAGTGCTGATGTTGAAACAGTTTTCTTCAGGAGGGAGCGTGTCTGTCAGATTTAGACATGGACAATCAAAACTTCAGGGTGTTCTTCACAGTTTAGGTCCTGGGATGGAGTATCCTTTACTGACATTAGTTTTTTGCATAATTTTGACCCTGTATTGTTACAATTCTTGTTAAATTGTTAATTAGTTTAATAATTTCTCAGAACATTTGAAGAAAATATGAAAATAACTAACAATCAGAGAATAAAGGTTCCTATTTAACTTTCTGTTCATCTTCTGTTCATGATCTTTAAGGTTGGTAATGGTCATGGAAATGTCTTATATTCAGATCATGCATGCATATGAAACAACAGCTGTAATATTGTGTTTGTCGACATAGAGAGGTTACAGCTGTTATTAACAAATATTGTGAATTAAAATGTCGCTATATCTGTTTAAAATGGCTACTTAGTGCATCATAAACATTAATCTAATGTTTGTATGATCTGGCTGTAGGTGTATCATTTGTATCATTTGGTTTTGTTATAGTTATTGTTCTACAGAGCTCAGAGTTTCTGTGAAATAAAATGTTTTACTGATTCCATTTGCAACAGTAGAATGATTTTAATAGTCATGTTTGTCCTGCAGAGGTCACTGTTGCTCTAAATGAGAACATACAGTGTTTCTTGGTTCTTTCTCGTAAACACTAAGAAACACAGTTTTCTATGAATGAGACGAATGTGTATGTAAATTTAAAGAATATCCACATAATCTTACAGGTTTGTTTGTTGTTTTAAGGTGACACTGCAGACGGCTCTTAACATCCACGACTGTTTCATGGTGAGCATACTTTTAATGAATTCATTTGCATAGATTTGCAACTTGTGATCATTTTCATTGTTGATTATTTTCTATTTTTTTGGTTCATTATATGTCAGAAAATGATGGAAAATATTGTTTGGTGTTTCCAAAAAACTAAGATGGCCTGTTCAATCCTGTTTTGAATGGTCTAAAACCCAGATATACACAGCTCACTGTCATAGAAGAAGAAAGAAACGAGTTTAAGAAGTTGGAAATAGAGAAGAATGACTTTTTTCCTTATAAAACTGTTCAAACAGATTAATCAGTAGTTTATGGATTAATTTTTGAAGGTTCACATCAAGTCTTGTTTGTCTTCTCTTTGTTCTTTTTAATAAGAATGCAAATGACTTTATACAAAATCAAATCTATTACAACTTTCAATCATCTTGCTTTATTGTGCCTCTGAAGCAGGGGTGTCAAACTCATTTTCTTCCAGGGGCCACATTCAGCCCAATTTGATCTCAACTGGGCCACACCAGTAAAATAATAATACAATAAATTATAAATAATGACAACTCCAAATGTTTCTCTTTTAGTGCAAAAAATTACATTAAATTAGGAAAATATTAACATTTACAAACCAGCCAAACAAAAGATGTGAATAACCTGAAAAAACTGAAATTTCTTAAGAAAAATAAGTGCAATTTTAACAATGTTACGCCTCAACTTATCATTTATACATGTGCATTATGTTCAGATCTACAAAGGCACAAAACTTTTAGTAACAGGCAGAATATTATTAAAATTGCACTTAGTTTTCATTTCAGGTTTTTCACATTTGTTCACATTTTTTTGTGAAAGGATAGTTTGTTAATGTAAATATTTTCATGATTCAATGTTATTTTCTGTACTAAAACAAAGAGAAAAATTTGGAGTTGTCGTTATTTAAAGCTGTAATGTACTTTTTTTTCACATTAAACTATGAAGAAATTGACTGGGAGTCATTAATTATCTTATTATGCTATTATTTAACTTTAGATCATATTGGCCTGTATGTGGATCCTGAACTAAAATGAGCTCAACATCCTTCAATGTCAATATCTGTAATGTTTGCACTTCGCAAATTCATCCCATGGGCTGGATTGGAGCCTCTGGCAGGTCGGTTTTGGCCCACGGGCCGCATGTTTGACACCCCTGCTCTAAAGTCTGTTTGGCAACAGAGATCAGCCCCTAGTGAAGGAAGCAGACGGTGATTTGATGTGAAAGGATCATCTTGGAACATGTTTCTGCAGGTGTAAATACAGCCTCCTCCTGCTAACTGTGTGAAGGTGTGAAGCTGAGAATATATACAATAAGGTTTGGACAATAACAAACGTGTTGTACTATGACACAGTTGACTTGGGTAACGTGAAGTCTTTCCAAACAGTTTCCCTTTTTCTGTTGGCCTCTGTTTGTTGTGATGCTCCAGCTGCTTTCAGTAGAGCTGTGACTGATGAACTGTGACCCTTTCGTCATTACACATGGAACTGTTTGAAAGCACAAACACTCCTAACATCTGTTAGTGATTAGAACAGGCATGCATGGAAGTGTGGCGCAATGGAACCCGGGATATTCTCTCCATACTGAAAGGCCTGGGAAAGCAAGGTCAAGGTCCAGTCCATTAACTGCTGACCAACGCCGTTTACAGTGTTTTCAGGAGTTGATTCCCAAAGCTGTGGTCACAGGAGACGTTCATTCAACAGAGCAGCTCTCGGTACACATTAGTTTACACAAGAGATCTCAGCACAGAAGTAAATGTGATGTTAATGCTGCTGCGGTTGTTGCACAATGTGATCCCATGCCGTCTGTGGGTTTGTCCTGTGACCGAGGCAGCTGTGCCCGGTTCGTCACACGTGTCAAACCCAGGGCCAGTTTACGTGTCAATTCACACAGATTAAATGATGAGGCTGGCACAAACCATTTTCTCAGGATGCAGAAACAGAAGCAGATAGTGTGTGGCTTTTAACCTTTTTTTTTTTTTTAACTGAAACTATATATTTGTGATGCATTGGGATGATTTACTATGGATGCATATACCTCATATTCTTAATGATTAAAGCAGTGCTTTACAGTCTTTTTGTCCGTAAATGTCTGCTCTCCTTTAAGAAACCAACCCACTGTTACACTGTGGAGTGGACAATTAATACTACACCCCTGAGTAGACCCCTTTCTCCTTTGTTCTTTTATTTTATTATTAATTTATGATTTCTTTGAATGTACTAATATAAATTTATAGTTGTCGTATGTTGCTGATGGGACTCTTTGCACTAGCACCTATATTATTCTTATTGTGTTTTTGGGGGAGTCAGAAGTGTATATTTTATTTATGCCTTCATACATCATATTTAGGATAAATATAAAGGCTATGCAACTATATGAACGAGCACTGCACTGTTCTGTATAATAATAATAATAATAAGAATAATAATAATAAGAATAATAATCTTTTACAAACTAAGTAAAATATTCCAATAAAAAAAAGTGATCGTTTCCCAGAGAAAAACTATTACGACTTTGTTTTCTCTTAATTCAGACACATGAGTTACTGAATATAGTGTCCAAATAAAAAATAATCTGAATACAGTACTCACTTTCCCTGAATACAGTATTTACATAACTTGGTTTAAAAGACTTAAAGAGGAAAAGTAATAAAATAAACATTGTAAACAGGCCAGTTGTGCAAACACTCATACACATCAATCAAAGTGTAGGTTCTGTAAGTGTAGGTGTTGAAGCTGGTTGGTGTTATTAGTTTAATGTCTGTTAGTATTTATAAATTTAGATGCATACGTGTACATATGAGCACGCATTGTGTAACTATTTCCAGCTCACATGACCGAGTTCCACTTCTCATCCACTTCACCACAGAGGAATGACCTGTTTCTGACATTGTCACCTCTTTCTCCCATAATTCTGCAGGTTAGCGGAGGACGCTCTTTCAGTTTGTGACGACACGCTGACCTGATGGTTCTACAATCATCCATCAATAGCAACGCAACACGAACAACATCACAGCTCTTAAAGTGAGACCTTTGTTGAGTAAATGCATTTTCCTCCCCTCATCTTAGCTTTAAACGTTCAGAGTTTTGCAGTTAGAGTCCAGTCTGAAAACAGTAGCTCACATTAGATAAACATCTAGGTGTTGTGCAGTCGACACTGATTGAGTCTGTTCATTGCCGTTTTGACTCCTCTCATCTTGTTACGTTGTGTTTGTCCATTTAACATTATCCCATAAGACCCATGTATGGGAACAGTGTTCAGAAAATGTTAGATACACTGTAATGTCTGCTGCAGATACTTTTATTTTTACTTTTACTTTTATTTTGTCTAAACACATAAAGATCCAAACAGCCACCAGCGACCAAAACCATCTACTGATCTATAATGTTTAATACCTGTTGATCTACCAATCCTATTAATACATGTAAATAATTGGTGTAAAATGCAGTTTATCATCTTTTCCTGGTCATCAGATATGACCCATTTGGATATTCTGAGGCTCCGTAGTTACCATGGAAACACTGTCATCCTCTACAACATTGATTCACCAGTAAAACCCATAGAGTCGGATCAATGACAGTGGATGGACACACTGGGTTTATTTTCAGTTATTGATAGATTTGCTGAAAAAGTCACTTTTTCTTCAGTTTTCTCTGTTTCTTATGTAACCCTTAACTTTAATCCAAGCTTTTATGAACATCTACATAATCAGTGACTTAAATATAGGAAAATACCTGATTTTCACTGAATAAATGCAACATACAGAGGATAATATTATAATAAATGGTGATGAGAAAGGTTAGAGAAATAGAGAGAAAAAAAATCCATTTGGGAACTGACATAAAAGTAGCTCTGGGTCTTTATGGGTTAATTTGGATTTGTTGTGGCTGTGTAAATTTATGCTCTTTATTTTTCTGCCAATCACCAATGTTGTGCTGTTCTGTTTCTTTTGTTGTTGAATTGCTAAGCAGTATTTGGTCATTTTTGTGCGGTGAAAATACAGTATTACCTGTCTCTGATCATCAGTCTTAGAGCCTTAACCAAAAAAAACCACTGTGGTGGTGACAAAACACTCCATACTCTGTACAGTGTGTGGTCATCATAAAGCAAAACTGAGCTCAGATACGACGTCTCATATTTTTTACTGATGACTCAAAGCTTCTTTTCTATATTTTGTATTGTGAGTCTGCTCAGTTGCAGGTTTTAATGGAGAATGATCCTGTTGGGGGTTGTAAGCCTGCATGACACTGAAGGCCACTCCTTTTCATGCCTGTGCAAAGCTGGTTAGGACTTGTGGAGAACCGTTATTATTCACAAGTTGTTTCAAGTCACTGACTGTGAACTCAGTAGGTTTTTTTTTTTTGACCTATTAGTGTTTTGATCAATTATTACTGAAGGCTGAGACAGTTTTCTAGGAGTTGCTGCTCCATCAACACCTGATTATCTCCATTTAACAATAACCCTCCGACTGAATACTTGATGAATTCAGATGCTGTTTCGATATTTTGTTTCTGCTTTTGTCTTTAAAATGAATCCGTGCAGTCGTGACACTGATTAAAATGTAGGTTCCACTTTCTACAAATGTCAATCAGTATTTTGTTTCATTGTAAATATTAGAACACAGTAAAACATGCTGATATAAAGTCATTTTGTAAATATTTCATATAAGGCTTTTGTTATTTGGCTGAGTTCAGTTCATCACTTTCTTTTGTGCATTTTTTAATAAATTACACTGATGGCATTTCATCTGCTCTTGTGTTTTGTTTGTTTTTTCTCAAGATAAGGCTGTTTGATGTAAACTTAAAGAATAAAATAAACAAAACAGGAGGTGTTTGCTTTCTGTACACTTTCTCTTGGATGGTGCAAATCCATAGAAGCCTGTCTGTTTTTCTTCTTGAAAAACTTGAAAGTCTGAAGGAAATGTTTAAAACATAATCCAATTTGTACCAGAGGAAGGTATGAGACAGAAAGACAGCAAGATCCTGAACTTTCCAGCACTTCATAACACTTTATGGCACTCAATTACAAGCTATTTTAACTACAGGCTAAAAAACGCCTGGAAATAACCAAAAATATGAAACCATAATGTGGATACTGAACGTTCAAGACCAAAAAGCATGTTTGAGCAGATGTAAAATAGTTTAAAGGTTATTTTTGCAATCTCAAAAAGTTTTGTTATGGGCATTTACAGTTGTTTCTGATAATGAATATGCTAAAAACTTTAAGTCACTTGTTTTTTTTTTCTTTTTTACTAAAACACACTGTTTTCAGGATTTATTATTTATAATAATGATAATTAATGGCCAGATATTGAAAGTTAAGTTCTTCCTGAAAACAAAGGTGCAAAAGAATTGGCAAAAAAGGTATTTTGCGACACCTTTATTGCAAAGAAAACATGAAGACACCTAGGCTACCTGTTATAATGGCAGTCTTAAAAGGGTTAATGATACATTTCTCCTTTGGCAGATGCGTAAAATGCCGTTGAGCTGGAACATATTTAATTCCACAGAAATTATGTTTAAAGGTGTGTCTGATTATGTTACACAGAACAGTGATATAACCCTGTGGAGGACGCTTTCCTACATCATACTTCCTTCACCCCATCTCTTTGACGGTGCTGAGCTCTGAATCACTGTGTATCCAGACGTGACCGCTGCTGCCTGTAACACTCCATCAGCTCCGTATCGCAGCCGCACCAGCAGCCGTGTTTGTTTGCCTTCAAGAGCTGTGATGTTACAGAGCATCATCTGTCTGTCGCAATCACCACATTCAATCATTGTTGGGCAATCTCTGAGTGGAAAACACAGAATACACCACGGAATCTGTGTTTGTGTCATTATGACAGAGTTACTTCACTACAGACTGTGAGCTTGTTCTTCTCCGAGATTGTGATGACAAGATTAAACCATGTGAAACCTTCCTTCAGCTATGGTTTATCCAAGATATTTTAAGAGCTTAGTTGCAATGACAAAGTGACCAAAACAGCAGGAAGATAAATGAGATTACAGAGAACAGATTTTAATGGGGAGGTTTTCTGTCAGTAGTTTACATAAGAACACATGACTATTGTGGCTTTGAAAAACCCTTTTGAATGCACACACGAGCAGTGGCGCAATATGACAAAAGGGAAGTACTTTTACTTAAGAACTGTGGCAAAGTACAAAATATCTCAGTGGCTAATGTTCTACTTTTTACCCCTCCTTTTTTATCTCCTCCTTCTTAAACTACATAAACTGGAAATGTATTATGACAAAGCTGAAAATAGGCCTCTCCTTCTGAGTTCATGAAGAAACATTGTTCCCACAGAGCAGACGCTACAAACATATATGGACACTATAGAATATGATGCATTACTCCAGAGCAGTGGTTCTCTAACTTTTTACAGTTGAGTACCCCCTGAAATATTTTTTTTTTAGCCAAGTACCCCCAACTTTCACTTCAGCATTTTTGATTGGAAAAATTTGGCAAAATTTGTTTCTGTGCCAAGATGTTGTTTTCAAAACTTTGTAAACAAACAACATATATTTAACTTTAATATATTAAAAATGACAAATCTGTAAAAGTAAATTTTGCGTGCAAAATATAAACTGAAAAATGCCCTCTGTCATGATAAGAAAAACAAATTGAATAGTTGTTAATGAATAAATGAACCTTTCATCAACAAAAAATAATGACTTAATCACTCAAATAAAGTCATCTTGAATAATTTGACATAGAAATGTTCTTAAAATGTTACCAAAGCTAAAACAAGATGACTGACAGTAATAGTATAAAAAATAAAAAGATTGAAATTAAATAAGGTCAGAGGTGTCACTTTTACAATATGATTGCATTTATTGTGTTTTATATTTCAGAATTAATTCTCATTATTTATTTTGTATTCAGTACATGATGACTTATTTAATGTATTTTTTCCAAAAAAATTTCAATCTGAAAATGATATTTATCAGATGCTATGGCTGTCAGTGACCTGATCTCAGATGAGCCAGATTAAGGCAACATGTTGCACAAATGAGGGAATGTCTTTTTGCTAGAATCATGTTCATCATTCCAGTAGACTTCACAGACTTGAATTAATGCCAATGAGCACAGAAGCTGTCTTGAAGGCACATGACAATCTAAAACCTTACTAACACACTATGTGTTGTTTTTTCCTTTAATTTGTCACTGGTCTGTATTTAGTACCAGAGTGTGGATATTTACAGTCTTCCTTTGTTTCCAGGACATGCTCCTCCGCTTTCATTGACCGGATGCCAGTCTCAGTTCCACACTTCTCAGGATCACATGTTTGGTGCTTAGTGATATCTCAGGCTTTCAGACACTCCCTGAAGGATCCAGATACAGGGCATGAAAATGACCATGAGCCAAAGCTAACCATAGCTGGCACTGCTGAGCTAACTTGAGGAGCAGCAGCAGCAGCAGCAGCAGCAGCAGCAGCAGTACTCTAATCCATGATAGCTTGCTATTTTGCCTTTGAATAAATGAGGCTCAATGAGTTAGGAAGAACGAGGTCTGGGTTTTTCATCCAGCTTGATCTGTGTAAATCAGCTTTGAAATCCTTCCCCTTTTCTGTCTCTTTTCTTTTAGTTTTTATTCATCAAAAGTATATTTTGAATGAAATTTTAACTCAAAGCAAGTTTTAACCAGAACTGTGTTTTTTCATAATTAAGACAATTTTTAAATTCAATTCCTGCAGTTTTATTTTGTGGATGATAGTGATGATGACATTTTTTCTTAATTTTTTTTTTTTTTTAAATCTGCAACCGAATTAACATAAATTTTGGATTTTGCATTTATCGTAATGCATCATAAAATATCAGAATAAGAAGATCAAGTAATTAGAGCACAAGATAATACAAGAAAAACGGATCAAATAAAAACCATAAAATACAGATGTACTTAAGGTATATATAATAGAAGAAAAAATGAAACTTACATGCCTCATGTAAGTTTTATTACATGAGGCATGTAATAAAACATGCCTCATGTAATAAGGCATGTTTTATTACATATAGGCATACAATATAGGCATATATTTTATGCCTATTGTTTGTAATGAATCTGTGTAATGCATTGAACTTTCCTCAAAGACTGTTTACTATACTGCTAAGTTTTCTTTATAAAAGAAAAGTTTATTTTAAACGTTTTTTGGGGAAAAAATTGAATTTATAAATAATCAGGCAAGTAGTAGGTGCATATAAAACAATAACGTATGTGTATTTTCAGTCCATGTACAGTTATGAATAGAACTACAGAACTATATGCCTTGGGTTTGATAGGAAATTATTCTTTCTGTAGAAACATTTTATAGGACATTAGTTGACCTTCATTGTTAAAAAGGTCCTTTAAAAGTATCATGTTCTTTTCAACCCAGTTATGAAAGTAGAGAGACTTGCGCTCTATAGTTATATTCTGATTGTTCCGAATAATTGTTTTATGTGGAGAGAAATTGTGTGAGCTCAGTCATTCGGGAGCGAGTTAATACATCACAGATGAGCGCCCGCTCGCAAACAAAAACGTGTCGTCATCATGTTGCGACAGCCATTCTCTCCAGTCGGTGTAGAGTCAGGAGACGAACAAGCCTAGCGGTTGTTGAGGTGGCTCTGATCGGCTAATCACTCACCACTGACACGCTATTTGGGCTCACTGGATGTATTTTCCCTCTTGTAGTGATCAGAGGCCTTCATGTGTCGCCCAGTAAAAGAACAGAGTCAAAAGGTCGACAAACACACTCGTCAGTTTGACGAAGCTGCTAACGCTAGCGGTGTTTTAGTAGCCTGCTAACACTACTCCAACTTGGCTTGAAGAGTGCCTTGTAGGCTTGTTAGCTTTGTCCGGCTAACGTGCTAGCGCCTTGTAGATTAGGTACCAACACCGACTGCTGCTGGTGGGAAACCAAGAAACGAAGAAGACGCAGCGTATACCTCGTCGGAACATCAAACTAGCGTTAGCATCATCAAGCTCCAAAGGATATCAGATTGGAAACACGACCAGAAGGAATCCCCGGAGAGGCCTGCTACATTTGTCCGGCCACACATTTCTGAGGTGAATGCAGCTTTAAATTACAAAATACGAGATTTAAGTTTTTACTATAGAAGTATTGGACGAGTGGAAAAGGGCCTAGCATTAGCTTGCTAAGGCATAGCTCTCTAGTTAGCAAAGTTAGCATTGCTAATGCTAGCCAACTTAACGCACTTTTATTGGTGAAAAGCTTGTTAGACAACAGGGAGAAGTTTAAAGTTCTACATGTAGCCCATTATAGTTGTACGTATTGAGTTATAGTGTTACCAGCACAAATTGCAGATGAGTTTGTTAGCTGTGCTGGCTTACTGAGTTCACCACTGTGTTTAAACAAACTGTGAAAAGTGAACCAGAAGTGCTAGGAGTTAGGTCCGCATTCAACATGTTATTCATGAAAAAAAGCCTTTAAGTTTTTAGCGTCTGATCGGGATCTTTAGTAGAGCTTTTGGTCATAACACACATAAGAAGCGTTTAAGTGGAAATTAGCGGATCAGTTGCCGACTACTTCCTTGCATGGTCAGGGTCTTACTTCAAAAGGAAAAGGTTGGCGCACCCCGTGAGAAGTTTGTTATGTCTCAGTTGTTCAGCTTAAGCTCAGTCCAGATGTTTTGCGGTCTAACGGATGACAGCAATTCCCTGGACGATGACGACGAAGATGTCCGATTGTTACAATGCGGCTTTAGATCCGATTTTCAGTGTTCATTCTTCTTAGGAACAATTGGACAGTCACAACTGAGTATACCTAAGACAACTGGACCCCTCTCCTTTGTGTACATTTTAGAGAAAAATGTATAGGACTATGAACTGCTAATGCCCAGCGCTGACTGACTTATTGAAAGAGTTTTCAGACAAACTACTATTTATATGATCTTAGATTAACGTTCTTTGTGGTTCCTATCCTCTGACGAAATCTAGTTTTGTGCTTATGTTTGGAGTTATGTAGGGTGTATTGCATAATGAATTAGACACCTGATCATAGACACTGTACACAATGTGTGTGTTTTGATGATGTACTGTATATTGTACACTAGCCATATGATCTAGAGAGGTGTGGTTATTTACCTCTCTATATACCTGGCTCTGATGTCATCTGGTTATCTATTTACCTGTAGAGTTAAGGGAGAGCCTCCTGGTTTTGGTCAGAGTACTGTGTAGTATATTTTGATGCCAAACTGGCATAAGGGCTTACTTAAGTTTTCGAAACGAGGAAAAGGTGTTTAAATATGCACCGTTTTCACCACACACTCAAGGTTGTCACTGTGAGTTATATTACTTTACAGCTACTTAAATGATTTGCACAAAATTACATTCCATACATCAGTTTCTTTCGTATGTGATTTTTTTTTCAGCTTTCTGCTGTCATTTCATTCACAAATCACTAACTTAAGGTTGGTATCTTCAATGGACATCCCAACTATATGTGTCCTATATTGATTGCAATGTTTAGAGCTGCACATTGGCCCTTTTAGGATGTTCAGCTGACAGAAATGTAATTCATGTCACTTTGTGGTGTATGTTAATGTCTCAGATTTAAGTGTCTGTCACATCAAATGAGGAGTAAATACATTTGTGTAGTTTACTCCTCACATAGTTGTATCAATTGGCATAATTTTACATTATCTTCTTTCAAAACTATAAGAACAAGTGTTTTTGTTTGCATTAATGCATTTATGAAAAAGAATGAGAATGTTAGAGTTGATTTTATTTACCTCTTTCTGTTGTGGTATGAAAGTCTGAGATCATAGCCGCTGATGCAGGCAGAAGTAAACAAAAACTGTGAATGGAAGAGTTTACACATTCACGGTAGGAGAAAAATGAGCAAATATGCATATTCCATGAGTTGTCTTTTGTGTTTGAGGCAGAGCTTCTATAGACGGCAGCTTAGTGTTCTGCACTGAACACAACATCCTCAGAGTAAGAGATTGTAAAATATGTTTTTTTCACATGGATTAATTTAGTGGCATGTAATGCACAAGGCTTAACCACCAAATTGGACGCATTCAGCAGACAAATACTGTTCTATATATTTGTCAGGCTAGATCTGTGTGGACTTCAAAGACAACTTTCCCTGTATTTTGCTTTCAATGCTAACCCAGTTATGAAACAAATCACGTAATCTTGGGTAACTGTGGAAATTGTGATACTGCAACCATGTAAAAGGTTTTTTGGATTTGTGCTCCGTTTCCTCCTGATTTCTTAAGTCTTTTTGTATTTTGATCATCATCCGAAAATGTTTGCCTGGGGTGGATTTAAAGAGACTTTGTAGACTTTTCACCTCTTTAATACTGAGTTGATACACCTGGCAGTCAAGGGCTTTAAAGTGTGACTCATTGGTGGTAGCATTACCAGAAAACCAGTGTTTACCCAGTGGTGGAGAAGGATACCTATGTGGCATCTGTTGTATGCTTTTGTCCATAATGCAATCCAATGCATGTAAACCAACCACAAAATACCACTGAGCGGACTAACAAAACAGTAATGATTCCTCAGGTCCATAAAGATGACAAGAAGAAGTGTGTGCATTAAGAAGTTTAATAGAGTGAGAGCCGTCTGACTATAACAGGCAGTGTTGTAGACCTTTTGAGACCTGGATCACTGTTTAGTAAGGGATACTGGGACATTTGGTCAGAAGTAGAGCAGAACAGAACCTGAATGATGCCAGTCTGGTTTTTGATGCCACATGGGTAGAGATGAGTGAGGAACTAAGCATCTACAGCACTGCAGTGCAGGGAAGGGACTACATTGAGGGAACAAGGCAGGTTTTGTGGTCAGATGAGCTTGAGGACTTTTTTAAGAGACAGAATGCAATCCAGTGTTAATATAGAATGCAGCGGTTTGATTTTTCAGGTGGTAATGTTTTTCTGTAGTAGTGGTGAAAGCAAAAGATGATCGAGAGTGTGAACATCTATTTTTCTAACCAGTGTTTTTAATACACATGCGCTAATCCAATACTGATATTGGACAAGGATGAGCTTTTTAAGTAATAATATAAATTGATAGTTGCCGATAATTAGTTGCAATTTTTGGAATATTTTCTCAGTTGACATCGACATATAATGAAGATTTTGAAGCTGCGATTGTGTTGTCACAGCATCACTATTTGATAATTGTTCAGCTCTCAGACAACCCAGAACATAAGTCAATTACAAGGCAATTTTAGTGTGTACCTTGTAGCACATACAGCAGAAATGGACTAAGCAGGAGTGGACTAAGCAGAGGTGCAACAGGCTGAAACAGTGACAGTGACTGTCTGCAGTGACAGAGGTAAACTTTGTTACCCGTGATATTTGCAGGCTTATTTTCTGCTTTACATTAACTCTGCAGCCCTGAAAACAGCTTCTCTTGTTCAAAATGAGATAGAAATGCTGCTAAAGTTGATCTGCGCTACTTTTTGATCTATCAACAAAGTTAGCCATAACTTCGTTGCAGTTGGACAGTGATTCCAGTTGTTTTTCATGTATACGTCGCCTTCTTGTCAAATGTCGCAGAGCTTCTGGGAGCTGTCCTACTATGCCTGATGGACTGGATATTTTACCTGAATTTAAAATAAGTTTAAACAGAATGATAGTCATGTGAACTAATCAATTTGATTTTTATAATATGATTATTGGAAAATTATGACCCATCCCAAATATTGAATATCCGTTTGATTATTGACCCCTACAGATGGATCAGGCATCAGTGACAATCGCTTTGATCCATCGATGTATTCATTTAGTTAAATTCTGTATTGTTCCTGTGTGCGTACTACCTCACTCTGCTGGTCTTAATAACTACCAACAACTTACACGCACAAAACAATTCTGTCCCAACTAATAAAATCCAATAATGACCAGTATTTGAAATATGCAACACATCACATGCAGTTATATGTAGATATTTGTTACAATTTGTTTGCAAATGTAGGAAGTTCGATGTTGCTTTGCATGTAACACCATGACCTCAGTCTTGTCCATATAGGGAGTCTTACCGCTTTTTAATTAAACAGGGGTACTGCATCATAACTTATTATCAGCTGATACACAAAGCCTGGGAACCAGTATCAGAGCTGAAGAACTTCACTGAACTGAAGTCAGCGCATCCCCAAATTTTAAGCATGTGCAACTTTCAAGTTATCTGAATACTTTTACTTTATTTTTAAACCTGTATTCATATGTAATCCAAAAACAGGCAAGAGGATAACAAAATAAAACAGTGCTCATAAGCATGAAGGGGAGAAACATAAAGATTAGAGCAGCAGGCTCTCCGAAAGCCCAGCCCGCCATCAGCGGCATTGTATGTGGGCAGAGAGGCTCCAGAGAGAAACTGAGATCAAGGAAAGAGGAAATTAAAGGACTTTTCTGTGAGGAGATCCAAATCACCTTGTAAAGAGAGGGATCTCCTATCGTCAGGAAATCGCATGAACAGTGTTTTTGTTCCCTAAGAAATCAAGTAGACCCTTCTGGAGCAATAAAGGACAACAACATCAAGGGTGGGATTATGTCAGAAATAAAGGTTAGGCTGCAAGTAGGTCAAGTATTTGGATATTACCTTTTATCTCATTTACTCCATAGTGAAACTCAATTGGCTTCAGAGTTTATACTTGTTTAGAGATTTGGTGTGACTGATGATAGGTTGAGTATCTTGTGTTCTGAAAAGTTATATTTCAGTAAGGAGAGAAAGAAAGCAAGTAGTCTACAGAGCGTCATATTGCTCAGCTTTCTTGTAGAGTCATACTACTTATTACTTTCCTTGTATTTGGAACAAATTCTATGTGACCCAGTCAGTATTGTGTCCCACTGCAACTTAATTGATCATCAAAAATAATGACTATTTCTATTGTTACTAAACACAAAATAACATTCGTCTGCAGTGCATATGCACTTTAGGGTTGGAAATGATGATCTGTGTGATGAAACACTGAATTTAAAGCATATTAGTGTGTAACTTTTGGCACTAAATATTTAACCACCTGTTACAAATAAATTTAAAGCCACGTATTTCCAGTAAAAGAGAATCTCACACACAAAACTTTGTTGGGACACCTTCCCTAAAATGTTTAATGCCAGGAGAAATGAACTGAAGGAGGTGAAATGAAACATTTCAACATTATCTTAAAATCAAATGTGCAGAGAGCAGCTTTTCTTATGAAGTTAACTTAGTACATGAAAGAGCTCCTCAGGGTTTTAGGGAGTAAATAAAGTAAAAATAAATACTTACATTTGTACTGAAGTCTGTTTATTAGCCCCAATTCAGCAGCAGCAGACAGTGGTGCAGAAACACAGAGAGCAGGCAGCAACCGAGCCAAAGTAATAAATTTCTCTAAAAAGAGCCTCATATAACGTACTGAATGTGAAGAAATAACTGTCTCCTACTTCCATGATAATAGGCTGTAGTAAAATAAATGATTTGAGGAAATGAGATGTACAATGACATTCACTACTGCAGTGATGAAATGACTTGTAATGCTAAATAAATTGATGTGTGTATATTGAATTGACTAGACAGTAGGGCTGCACAATTAATCAAATTTTAATCGCGATTTTGGCTGCCGCGATTAAATTAACCTGATCGTCGGTGATAGTTACATTTAAAATGTTGGCTCTGCTGCATATCTAATCGAGCACTTTCTCAAGCATAATAATAGCATATTTATTCAGGTAGCCTTTGGTGAATTTTAAATTCTAAGGTAAATTTAATTTTTTTTATTATTTATCATTCATTCTTATTTAAAGTTTAATTTTGCACTGAAAACAAACTGTTCACATATGTTTGTTTAAAAGTAGTGCAATAAAAATACAGATGTTTTCCCCTGACATGATGAATAATCGTGATTACAATATTGATCAAAATAATCGGGATTATCATTTTGCCCATAATTGTGCAGCCCTACTAGACAGACATTTCCTGCTTTAAGAAATAAACACAAATTTTTTAAAGATGCTTTTGTCGAGTAAATTGTCAGATCGTATTTTTTCTGTTTCCATATTTCTTATTTATTGTGGTACTGTTGGTCTTTGGGATGTGTTTATTAGGGCTGCAGCTATCGATTCTTTTTGAAGTCGAGTATTCTACCGAACAGTTCAGCGATTAATCGAGTAATCGGATTTCATCATCAAGCCGTCATCGACACTCATTATTACAGACTACAACAAATGCATAGCCTATGTTCTAATCAGCGCTGCTCTGTTTCTCAGTTAGCAATCACATTAAATTGGCTAATGTTAGGCCATTGTTGAGCGGAAGACGGGCATTTACCTTGTGCTGCTTCGGATGTGTACTTACACACTTTGCATGAGATTCTCCGTTTTTTTTTTTTTTTTTTAAGTTTGAAATGATGCCAAACTTTGGACATCTTTTGCCTTTTGCAGACGGTCTCCTCGCTGTCTTCCACAGCACCACCTTTTTGACTCTGAGTCACATGCGTCACTGTTTACAGTCCGTGTAGAACATGATCCCTGGGGTGGAACGCAAGTTACTACTTAAATGAAATTAGCTAAAAATTAAATGAATACTCGAGGCAAAAAAAATGATTTGAGGATTTTTTGTACTCGAATTACATGAGTACTTGTTGCAGCTCTAGTGTTTATCACATCTGTTCATACTGTGATGCAGATTTGATTGGTCACGTAGCACTAGCCTGTACACTGACTTGTGTATATTTTGGACCCCAGTCCAGTTTTCTGCAAAAATACCCATTCTTGCTCCTGAGCACTGTTAGCTGCTAATGGAGGTGGTTAAAGATCTAAGCACAAACTTCATGAAAGCACAAGAGCATGTGTAACTATTCCATATCGCACATTTTTAAAACAGTCTTTTAGTGGATATTGGGCAATAACTTATAATGAGTAGAATCTTGACCAGTTCTAAATGTAAAGTGTCATTAGATAACTTTTGGTATGATTTGGCATATTTTGGTTGATTGACAAAGAAAAAGAGAGAGCGAAAGAAAGAGAGAAATTTGGGGGGGGGATGACACATGGATGCACAGCAAACTGTTAAAAAATGTTAAAAGCTAGAATTGCTATTGCTAGTATAACTACTAACTAGTACAAATACCCATAACTGCTGTCACTACCACTCCAAATACAAGAACTAACAGTGGCTATACGATGTAGTATGTGTCATGTAGTATGCCATTAAATCATCAATCTGGGTGTGTCATTGTAAGAGTAGACAATGTTTCACTGTTTAAATCTACATTAAGATATGTTTCACTTCAGTGCATCTTCCTCTTCTTATCTCTCGTACTATAGCAAACTTTATTTTCACTCGATAACTTTCCTTAACCTCTCATCTCCTGCTATTTTACTCTAATTTTACATGCTCTTTACTCATACAGACACACTAAAAACACCGTATACTGAATTTTATTGGCCCTATTTCTATCCTTGCTTAATTTTTAATTACTGATCATATGATTGTGTCTCTCTTCTTAAATGGTTGTTTCTCTGATATGCTTTCTTAATAAGTTTGAATTCACTCTGAAGCTTTACTAGAGATTTACAAGCAAATACAGCAGCGCGTGGGTGTGTGCTGCAGCTGTGAGTGGCCCTCTGCTCTGTATCTGTGAGGCACAAGAAGCATGTTAATAATTCAGTGCTGTGCCATGTAGCGCTGAGTTGGTTAATGAACACAGGGAGGAATCTCCCAGGCATTTTGCTTTGATCTGGGCTATAGTGGGAACATTATGTGACCTAGTGCAGGGACAGGAAGAATTGACAGTTTAGGACAAACAAATCCAGAATGGTTAATAGGACAAAACTATGCTTTGGTGGAGAGCCTTGTCGACTCTTAGAGAGAGAATGAGGTGACTGAAGGAGGATCTTACCCAGTCCTCTCCTAGCAGTGACACTTTATTCCACTTTCATGCTGCATAAAAAAAGACAACATCTGGCTTTTGTCTTCAGTGTGAAAGGATACAATTGGCATTTATTCTTGGGTCAAATGACTCCGCAGTAGTCACAGCCATTTACCGGCTCCAGCTCCATTTGGCAGTGATGGAAATGCAACACCCTTTTCACCTCTTTTCCACTGTGGAGTAGATGATGTGCAGCTTTTAAATACCATTATCTTATAATAATATCTATATAATAATACCTTTGCTGTCAGGAACAACAGGCAATAGTGATTATGTTCTCTGTATTATGTAAGTTATAATACTAGCAACACAGCTAGATGCTATATCTTTCTGTGGCACAATTAGAGAATGACTGTAAATGGCACAACATATCCCACACAAATCAATGCATGTACTCAGGCAACATGATCAACTATGTTGGCACATTATTACAGCCCTAGTTGACATACTTGTCTGGGCCGTGACAGCTGAGTGTACATGAACACATACCAGAGACAAATTAATACTTGTTTTTGCAGAATGTCTTTGTTATAGTGCAAAGTTGGGTTTTTTGATGGAGCCATATTAGGAATTTTCTAGTACTGAATTAACCCTATACAGTTTAAAGTATTAAATGAAGACAATCATCACCAGGAGACAAGTGAATCATACAAAGTATCTGCAATGTGATCTTCTTTATATGCCATTTAATAAGATGAACTTGATAAATACTGGCATATTTTCTGTTGGCAAAGTGGAAAAACATTTTACGAACCCAGTATCAACATAAAGTAGTGCTGAGTTTTTTATTACCCAGGATTAACTACCTTTAGAGAATAAATTCAAGTAATGGACTAATTTCTGAGGTCCGTCATCTGAAATACAGGGTTTGTATGGGTGCTTGAAATCCTTGAAAATGCTTGAATTTCAATGTTGTGTTTTCAAGGTCTGAAAAGTGCTTGAATTTTAGTTTAAGTGCTTGAAAGTGTTTGCAATTTTAACTGTGACGTGATTAATTAATTTATTTTTAATATCAACTCTGTCAGGTTAGATGCCAAGCCAAAACTACTTACAGAGAGGTGAAACATTTTGAAAAAGAAAACTTTATATCGAAAAAGAAAATTAGCGGGTGCTCTCAGGCCGACTCCAGGTAAGTTTTTATCTGAATCTTTGTCTCGGTGCGAGTATGTCTGAAAATGGCTTCCCTTTTTTGGATAAAACTTTGTGTTCTCCTTTAATTTCTAAACTTTTTGCTATTATGAAAGATAATGTTGATGTTTATTACATAATACAATGTACATCATTATGATAAAAAGTGAAAAAAACCCATCATGTGTTTATGTATTCGCGTAGATATGTGTTTTACCCCAGCGATAAAGGGAAAATTTGAAAATGACCCTGAAAAGTGCTTGAATTGGACCTTGAAAAATGTGTACGAACCGTGGAATTAATCAATCTTAATCAATCAAATGATAAGTGATTAAAATATTGACAAGCTGAGGCCTCAGTGTGTTCGGAGTGACACAAACACAGGTTTATCTGGGCTTAACAGTGTTTCAGCCCTCTGTTAAATTAACATCAGTGACTGCTCAGACCTTCTCCATCTTGCTGTTACACAACTGCATCTCTTCACTGCTCAGCCACAACTCGGTCCCTATAAAATGCCTACCAGTCCTTCTCTAAGACTGCAGCAGAGGTTTCAGGATGAAAACTGGCTGAAAGGAGGCCTCTCCCAGCAGAGGTCCTGTTGGCATGGAAACGGCTGTCTTTGTGAATGGAGGCTTCTCTTACATGCCTGGTCAGAGGTCTCCCACTGTCTCGGGGTCCAACCGGAGCCCGCTAGACCTCTAAGCAACAAACCTGTAAATGTTTACCATACACGTTTGGTACTTTTGCTGCTGCACTTTGTGTCACTCTGTGGTTTCTGTCCATGTATCGTTACAAGGTTGGTTTAACAGTACTTTAGTTTCTTATTGAAAATATAGTCCTTTTTTTATATACATTCAACAGGCAGTTTAAATCTTTTAACAGATCAATCCTACAAATACTGTGTGAAGGCTTATTGCATTCTGAGAAAATAGCATTTTTTAATTGGTGGTATTTTTGTTTGACACCCTATGAACCTGTCTTTAAAAATGATAAAAACAGGACTGTAAAAACCTTCCTACTCAGCTAACATTTGTTTTAAATGTCCCATTTGTCATTGCAATTACAGTAATTTACAGAATTTTGCACTAATCTTTTGGTTTGTAGTCATAAGTATCACGAGTATGGGCCACTTATTGTAGTATCTTTATAGCGATGTTCTAGTGTCTGTCTGTACAAAAGTGTTTGGTTTTAGTAAGTGTTAATTTGCAGAGTTTGAGTAACATGTCTCACTACTGCTGAAGAAATAAGGAACACATACTGCAAATCTATGAGGCTTTGGTCGAGCTTATGAACACTGATATGCAGTGAGTCTGATTTACTTGGAGTTATGTTAGTCAAAAAAGTTGCTTATTAATTATAAAACTCCATTGACAACCATTCATATGTTTTCCAAAGTTAATCTCTTGGGGCACTGGAAAGGGTAGAACTTCACCTCTATGGCATCAGAGTTCAACAACACTTCCTTGTGCGCTGCTTTTATTTTAATTCCATGATCTTGACATTTGTTCACATATCTTAGCTCAAGCTTTAGTCTTAAGAAAATCTAATTAATTGCAGCATATTGTATATTCTATTTAGGCTGACCTTAAACTATTTTTAATCTTTCTCTGTATAGATTAAAAAATTTGCTTTAAATTGCTTACATGGCAATTATGTATGTCTATCACCGCTCATTTCTGCCATATGGATAAATTATTTACTCTTTATCAACGTTAAAGCAGGTAGAATATGCTCATGTTGGCATCAGGTACTGCTTTACACTGTGGAAATGAATTTACAGTATTTGGATGTGACTCCTCAGGCGCAGAGCGCAGACGTCTAGAAACCTGATACCTCCATATGTGCTGTATCATTAAATGTGTTGACAGTAGATTATTTTTACTGCGATAAGGAATTAGAGGCACTGTTGAAATGTGTTGCATTGTCATGGTCGGATATCCTCTCTCAGAGTTGACCTGGGTGGCTTTCCGTCAGGGATGCAGACAGCTGGGAGCTCAGTTAAAATGCCTTTAAGTCTATTAGCGAGGATAATCCTTGAGGGGAGAGTTGCAGTAGACAGGAGGAGCAACCACAGCGGTCTGTCAATTCACTTTCCTCACTTTTGTCATGTGACTGTCCCTTCATCCAGCCGGTAGCTCTCAAACACATGGGCACCATATGCTTTCTTCATTACTCGCCAGTAGGAAAGCTTGCCTCCCTAGACATGACTTAAATAAGAGGAAATTGGCAAAAAAAAAGACACGGCCTCAAAGTTTTACCTCTTTTGATGGTGTCTGAAGTGCATCAGAGGAGAGGAGAGAACAGGCACGTTTCATTTGTTTTGTTTTGTTCCTCTGCTATTTGACAAATTTGCTGTATCCTTTGTACCTCACAATTGTTTTCTCACGTTCGTTGCTTTCTTTACTCTTTCTCTAGCCTCCCACCTTCCACCTCCGCGGCCCCTGGCTCATTCGGTGGCTCAGCAGGACTTCAAAGGGGAAGGTCTGTGGAGCGGCAGATAACGCTGTAGCCCTGAGCACCAACCGGCCTCCCTCAGCTGACAGGTTAGACCCCTTCTATGTGTTACAGGAAAACATTTGTGCCACTTCTGTTTTTTTTTGCTGATGTTTTGGTGATGTTTTTTTCTTCTTCTGCTGCACCCCTTGGGCTTCAAGTTCAATTGTTGTTTAGAGCCCCAGGCTTATATGTACTCTTGAATTGCATTGTCACCTTGCAGCATTTGTATTTGTGGAGCTTTTAAAAGATGAAATGGAGGAGTAGCTTGTTGGTGTTTTGTTTGTAGGAGTAATAGGCTATTGTGTGTGTGTCTTGGATAGGATGAAAGTGCAATGAAGTCTCTGGAAATTAGGGATATGCTCTGATGTTTGCGTCTCAGTCTCAAAGCCTAGATCTTTTGCCGCCTGTAAAGACATTTCCTCGTCTCATAACATGTTTTTGTTTCTGTGGATATGTTTTGTTTCCTTTTTGTAATAACACAAGCCAAATACAATACTAATTACTAAATACTAATTTTGATTTGTCAAATGACACACTTGTCATTACGCTTATTATTTTACACTTATGGAAATTAACTAGAATTCAAAATATTATGTTTAATAGTTCAATATCTGTCATGTAGCACAAAGGATGACCAGTTCTGTGGATCTGTGTTAGCTTGCAGATGTAGTTTCTGTATTACTCAAAGTCTGACACCTTTTGGCTTATCAGGGTTTCCATGGCAGCTGCACGTTGGTGCTCAGGTTCAACATGATTTCCTCTGAGATAAGTCATCTCTCCAGGAACGTCTTTGTCCATCTGTGGATTTTCTGGTCACATACCATCTCTGGTGATACATGCCTTTTGTCCAAGCATGTTTTTCATATAATGGGGAGGCAAGGCAATGCTTTCAAATTCACTGACATTATGTGAGATAAAAATACCACTTAATGTCAGTGTCAAACATGATCAAACTTACATGCAACATTAAATGGCAGCTCAATTTAACTACCACACTTATTGCCAATTACAGGAGTTAATGAATTCTGTCAGTGAGTTATCTTTATTTTATATGCATTTATGTTCTGGTCAAGATGATGGGATATGCAATCCAGTGCATATCCAATTACATTACCATCTTATTGCTTATTATTGGTAACAGATGGAAACCTATTTGCACTGTTTGTATTTGAGGACACCAAATTTTGCTGTGAAAGCATCCGAACATCCTACGACTCCACCACAGTTACACGGTGAAACAAATCTTTTTTTTTTTTTTTTTATATTTTATTTTGGATTTTTCACATAACAGCAATACAGTTACATACATACAAGTTAAATC
>JAPQRQ010000001.1:2087201-2113999 GCA_037367365.1 Apogon talboti
CACATCTGAATTGGCAGGTGGGTGTCAGATTTCCACTTTTTTGCAATACATTTCTTAGCAATTATCAACAGGATTTCACGGTGAAACAAATCTATGCGGTCAGTGTTTTTTCAGTTTTTGTTTTGCACCAAATTTGTTGAAACGTTTTACTTGTGTATGTAGGCTGAATGCTAGTGAGCTGAGGTCAGGAAACTGGCCAAATTGTCAAAAGCAATTTTTTTTCCATGCTAACAATATGAAGACACAATTGAGCAAGTCAGATTTCTGATCTCTGCTGGAAGGTGTGGCAGAGCAAAGGAAAGAAGCAGAAAAACACTACATTCCTGATGGATTACTTTGTAACATGAATGCTGATTTTCTGGAGTTTACTTTAGGTTACCAGGAATATTGATGCGTAACTATTTAGTTTGAAAACGTCTCAAGACACAATCCTCGATCGGTTAAATCAAAAGCAACAGGACTTCTGTTTTGGCCTGAAGGCGTTTCACCTCTCATCCTCTCATCAGCTGATGAAGCCCCTCGGATGAGAGGTGAAACGTCTTCAAGCCAAAATAGAAGTCCAGTTGCTTTTGATTTAACCGATGGAGGATTACCATGACCTGATGACTGAGAATCTACACAAACGTCTCAACACACACACATTTTTTGGGGGGCCCAAGAGGCTTAATAGTCAGTTAATGGAGTCAATGATTTTATTCAAGAAAATCTGGTAAACTTTTCTTCATAAATTAATCCTTTTTTGTCTTGTGGAGTTAGGTTTGGGAATGTTGGTTCATGCAAAAAGCTCTCAAGACAATGCTTTGGGTTGTAGATTACAAGGGGTTTTCATGTTTTTACCTTTTGAAACAATGGCAGATTATTCAGTGGCAATGCTTTTATTTTTCCACCAGTACCTTCATCGATCTAGACTCTCACACTGTTTCACTGAGTTTAGTGTGTCAGGTCTGGGGGGTGTATCAGCTTCTGTCCGGTAGACCTCTAGATAGGTCTCACTTACTTGGTCTAGAAATGTTGTGAAGTTGAAGGAAGAAGCTGTTGAGAAGGTGGGGTCATAGAGGAAATGAGGCTGCATTCCAGTAGTGATTTATGAAGTGTCTTTCATTCTCATTCTCTCTGTACTGTTTGCTAGTTTGCAGCTGGTCCAGACTGTTCCTGACTTAAGTCGGGTTAGACCCATCCCAGTGGACACATTGAAAGGAAATCATTAGTTTATAATGCTTAATGTTTGTGGTAAGCTAAGTGAATGTGGCAGCTGAGGAAGACTTACCTGTGGCTTGTAAATTCAGTTCTTTTTTCCATTTTAAACCCCTTATTTTTATTCTTGACGCATACTCTTTCCTGCAGAGGCTTGTATGTTTCCCCTCACAGGACCCCTCATTCTGACGCTGTGGTTTTCATTCACCAAATATTCTGAATCAATGTCCTTTGTGGCCTGCAGAGTTAGAACTTGAAGTAAATACTGACAAACTACAGAATGAGTCACTTCATAAGCATGGCTCCCATTTGACCAGACAGGGCCTGTTTTATTATTAATCTGTAAGAGACTCTAGCATTGTGTGAGAACATGACAGCCAGAAAGGCCACAAAGGTCACACCTGCAGCAAGAATTAAAGACCTTCATGTTACACATCTCGGGAATGTTGGACTGTATTGGAATAACAGTGTAGAGTAAAAAAAAAAAAATGCTGTGTGTTTGTATTTTGTTGTAAGGTTTTTTTATTTAACATATTTATCATTAAAATATTGTCTCATCTTTGACAAAAACGACTAAATTACATTACTAAATAAATGCGCATAGAAAAGCATTTTAAAATATGTGTTCAACTTGACCTTTCCCTTCTTTCCTGTTCAAGAAGGACACATTTTATATCAGGACACAGATTTTATTCACTGATGTCTGGTGCATAGCCCAGTGCTTTTCTCTCACATTTTTACCAGAGATCCTCACGCTGAACCAAGGCCAGGAAACACTGCTGTGGCATTCTTCCATGTGGCCCAGACTGAAGCTGCAGGCGGCCATAACCTCTAAGCGTGCCTCACAGAGAGCAGTTAGAGTGTTTCCTAGAAAGATCCGAGTTATCTGCCTGATACTGAGGTTGAAAGGTGGCTTAGTTTGTATCTGAATAAATGGTTTGGTCAACTTTCAGTTACCAGAAAGGGAATGCAGTTCTTTCTGTATGTACAAAGTAAGAATAAGAGATAATGTAGAATAAGACCAAAGTTTTTATTAAGAAGGGACTGGCCTAGGATTGGGCAATTAAATAATTACCATGATACTAATTTATGTGATATCGCAGTGCATCATTTTGACATCACATTGTGATAAATTTCCTTAGAAATCAGAAGCTATGATTTTATCTCACAAAATTATTATTTATACTGTCAAATATTTTTTTTCTGATTTTACACATGATCAAGAAATATTTTTTATTGTTCTATTAGTTGTGGTAGTTAGTAAGTATAGGTTCTACTAACTAAATGTTCTGCCTAGATTTGTGAAAATTTGTAACCGTAAAAAGTATAAAGAGTATACGTTGTTTTCATCTTGTTTTGTCTTTTACAAATGGTTGAAAACTACAAATAACTAGAATTTCTTGAACAAAACAGGTTAAGTGTGAAAGGACCTGAGACCACACATCAAGTTCAGTTATCACCTTTGTCTGTGTGTAATCTCTCGCCACATCCTGAAGCATCCTCCACTAGCTTTGTGCAACCTCATTATGTAATGAACTTCAAGCCTCTGTGCAATGCAGATTCTTTCTCTTGTTGTAAATATAGCCTACGTGCTCCAACATCCTGAATTGCAAGGTTTTCGTTCTGTCACCCATCCTCCTGTCTCACGGTTATCAAATGTCAAACAGCTGGATATGCTGTCTGGGCATCTGTTCATTTCCTACAACTCCAAGTCCATATCCAATTTTGTTTACGTCAACTCCGAAATCCTGTTCTCTCTACACAATCCACCTCCTCGATGCTGCTGGGGAGTCTAGTGGCCTTAATTATGTTGGTAGGCAACTGCTCAAAACCAACAGCTCCCTTTCCCATATTAAAATACATTTGTCTGCGCTTTTAGCTGTTGTTGTGCAAATTGTACTCTGGGGTGCAGGAAGAGGCTAATCACAGTTGAACAGTGTGTGCCGTGTGGAATTTAGGTTGAGAATTTCAACATTTGACATATGGACTGCATTAGGCGGATCACAGGAAATAATGAGACAAGTGAACTAGTAGCTAATTAAAACCTCTGGTTTGAAATACCAAGAATGCATATATAGTATGATACCTAGAACTGCACAATTTATCAAACATAACTGTAGTGTCTGCCTGTGCAGTTACATGATCTGTATAATGTGTATTACTGTGTTGGACTGGTTTGATTGATTACAAGTTATCTAATAAATACAGTATTAGCTACAGCATCAAAAGGGGCAAAATCTGAAAGTGGAGTGTTAAAATAAATACATTATAAATGAAGTTGCATAAATTAATACAGTCTAATCATGCATTAATAACTCAGTTACTTGCATAGATTAACTGTCTCTATTACATTATCAAACACTGTTTTTGAGGCATCAAGAGTCATACGATATGTGGAAGGAGGGAAAACAAAGCCATGAAATTAGAGAAATGTTATTTTCTTATTGATTCGCATCGGTTATGTTAGATTTATGGCATTCAATTCTAACCCACTTTTACACAATTCAAACTAAGCAAATATCATCAAATTAACACATAAACAAAACATAAAAACACACTTAATGTAATTGTGAACATTGTAACTAGAGTCTGCTGGTTCAGATTTGATGGTTTCATGTCCTGTTGTATGAGCACTTTGCTACACATCACACACTGGGGTGTCAGTCACTTTTATTCTCATCGTATATAAATTTAAGATAATTATATATTAAACTTAAATGCTCACCTTCCAATCAAGGGTTTGCCTTTGCTTTACCACAACACCCAATATAAATGTCAGACTTAAGATAGTCAACAGACTTGACTCCAAAGATTTGTTAGTTTACAGTGAGGCAAAAGACATGGGTGCAGTAGATTCTCACTTCTAAAAAGCTAATGTTCATGAATGCTCAAAATGTATATCCATGACAAGTGATGAAAAACTTTGTCTTTTGTAAAGTTGCAAACAAGCAGGAGGTTAATGCATAGTGCTGCGTACCAGATTGCCAGCAGCTGCCTCATGTTCACTTCCCATCACACACAGACTGAGAGGGAGAGCTGACACATCTGTGCGGGTGACTCACTGTTACATGCTGATGCAGGTGTTATATGTTGTGCCAGGTTGTCGAATTGTTCCGGTGTAGTTTCTTTGGCAAACCTCCTGAAGACCTTGTGAGTTGTGTCTGGGATTCAGAGGAAAAATGAAGATGTTCCAGCATTCTTATCTAGGTCCTCTCCTGCCCTACTCCTTTCTCCTCGTGTTTTCCAGACGGCCCCATGTTGTTGTTGTTGCTTTTTTTTTTTTTTTTTTAACTCTTTTCAAGCCTTTGCTGCTGCTTTAGTGACACCTTTCTCACTCTTTGTCCACAGAAAAGAAGAGTAAACCCAGAGAGGAGAAGAGCAGTTTTGGCCTGAACAAAGACAGACAGAGAGAACTGTAAGTAAACAAAGTCAGGAAGTTTTTGTGTAAGTGTGGTCACTGGTGCGTATCACATACTGTAGGTTGACTCGGATGACTAGTGCAGGATGTTTTTCGACAATTAAGCAATTGTAAAATGTCTTAAATTCAACAGTATGAACATTTGACAAACACAAACATTTTATCCAACTTCTTTTACCCATGTTTTAGTTTATTAATACATGGTGTTTGCGCAGGTCTTGAAAGTCTTAAAATGGATGGAATTTTGAAACGCTGTTTTCCAGACCTTGAAAATGTTGGAATTCTGTATAAAAGTCTTAATAAAGTATGGAAAAAAGTTTCTCTCATAGTTGAATTTTAGAGTATGATCAAAGGCACATAATCTTGTAAGATCAGAAATACACAAGGAAAGCGTATAAAAAAACTGGATATGATTTCACTAACCGGTCGGTACTGGAATGATAGCCAATCAAAGCTCATGTAGCCTATGTGTACAACTTGAGGAGGTTGTCTGAATCTGGGAAGTAAACATTACAGTTTAGGGAAGCAAACCACCACACACTCCGTGAGAAGACATAACCTTCATCCATCTGTACATTCATGCTTTTATACTTCTGGCTGTTCTCTAGTGAAACTTGTTTGTGTGATATCCATGCACTTTTGTGATTTTCATAGGTTTTGAAAATGTTTCTGTCAGTAAAACATAGTTTACTGTGAATTATGCATTCATTCATGTATTTATGAAAATGAACTTTTCTACTACACACAACGGGTATAATCTGAACCAAAAAAAGTAGGCACGCAACTATGAAAGTACAGGAAGTCAAGGTCTTCAAAAAAAAAAAAAATAGCAGTTTTGGAAAAGTCTGGAAGTTTTATTTGGATAAAGAGCAAGCATCCTGTAATAATATAAGCCCTTTGGTTGGAAAATCAAAACTTTTTTTTTTATGTCTTTTACTCTATGCTTGCATTTCCTTGCAAGTAGATAAACAAAACCTACCTCTACACAAAAACATATACCTCTTAATATTTTCGTTTTAACAGCCATAGAGGAACATATCATTTGTCTTGTTTAGGATGATGAATAGGTAAATTTTTTTTTTTTTTTATAAATTATTTGGAAAGTTGTGAAAAATATTAACTACTATTTCCCAAAGTCCAAGATGAAGTCCTTAAACTTGCAGTTTACTGTCATAGAAGACTTATAAATATCCAAATTTAATAAGCTGGAATGACCCAAATTGATTAGGTGATTATTGGAGCAGTTGTTAATGGTTGAGTTAATCATTGAATCTCTGATAGGTCTTACGCTCCTGCTTAATTTTGGTTAAAAATGATCTCAACGGTTTTAAGGCACTGAATTTTTAACCTCTGATGCATGTAGACGCCCCATGAAAATTACATTGGAATACGATAGATAAGTGTGGATGTGTTTGGAGATGAATGAAGAATCTAAACCTCTTCTTTGTGAGGCATTGAGTATCTGAATATTTATTTCAAACATCTGAGCATCTTTGTTTGCCTGTTGAATCATTCATCAGTCTTAGTTATTTACTGTAGACCCACTTCATGTTAGGAAGTACAATCTGGAATAAAATAATCAACGGAACGAGCAAAGATGTTGTAAAAAAGTGCCAGTTTCTCCACCGCCTGGCCAATGCCCAAAGAGGGCAGTATTTTTACAGATGTATGTCACCGTTGGTCACACTGACACATTTTTATAGGCTTAAGTGTGTTCTCCGTCAGTCTTGTCGATAGCGGAAGGGATATTAGCTTGAACTCCGTTGTTTCCTAGCAACACATCTCCAATAAAAGGGTCTGTCATCACCTGTAATCAGTCACCTTTTTTTATTCCACAGGAAACCCACCTCGAAGCAGAATGTAGACGCAGCTCCACAGGACATGGTCACATTAGTAAACTGAGACAGGGTGTGCATATGTGAGTTCCACTGTTTTATGACGATGACTTCATGTTCAACACTGAATTAAAAGCTAATAAACTCTGCACGGATTCTAAAGTGCACATACCCAAGCTGTTCAGTTTGTATATTTCGACATGGAGTAGCCCTGAGTGGTGTGATCAAACTTTTTGTAATATTGTATTTTGTAAGAATTGATGGTTCACTTGCAGCTTATGTTAATGCCATGAGTACATACAATAAGTAAACTCAGTAAAACCCATCTTTGACAAAGTTGCAAGGTTGACTATTTTAGGGTTTATTTGCTTCATAAAAATATTCAATATAAGAGACGGAATGTAACGGTGTAATATAACCTGCCAACCAAGTGAGCTATATACCTCTTCCATGGCCAGTTCTTTCTCCACTGTTACCTAGAGTTGTGCCAGTGCCGGAGTCAAGTCAGGCACTATGTTCTATAATTCTTTAATAGGGGAGAAAACCTGTCTGGGTTGTTTGGCTAGGTTGTGTTCTTTGTGGGACGGCCATGGCTCAGGAGGTAGAGTGGGATGGCGGTTCAAATCCTGCTGTGTCCTAGTCATGTGCCGTTGTGTCCTTGGGCAAGACACCTTACCCAACTTGCCTTCAGTGTCACTTTACACTGGTTTGTGAATGTGTACGAATGTTTGGTGGTGGTCGGAGGGGTCGTTTGGTGTGTATTGGCAGCCACGCTTCCGTCAGCCTGCCCCAGGGCAGCTGTGGATACAAACATAGCTTACCATTACCAGAGTGTGAATGTGAGAGCGAATGAATAATGGATAAATAATGTAAAGCGCTTTGGGTGCCTTGAAAAGCGCTATAGAAATATAATCCATTATTATTATTATTTAGTAAATGAATCATACTCATCCTGGGTGGTGCCAAGAGCAGACTGCAGCAACAGTGACTTTGAAAAACGATGATGGGAAGTTCTAGTGAAACATTTGCAAGAAAACATGACTAAAAGAAACATTTTGTGAAATCTTGCTATTTTTCTCATACCAATAATTAGTTTGATAAATATCAAATCATTATTTTTCAGTTTAAAAGATAATTGTTGTTTGAGTGAAATAATAAAAATGAATAAATTATAAAAATGTAACTGAAGCATTGGTGGTATAAAGCCTTAATATCAGACTGGATTCACATGGTCTCTGTCTCTGAGGATGTGCGAGGTGTGTGTGTGTGTGTGTTTAGTGGAATGAAACACAGAGAGGTCACATAGGGCAAGAGAACGATGGCTGTAGAGGATGTGTGAAAGGCCCCACCCTGTCTTTCATTGTCAGTTTCTCAGGCAGGATGCAGACCTTTCACACTTGCACATGAGACACGGTGGAAGTTGTTCAAGTTGTTATGAACAAACAGGAGGTGAATGTACTCCAAAGCATTTGAGGTGTGTTTTCAGAATTTGTGGAAGTGGTTGTTAGTGCATGGAAGGGGGAAACGGTATTGTGAGACTAAAAATATTTGTTTATTTTTCAGGTTACTGCTGTATTGATAAAAAATTAACTGTGTGTGGGAGTTTTATCTTGTATAGTGGATCTAAAGATGTGTGGACATTCAGCTAAAGATGTTTACCGTGTAGCTGTAGTGCAGAGCTGAGTGGGGGATTCTTCCTCAACGCTACGGGTGCGATGCGAGTGTTGAATTTTTCATATAACCACACGCCGGTAAATTAAAGGTAAAGTGATAGCATATAGCAGTGTCTTGCTTGGCTTGCTGCTGCATTTTTAAAGTGTGGACTGGCACTCAAATGTCAAAATGTTAACACTGTCTTCCCCTAAAACTGTTACCCTTGTCTCCGGGACCAGATGTAAGAAATTTGATATGGGGAGAATAAATAATTCAGGTGGATGGTTTGGGATAGAATTTATCATCCAAGTGCAACTTTTCTCTTTGTGTCCCTGTGCTGTGTCTTTGTGCTCATGCATGCTTGATATGGTGACATCTGGTGAAACTGGAAAAGCAAATGTCATTGCTTTGCAAGTACGCTCTATGTAAACATTTACATTTCTGTTTGTGTTCTGTTTCATGTAAAGCTGTCAGTTAAGTTTCATTAAGGATATTTTTTATTCCCCCTAAAGCTGTCTTAGTATATGCAGTCTGTGTATAGCAGCAATAATTGAGCAATATACCGCACCTCTTTTCATACTGAAACCAAATAATTTAAATCTTTCCCCTGTCAAGGAACTGTGCATGCCTCTGCCTGTTATCTCCTTCAGAAAGAGATTTTACTCCTTAGGTTGTACATAAAAAAATAAATAAGTTACACTGAAAAGATGACTATGTACTGCAGAATTACTGTAGGAAGTGCATTGCTGTCATTTCGTGAAAAGGTCCTTCGAATCTGAATGCGAAACTGCTTCCTAAGCAGACTGTTGAAAGGGACTGAGATTTAGCTGTCTTCTGTGTCACTCCTTAATCAGTCCCACACCTCTCACCCACTCATTCTTTGTAAATAATTCAGGACAGCCCTTTGCCTGCACTACAGAAGAGAATACATACAATTGATAATGGCAGATAGCAAAGGACACCAAAAAGTGCTGCTGATGCACATTACAGAAGTCGGGGAAAGTTTGAATAACTTTGACTATAGCTGTGTTCTGTCTGCTTACATTTAGACATATGTGTCTAGTAAAGCATTTTTTGTATATTTAGGATAATTTCCCACACACTAGTGAAAGTTTTCTGAGCTAAAGTTTGTAGCACATAAAAACTGAATGAGGTGCTCTGTGCAAGGTCTGTTAACAACTGCACCATAGAGCAGGCACTACAGCTCAAAAGTGAAACCAGTATGGAAGTATCCTCAAATGTAATATCACTCATAGGAACTAGTTGGTCGCTTAAATTGAAGTCCGTATAATAAGAGCACTTATTATACTATATTAACTCACTTACCTGCTCATTCAGACTTTCACATTCAGTTTATTGAATAAAGCTTAGATTTTGTCACACAGGCAGCTTGACTATAGTTTTGGTGCCATGTTAAACAAACAAGACTGTTTTTTATCCAAAGTTTTGAAGTGTTGTAAACTAGTGCTTAGCATTAGCTCATCAGTGCTTTTGTCTCTCCAGCTCCAGCATTTAGTTTTTAAATGGTCACTTTTGGCTTCAAAAAGCCAAACTGTTGAAGGCCAAAATGCAAGCTCCTGGCTTGAAAGTGGCAGTTAAAGTCTATTGTCAATGTCATGGTGGCTCTGCCTACTTCTTCAATACAGTCTGGTTTGTACCATAGCAACAATCACTATGTGAACTGATATGGTCAGCATTAAAAGGAGCTGTGACCCACCGAAGGTCTCTGTGGATCAGTGGGACTTGTCAGTCATACTTGCTCCAGGCTATAGTTCAGTGTGTAATTGATGTAGTTCTAATGACAGTAATGGTGTATACTGTAATATTCATAGTGATGTTTTCATCATTGTATAATCACCTGAAAATAAGAATTGTAAAGTGAGCTGTTTGTAGCTACAGAGGGAGCAGGTCCCCTTAACACAGTCTCCCATGACTCTACTGTATCTCAGAACAAGAGACTTGTTGTTTTCAGGTTTACAACAGATGGTATCCAGCGTTAAGGTGCCTTACTGTCTGTCTGTCCTCACTGTGTTTTAGTCTCTATCCCCTTAAATAAAAACAAACACTGGCTCTAATAAGGTGATTTTTTTTTTCTTTAAGGTGACTGATTATTACACAGTGAACCTTTTGATGTAGGTAACCAGACATGTTCTGTTTTTTTCAAATAATATCAACGTGCCAATGTCATGATGATGACTACGAAGAAGAGCAAAATAAGTAACTTTCAGCTTGAAGTATGGTTTAAGAAATACGGAATAGTTGTGTCAGATATTTTAACAAAAACTGTCGACTTGATTATTAACGAGTCACTGATGTTTAGTAACTGATGGTCACTTTGTTTTTGTGGTGGAACTCAGGGATCACTGCTGTAATGAGGTTTGGGGGAAAACTGTATAATTCCCTTTTATGGCTTTTATCATTGATCTCAAAAGATCCTGATGGGGTGTAAATTTAGGATTGCCTCAGTGAAAGATGATTTTGTGGCATTTTTGTGCAGTGTTGTCGTTTTTTTAATTTTTTGAGTCACACCACATCTCAACCATATTGACAAGGATATGCTACCATGACAGTGCTGATGCATCTGAAGTTACTGTGAGGTTGCAAGTACTAAGAAATTACCCACAATTATGTGTCTCTCAAAAGATTAGTTGCATCACTGCTTGAATTTTCTGTCCTTGGCCACTAGAGTGCAGCCTAATCAGAGAAAATGGTCTGCAGGCTCACTATGTGTGGTAATGTTGATCTAATGTAAATAATAGAAAATACTTATGTAACAGATATCATTGGAATCAGTTGTTAAAGTATATTTTATGTTTTTTTAGTTTGATTCAATGCTAGATATTATTATTATTATTATTTTAATATTGCAGTCTTGCATATCACGGCAATAAGTGATAAAGAAGAGAATGGAAACTGATCACCACGCAGTATCAGGCAGTCTGGGAAGAAAGTGCGAAGTGATTTTACACAGCTGAAGTCATAATTCACTGTGTAATAAAAATTTTTCAGTGATGAAGAACTGCAGGAGGCACTGTGGCATGATAGAAAATAATGAAGTCTATGTTTAAATTAGAAATGTTTTAATGGGTGTTTTTTTTTTTTATTCGAGCATTTTAGACTGCTGAGCAAAGGTCATGGAGTTCTACAAAATAATTTTATAAATTATAATTCTATAGAGTATTTAAAAGAGATAGATGCAAATAATGCATTTCTTTATCTTTTCGTTTTTCAGTTCTCATTTCTGATAAACATGTTACTGCTCTGAGGTTTTATAATACTGCTTCCTCCCACTGACGTAGCAATTTGTCATATTTTACTCCAGTCATACCTCTGACAAACCGAGACACATTTTTAAAGCCCACAAAATCCCCTTATGTGAGTCGAGTGCAGCCGAATGTAACTTAAACACACTCACAGTACATTCAAATAATTTTGTCATTACTGTTGAGTTAGAACTTCAATAAATTTGGCTAATTAAAGATGGTAGATGTGTTATCTTAGTAATGGGTGCTACTAGTGAATGATTATTTTGACAGTGTGTGGTGCACTGATGCCATATTTGGGCCTACACTGGAAAATGAGTCGACATGACACAGCTTTCTTTGTGCAGCACAGTGCTTTTCTGTGATTAGATTAGAACGGCTATTATCATGCTGAAGATGGGCTGCTTCGGTTTGTGGTTCAAGCACAAAACACAGTCATTGGGCTGTTTTTGTCATTCTTTTGAATGCCAAATATATAAGCTGAGTAATGCCAGAAAGCTGTTATTAAACTTTTTTTTGCGGCTTCTTCTTTTTAACAGACTTTGGTTCAATACAGTAGATACGAATTTTGTAAACATGACCGCTTTTACCAACAGTAATACTAATTGATAGTTAAATATAAAGACAGTCATAGGACAATGAAATGGCATAATTGCATAAATGGATATTTTACATTCTGAACTTAACCTCATACATCATTTGTCCATACCATCTATCTACCCTCAGAATTTAAACCCTAAGGCTGTAGCTAAGTTTTTGTGAAGTTTTGGCCAGTGTTGCTTTCTCCATCGTGGCTTATTCCGTAAGTTGTCCAAACTGAGGACAACTTACTAGGTACAGTATGTTGACTCTGTCCAAACCTTGTCAAATGGCTAATATCAGCAATTTACGAGTTAGTGCCCTTATATGCAGGAGAAATTGCACAAAACTGTGGATGCAGGCAGTAATGTATAAGACGCAGGTGGAGTGACGTAGTGGTTAACACTTCTCCCTCACATCAAGAAGGCTCTGGAGCGTCTCTGAGTTTACCTGTCCTCCCCCACCACCACCACCATCACCATTAAAAACAGCTACATATAGGATAATTCCCCAGTCGATGCTCCTGATCAGGGTACTGATGAAGATCTGGAATGGGCCTCCAGGTGGCTTCAATGGCAGCTCTTAATGTGTATTAGGATGGGTAAAATGCAGAGACTGAATTTCCCTATGAGGATTATGAAGTGAGTGAATCTTTAAGTAATGGAAACATAACATTGCTTTAGCAAATAGTCATGCTGAGAAAAGTAAGAACATTATGCAGTTGCAATACATTAGTGTTTAAACAGTATTTTGTTTTGAACAGTGGCGACAAATGGTGGTCTCCTGTGCTCAGATATTGTTACTGTGCAGTATCCACCCTGACCTTTGGCAGAACCTGGCTGTCATAGCAGCTGATCACTAATGCTAGGCTTCAGACTGGGTTTACTGACTTTTGAAGAAAATGCCAGTACAAAAAAGGGCCAGTCTAGATTTTTACAGGTAATTTGATGATCAACTCCACATTTGGGGGTTAATTGCTTTAACCTTGCTGTGAAGTTCACCAAGCTTTCTTGGCCCTTTCCTGCTATGAAATACTGATTTTATGTCTGCCTTTGAAAAGGTACTCAGTTGATAACAACCTCTGAGCTAGCAATTACACAGAAAATGGCAAGTTCTCTGGCAAGCTGGAGAATTTTCTCCAGGTCCAGAACGATAATGTATTCAGCCAGACCTCCAGGGCTGGCGTGGTGCTAAATGACAACACCAGACGAGTCCAGACCATCCTTGTATTATATCATTCATGTCATAATAAGATGATTTGGAGGCAACTGCTAGATGTCTGTTAACAATAAGATGTACCTATGGGTTGTAAGGACCTCAAAGGAAGAGGATATACTCCCAGCATCACATTTGTTCAGTTAATGATTTGTTGTTAATCCTTTTTTGGCTTTTTTTTTTTTTTGTAGAAAGTGAAGTTCACAATTGACAGGATGAAATAATGAGTCAAGTTTATCTCATGCTAGATCAGCTGCCCCCTGCCCTCTCCCTTGGGTTTGATACACTCCCCATTGCTGCTGCATGTAAGCTTTGTGTCTTTATGTCTTGCTCTGTGCTTTGGTGCAGTGAGTCTCCGCTTTATGGATCAATACTGAAGCAGCGAGCTGACACAGTGAAAAGCAATATTCATAAATAATGAACAGGGCACCCTTTCACCCTGCCGTGTCTTTTTTCTAGGCCAAGAAAAGAACAAAACAGACAGAAGCATTTTTTTTTTTGCTTATGGAGCAGTTTGACTTCAGGTAAATCATTTTGTCGTTCTTTAATGTTAGCTATTGTACTCCATTAATGGAAGGCTGAACTTTTTAAACAGTGTGTCCTTATTCTACTTTGACACTCTTATATTTTTCTGTGGAGATTGTTTCAGACTGTAGATAGAGGTTTGTCGTCTTCCATTTCTCTCCTGGTGCGTCTGTTTGTTCCAAAGTGATGGCAACCTGGTGTTTCAGGAAATCTCTTTTGCAATAAATCACAGTGAGGTGTCACCTTTAGTAGCACTCCTGTCAACAGCAAAAAGATGTGCCAGTGAGTGAGCACTGAAAGCAGCTTTAAGTGCTTCATTATTACCCTCTCCACCACTTTTTATGTATGGTGCAATTGCCAATCGGTCACAGCTGCACACAAAAGCGTGATACACTTTACTCAAATCAATGGACGGAGCAATAATGGTTTTTGTACCATCCACCTGGAAAGAGACTAACAGCAGTCAGTTTTGGAGTGGGTCTCTTGGGACATTTAAACCAACCAGTGTGTTGAATTTGGAGGCAGGTGGCTCTGTGAATATACATTTTAATTCACTTCTCAAACCAGAACCAAAATACACAATGGCTGCTTTTTTAGTCTGGTTATGTAAATATACAGTTATGAATTATTGTCATGACCTGGCTGAGGTGGGGTTAAAGTATACAGTGGACCCTGACTAATCATATTCTAATCATATTCTTTCATGACATTTGGGTTCACAAGCCTGAACATGTGGCAAATGAAGAATATTGAATTAATACAAAACTAATTAAACAGATTGGATCTGTCTCTATTGTGAACTTGGGACGGGAGGTACAGCCACCTCTAATGAGACAGTAGTTTCTCTGAAAATATCTGTTAGTTATTATTTGTGGAAGTGACAGTTGTGGTTTGAAAACATTAATCATATTTAATTAAGTTATTCATTTGAAATTGTCTGAGCACCAATGTTCCACCGAGATAGTGGGTTGTTTGTGGCATTAGTTGTTTTTTTAAGCAGTGAGTGTTTTTAAGTCTGTTTATAGTGAATGTGAGTTATACCGCCAAAAGTGTATTAGCCCACTTTGACCTGAGACTGTCTTTAGCCTCCAGCAAGAAAATAAAATCATGGTGATGGAAAATAAGTCCAGTGCATCCTCAGCAGACCATGTTAACTGCAGAAACGCAGTAGTTGTGAAATGTCAAAACTGATTCTGAGGGGAATTGACTGCATTAAGTATAGTAAAGATATTTGAAATTTTCCACATTACTGGATGGAGTGTTTTAACAGTTACTTTATTACAAGGTATTATGTGATCTCTTTCTGATAAACTGTATACTCATGTTAGCTACGGTGCAAAATGTTAAACCAGGATGTCTCTTTCACTTATGTTTTTTGAAAGAGAAACTGACTTATAAATCAACAAAAATATTGTCAGCATATACATGTTTGATGTATTGGCACAGATAAGTAAACATTTAACATTTTGTACCTAGCAAATGCAGAAAAAAGATGCTTATTTTGTATAATTCCTTATGTTTGTTTTTTGTTGAACGATGATTATTTTTAATAAATAAGCTTTACCTTTTACGCTAGCAACATCAGAGTCATGATGGATAACAGTTTATCGGTCAACTGTCAAATATTTTGCTGTGGTTAAATGTATTGGTCATAAGTCTTTGATAACTACATTTGAGTGTTCAATGAAAAAATAAATGGCCGCTATATTTAAAGTTCTTTACTCCTTAATATGGGCATACTGTCAGTTCTCAGAATGCTGTATCAGTCAGATATTACTTTGTAATAAAGGTAACAAAGAGGTTATTTAACAATATGTGCAGTTACTATTAATAGCAGGCGGCTGCTGTTTCCTTTACAGGGTGCCAATGCTAATTTTTGCCCATCTTTTTTTGTCTTGCCATCATTGCTGCCCCTCCTTGTAAGTCTCTCTCTCTCAAGGCCTCTCAGCTTCATGATCTTTGGTAATTATGTGTGTCTGAGCTGAATGATTTTCACATTGTCATTGCATGCTGTCAGACTTATCATATTAAACATCTGTGAAGTGTTGAGCAGTAATTGTGCAGCCTTTTTAAAGCTGGTACAGATGTTGATACACATGGGAATCAAAAAGAATGCACTTACCTGAAGTGGCACTTAGGCATGCAGACTGTGCACCCTTTATAATGAAATGTTCTATGAAAGTAATCTTTTTAACTAGAAACAACTGTAATGGAGCTCATTTATCATTATTCTTTGTCAGACAGAGACTGTTGGATCATGGGAATTTTTTCCCCACAAATTCTTTAGTGTTCATTTTATTTGGCTGATTTTTACAGCAGTCATCTACGGCATCTTGACCGCAGTGATAGATTATTACCATAATAATCCTGTCTGCTCAGTTATTGTCTCCTAAATGCCTCCCCTCCCCTCCCCCACCGCATCCTGAGTGTATCCAGCTTATCAGTCCTTCTGGTGCATGCAGAGTAGCTTGGATTTCTTATGATATTCTGTCCACTGCTTCCTCAATTAATGGAACAACAGGGAGCTCGAATGTCATATGACGGAGGCACTTTTATCAGCAAGTTGGAGGAGCTCAGTCTGAGTGGTTTACCGCTGGAGCTGGAGCTGCTGCTGCCGGTGCCGGTGGTGGTGGTGGTGGTGAGGGGGTTTGTACAGTGGTGGCAGCAGCGTTGATAGGGATAGCATCCTCATTGCACAGCAGCCGAAAGCAGTGGAGGGAGTGGAAAGCAACGGAGGGAAATTGTGTGAGACAGAAGGGAGATAGTGGCAGACACTGCAATCCAGAGTGTTATTTGCAATATCAGAGGAAGGTGTTTTGTTTTGTTTTTTTTTTGTGTGTGTGTGGATGAGAGTGAGTTTGGCAAAAGGGGAGGGCTACAGCAGGCGGCGTGTGTCTAGGCGTGCTGTTGTGAGAAGTACAGCAGAGGGAGTGGACTAAGTGGGAAGCAATCACCAGGGAAATGGACCGACAAACTGTACTTCCCAACTCATGTGCCCCCAGCGTGGATTAAGGTGAGCGTCTGCGTCTGTGTTGTACTGACCGTAGATGAAACAGGGCTGATCTCAATGAATGACGGAGTACCTGTGGCTCATCACCATGTGGAATACATAACAGAGGACAACTGAGGGAATTCAGCGAGGGCCGGCCGACAAGTGGCTGCAGGCAGCAGCCATAGTCTTTTTTGGTTTTTTTGCTTGTTTTTTTTTTTTGTTTTATTTTTACACTTGATCTAACCCCAAAACAACCGGGCTACTAATGAGCAAGTCGATGTGTGGTTGTGGCTGCAGCATCATCTCCTCTTTGATGAAGAGACTGGGCCGCACAGCTTGCTGCTCAGATCTCCTCTCCTGCAGCCATACTTCAGAGCAGCTGCAGCGACTGGCCACTGGCTGCCCACCTCAACCAAAGGTAACATGCGTCAGCGCCCACAGTCTTCACGCCTCATGATCACCCAGGATTATGTTATTCATGTGTTATCACCTGTGTGAAACATAGGAGGCATCCGAACTACAGCGTCCTTGTATATCTGCTTCAATTGCCTGACATGTTTTGGCAGGTATAAGAACCAGAAGAGCCCTGTAATTGATTATTTAATGGAACCAGGTGATTTAATGGCTGTCTTGCTGCCTTGACAACAGTGGACTTGCTTTCAGCTAGCAGAGTCATTTAAATGGATGCCTTCAGACTGTGGTTTACAGTGATTACGGCCCCCCTCAATTGGAGAAAAAGCTTTTTCTAATGGAACAAATAAAAGCCAAACAAGATTGTGTCTTTCTGTGCATGTGTGTGTGTGAATGGGAGTGTGATTTTACTGTAATGCATAGCCTCTATCTCATGATGATGCTTCTAGGATTCCCTCTGTTTCAGTTCTTGTTATGATCATGCCTGTTTTAATAGCTGGCTTTCACTCACTGACTGGGATTTTGAGTTCTTCCCATAGTCCTTGTGGCAGAAGGCCATTTCACACCACAAAAAATTATTCACTTATAGTTTCCAAGAATATTTAAGCTCTCATGAGGGATGAGACGAATCCACACATGTGGTGTTACTAAGCTGTTGCGTGGCAACTATTCACATAAAAAGGAGGATAATGAGTGACAGTTTTAGAGGAGGCGTTTTGCTTATAGACAAAACCTTGATGTCACTTTTTATGTTGACTTAAAGTCATTGTTGTATCATTTTCTTTAGAAAACACACAGCTATATTCCTCACTGTGAAATGAGTTGGAGATGAAGGTTGTCCAGCTGTCAAGCAGCTCAGGGATTGAGGTTTCACTTTCTTCCTCTGAGACATCACAAGGCACCAGCTCTAAATAGAGGCATCGATTAATGGCCTCTGCAAAGGTTTCAACAATTGCAGTGGATTTACTGGACTTTGTAGCATTCCAGGAAGATTCTGCATTTCTTAGCCTCTACATTTCTTGTTAGTTTTCATAACTATTGTGCCACATGTTATTTGTTATAGCAAGTCAAGAGGCAATTAAAGGGGACTGAATGTGCCATATAACTTCCTTGTACTAATTTGGATATTTTCAGTCATCTTCCACTGCTAATGTAAAGGAATTTAAGTGGAGCTTTTGCACATCTATTGCTCAATCTATATGTTAACACATGTTTGTGAAGAGCCACAGTTTTCTCCACTGTTTCCTGCCGTTTTATTAAGGTCACATTGGCATGATTTATTGTTGCCATTTGGTGCTGTTCAGCTCAGTCCTCTTTTTTTACCTTATTCCCATCAAGAGCGTTGTGCCTCCTTAAAGCCTGCTTGAGTTGGCTCTCATTTTGTAAAAACACGTTTTTGAGCCTCATAGTTTTGTTCATCTTTCAAAATTTTATCAACAGCAAGTAGTTACTAACTTAAAAGATCTGAAATATTTTGTCAAATATTAAATTTACAACTTCCACATTTTGCATATGCTAATATTCACAAAGTAACTTAAATATGGTTAATTCAATAGTAAGCATGAGAATACAGTGTGAAAAATCAACCAAGCATGAAAATTATGTTCCTTGCACTTGCAAAAACTGTCCATGCACATGAAATTTAAGGTGTTCGGCAACCAGTGTGTCCAGTTTACAGTTCGCATTGTAGGCTCAGCTCTTCCATGTACAGTGTTTTGAATTATGAAAAAACAGAGCAGCCAAACTGGAATGTAATTGAATGACTTTTGTGATGGAACATTTTATTTACACTATATAAGAGCTCATATTCCAAATACATAGGAGTTAATGCAGATTGACTGAGGATGCTTCAAAAATCTGAATATAAACATCATTTTTATTGACCTGTGTATAGGATTTAGTGGCACCAAGAGGTGAGATTTCAAATTACATCCAATATAATACCATTTCCAATGTGCGTGTCATCAAATGCCCTCTCCAGAGATTTAGTTTGTTCCTTCTGGGCACCTGTAGAAAGTCAAGATGAGATGACCCACATTGAGGTCATTGTCACTCTAACCATTCAAAGGTGACTATAGACTAATCAGTTCATAATTAAGAATTTTACGTTCCATTTTCCTAATATGCCTCGTTAATCACACACTGGTCCTTTTATTTTGCCTGTCATTAGTGCAGCATAAAGCCCAGTTCACATTAAATATTTGTGACTGAATAAAACTTTTTAAATAACTGCAGGGAGGGAAAAAAATTCTAGCCGTGTGAACTGATCCATCTGAGCTGAACCCAAGTCAGCCGATGGCATCACCTGTGACTCAGCTTGTCAGCAAATCACCAGTGGTTGGTTTTAGAGCGTCATATAATGTAGTGTTGGTTTTTCTCAGTATTTATGGGCTGTAGTTCACCTGTAGCCAAGAAGCCATTCCCCCGGTGAAGTCCAGTCTTATCTGTCCAGGACTTTCTGTGTGAGTTTGTGGTAACAAATCTATCTTACATTTCTACTTTTCTTTTGTTGGAGTTTTATTCTGAGAGATGTGCAGGAGAGACTTGCAATAGACTGTCAATGTAATGGCAACATTTGATTGAAATGTGACAGAGGACATTTATATTCACAAGACAGCATAATGTAAATGTTGACTCACTTTATTATTAGAGTGATATGATGTGAATGCAGGTGAAAGTTTATCTCTAAACCTCAAAAACAGAGCTGTAATGACTTTATAAATGTTACTAGACTGTTTTTGAAAATAATTATAATATACTGTATGTGGGTCCTGGGGTGAGAGGAGTTTAGAATGACGACTCAACAACAAGACTACTCTGGGAATACCATCACGATGTTGTATTTTTTTTTTTTTTTAAATCTGTAATACAACTGCAGTTACACTAAATAACTCACTTCTCCTTCATTTTTTACAACACTACAAAATACCTGGAAAGCAGGTGTGTAGGACATAAAGAGTGTTACTGCTATGGAAACTATACATTTTATCACTCGTCTTGTCTAGTTGCACTGGTATGAACGGGCAGGTTTTCATAGTGCTACACACCAGTGCTTTGCAATTAGTTGCAGCATGTCTCACTGTGGTCTGAACTTGGCTTAAAACTTCTGCCATGTAATGTATCTCATTAACAGTTTCACTGACTTTGTAGTGTTGTTTAGTTCTACTGGGGGAAACAGTTTTTTCATGCCAGCTTAGTGGAGAAACAGGCCGGTTATATCCCTGTCTTATGTTGTAGAAATCCAGAAAGTTAATGCATACCTGTTTCCCACAAATCACAGCATGCAAACAGATCTGTCTGAACCCAACCAAGCAAAGCATATTTTGGAGGGTCTTATGTTGAGTCTGCAGTGTGTGTTGTGTGTGTGTGTGTGTGTGTGTGTGTGTGTGTGTGTGTGTGTGTGTGTGTGTGTGTGTGTGTGTGTGTGTGTGTCACAGCTGTGGCTTTATCTGCAAAGTGCCAACTTGGCACAGCATGCTGAAGAAGTCTCAAACCCTCCCCATCGGGAACTCCACTGGGGACTGTCTGGATGTATGTTGCTATGCCAGACTGCTGCGTGCACACTGTCAATGCTGGTCTGGTATAAATAGTCATGGTATTTGAAGGCCAGTTTAAGTGTTTTGGAAAGTTAGTGGTTAAGGCTGCATTTTAAAGAAAACAGAGAATCTCATGAAATTTACTCACCAGGGAGGTTAGCTTTCTTTTATTTCAGCTGTACCAAAGCCTTTTAAAAAAGTTACAGTCGGTTTATGCTCACTATAACAATGGCAAGACAACACATTAGCTTATGGAGATGTCAGGTTATTTGTTGTCAGATAGTTGCCCGTTGACACAATCAGCAGACACGGATAATGAATAAGTATTTATTTGGACTCCTATTCCTCCTGACTAATATAAGTTCAGTAGTCACTCCTCTCCTTAGCTCTATTTTAGCCTCACTTTACAGTTGATTGACTCACGTTGCTTTGATAAATTATTTATTAGTTGAAACCGGGAGCTAAGCCGAGTGTTGCCCTCAGTATGAAACATTGTCTTTTAGTGACAGGACCATAAATAGAAAAATGGAAAAAGTCTTATTTCCGGTGTTTGCTCTCAGAGGTTTTACGTCTCCTGAGCGCCTGCATCACCTGTTTCTCTGGAGACACAGATTTACACCTGCACTTGCCAGCTTCCTGAAACTATTTTTGTCCACTTCACAGTGCCCAAAATACTAAGAATAGAGACTCATGAATGAAAAGTATGCTATACTCAAGGTTGTCTTCCAACATGTATTTATTTGATCAGGAAGTCTTTGCATTCACTACAAGCAGTGCCACAATTTTATTTAGTTTATAATGTCTACTGCCCCAAAAATGGCAATTCAATTTCACATCCACAAGCAGCTGTCTCTTCTTGTCATTTAAGGGAAATTTGGTTTAAGAGAAGCATGTTTGTTTTTGGACAGAATTGACCTTTTTAACAAGAACATTGAAGTTTTGTCCATGTAAATGACTGGTATGTTAGAGACATTGTTTCACATAATCAGCCTCACGTTTGAGTTGTGAACTCTCCTCTCACACAGTTTGCTCTGCTCACAACTCTGTGAACAACAATAACAACAAACACATTTCATGCTTTGTTGAGGAAACTAATTACGGAACCTTGGTTGTTCCGGTAAAAGGCAGGGACAGCTTTAGCTATTCATAGCCTTCCTTTTCGGAGCTCACAGCAATGAAGTGGCACTCCCAAGGGGGGGATGTGCAATCTGAGATAGGTCTAATGCTTCCCACCACAGCACAGGGACTATACGGCAAAAAGGAGAAGACTTACAAAGCCACCAGTGACATTTTCCTCAAGGTCAAAGCAGTTGTTTTCCACTGAAACAGATGAAATATTTCCACGTCTCCTATGTAGCACGTTGAGGAGATTTGGAACTGCAGCCGATTCTTAATTTGTCACAGTTGAGATAAGCTGGAGACTTCTCATGAGCCCATTGGCACCTTCCAGGCTACATTACCCAAGATAATGTTCAATTCAGATGACAAAAATAAACGTCGTCTCTGGCAGCATGTGACTAGTACAAACCTCTGACATCATAAACTGAATGATGAATCCCCACGGGTCGACTGCATGATGGGTTGAACTGTGATTGCTGAATCGACCTGTGAAATTATGTAATCGAAAAAGGCTGTAATTTAAAGGTCCAGATTTAGGAGGATTTAAGATGATCTAAGATGATCTTAACATAACCTCTGTATGGTAATGTTGCGGAATTACCGGGTAGCAATATTTAGGAGAGGTATTGCATAAAACATGGAAAATGAAAGTCCTTAAGTTCTATTGTTTTTAAATGTTTGTATGTTTTACTTGATGCTTCTAAATAATTCATTTGTCAGTTTGTGTTTGCTGCTATTAATTGGCTCAATCCTGAGAATATCATAGGTCTAGATGGTAAATACATCATTGCAATCTTTTTTTTTTTAGCTGCAGTTAGGGCTGGGTGATATGGCCTAAAAAAAAAAAAAATCCCAGATTTTTTAATGAAAAACTCGATTTTCGATTCATTTTTCCCTTCCCAATTTAAAAGAACCTAAGTGCAGACTGCAAATATGTTATAAAACATTAACTCTATTCACATACATGCGGGAATCTCTTTTCACTGTTTTCACTGTTATACTGTTGTGGTGCTGTTGTGGATCATGTGAATTACTTTCCTCAGTCCAAAAACAAACTAGAAAAGCACTTGGAGAGCGCAGACCTCTGCCAAGACAGCTCAGTTGCCCACCATGCTGCTGTAACATATAATACCCTTGAAGTGGGTTACCTAGCAACAGATAAATAATAGGGCCATGTTGACATGGTGTCAAATGTCATGTGTAGAAATAGACATGCCAGCTGAGAGGTTATTCATCTGAATATGCCATAAAACAATCCTGGATCCAGACGGTGATCTGGACCCCCCCCAAAATCTAATCACTTGTTCCTTGTCCCATTTCAGACATTTCCTGAAAAATTTCATTAAAATCCGTCCATAACTTTTTGAGTTATGTTGCTAACTAACAAAACAAACAAACAGACAAACCCTGGTGAATACATAACCTCCTTGGCGGAGGTAACAAAGGAGTTTTTCTGGAAAAATGAAGGTCTGGCTGTAAAGTTTTCCAACTCGAATCACCGGTATCCCATAGCAACATATACAGAACCATTCACTTTGAATGGGAGAATGCCGGCTCTGTGGGAAACGTGTGCAGTTTCAGATGATTATGGACACAGACTCTGACAATTCAATGTATGATGAAACTTCAGACGAACTTTTAGAGACAGTGACGGAGGAGTAGGACATGAGGGAGACGGACACGGGAAACAGAGCGATACGGGTCCGACACGGAGATGAGGGAGAAAGCGGGGACTGCGTGGAAACGGAGGGACCCTAACCCTGTCAGTACCAACAGCCTGGAGGCAGATTTAACAGCCGGGGTTTGTCTGTTCTGTATCTGATACTGTGAATCCAAACCAATTCCAAACGGCTGAAGTTGAAGAACTGTTCTTGGAAGGAGCTTCTCTACCGGGGGCTGTCTCTGCTATGTTGTCTGTTGTGTCTCTGTCATTCACGTGGGGGCGGGGAACGAGGATTCGAGCTCATTGAACTACGGGAACCGGAAGGACGTGTTGGCGAATGCAAAATACCTGTGTTTTTTGCGTGATAAGAAAATCGATTTTCTAAAATTAAAACTCGACATGATCAACAAATTCGATTTATCGATTAAATCAATTTTTTGCCCAGCCCTAGCTGCAGTTAAAACATTTTGTCTATTGGTATTTGTTAACGATCCAATGTGTACTATTTAATGTCGAGGATGCAACATTCTACCCTCACCTCACCCTCACAGACCACTAAAAATGCAAAAATGCACCAGTGTTTGCTTTGTCTGTTTTGGGCATTTTTGTTTTTAGGTGATAATAACTTTAGTCCACATTTAACGTAGGTAGTAGGTGATCCATGACAAAGCTGCCAGTAACCAGAAAAAAGTAGTAGTTAACTTTAAGTTACAGTATAAACATGGTAGATGCCATGGAGGTGAAATTTAACTTCCAGATGATCATACATTAAATGAGGAGATAATCATGAGTATTATAGTCCACCACTGCAGTTAGGTTTCACTAAATCCCTCTTAAGTCCTGCACACTCCTTTTAAACATAATAAAAACTCATTTCACTCTTACAGGCACAAAAGCTAATCCCGGAAATAAGTCGTACCAAGAGTGTCACTGCCCAGGGGTTAACAAGAGAGACAGAGAGATGCACTGCAAGCTGCGTATTAACTTCATGTAATTTACTGGCATCAAACTCTGAGAGAAGAGAATACAAGTTTACCCGACTGATGTTCAATTCACTCTGATGGTGTTTTGTTTCCTCTGGTTTCTTTGTGAGCAGAAGTTTAGTTCCTCATGCTCTGAAGTTGTTAATACTGACACCCACTGTGACTAGTGTGATAGATGTGGTAGGACCTCTGATCAGAAAATACATTTCAACATCAGCAAAAGGAATTGGTAAACTTTAAGGCATGTGGTTTAGAGTCCAGTTTGGCAGTGGCTGCTGATTCCTATACTCTGTTCTGAGAAGCTCTCCTCTTAAGTGGATTGCTTTGTAAAATGTATAAATGTATTTGTCATCTCAGATTTATACCCTAAAGTACCAGTTTGATCAACTAAGCAGTGTCTGTCCTACTTTTTGCAGGATTATTTTGTTTCAGTGAGTTTCACCAATTAGTTTTTCTGATCAGTTTTTTTGTAGAACATTTCTGACACAGCACTGTACTTAATGTCACTTTTAATGCTGCTATTTCATCATAAAAATCCCTCCAGTACTCACTTGTCTTATGGCTACATTTCTATTAGTGTACGCAACCGATGACAGAAAGCCTTAAATGTGCTTTATACACGACCCACTCAGCCCACTTCCACTTGGACTAGACCAATCCACGAGTCACACATCCCACTTAACACAACTCTATTTACATACGCCTTTCCTGTCACTTGGATGTCAGTCGAATAAAACGCTTGATTGGAATTTAATTTCCTTTAAAGCATTTAGAAGTGCATTAACTATCTTTGCTTGGCCAAAATTTATAAACAGCTCTGCCTTTTTGATCGATGTTGCAACCTCATTGTCTACCGTGCAGAAATGTTGGATCCAGTTGCAATCAGCTTTATCCATAAAAATCACATTGAAACCTGCTATTGCATTTAAAGCTCCCGCAGTTGAAAACTTGACTTGCAAATTCAAGTCAGGTACTTCATTGCATTTTGTGTGAATTTAATTTATAGTTGTGCTTCTAGTGAAACACTGCACTGAATATGCCTGAAGCTCATATTTTTCAAGTAACGCTGTTTTACTTGTTCACTAAGCAAGGCAATTATGCCACTTTTTCAGTTTTGCAGATGCCATAAAGAGACTGTGGTGTGACTGTAGATAATATGGGTTAAACCAGGGCAGAGCCAGATCTTTTGTGTCTTTTTTTTGCCTTTACAAATCCAGACAGATTAGTAGTAAATGGCCACTGAACTGTCGGTTCACTTTGGGAAATTAATTGTATTTTTGCTTTACAGTGTTTTTTTTGTCCTCCTCTTCTTTGACCATTCATTTAAATGCTGTGGTGTGTGATTTAATTTAAATTAGAGGCATGCTGCCAAGAGGGTCTATTCAGAATGTGTTAAAAACAGATTCAGCTGCATAATCCATCATAATAACATGTGGGTGTATTCATTTCTTAATTGGCATCTAGATATACAGTATGTAGTATGCTGTTATTTTTCAGCAGTGGTGTGTTGATGTGTGAAATATAAAGGAAATGGAAGTTATTCTTCCGTTTCTTTCTTCTTTTTTTTTTTTTTTTGCATGCAGAGAGAAAGCATCCAGCGATAAATCTGTTACTGAAGAAGCAACAGTGTGGCCTTTTCTTGCTGACTTCAGACACTACTTTGCCTTTATCTGTCACCTGTGTTGCATTTTCGCATGTTCAGCCAAGTGACTCTGAGTACATGTGTGTAGACTTGAAAGCCTGATTGGAGGTTTGATGGTGACAGCTTGACTGGGTGCTGTAAGATGTGTTTCTGCCTCTGTGACTATGACGTCAGAGGGACAAGCTGTTTCATTCTAGATAAACGTCTGGAGCCTCTCCTCACATCTTGCGTATAATTTGAGACGTTTCAACAGGAAGCTTATGTGACTTGAATATTTACTCGGTGTATTTGCCTATTGCTATTGTAAGCTAGTAAATGCATAGCAGTACAGAAGAGGTATTTCATTTTCCTGAAGGTTTTAGGCTGAAACTGGAACTGCAGTGGTGAGTCGGTCATTATCAGAGTAGTTGCTGATGAATTTAGTGGTTAACTAGTAAAGAATGGAAATTCGAAACTCTCAATCAAGTAAATATAAGTCGATTGCCCTACATCCTAACCATAATGACAATAATGATAATAACATAAAGTGACCAATCAAGAAATGGGTAAACCAAAGGAGCTGCCACATTTTATAATGGGCACAGTACCTGAGAACCTTCAGGAAAAGTCAAACAAAACTGCTTAGAATACTCTTGCTAATTGCAAATAAAGTAATAACAAACCACCTGGTTAAAGCTGCCGCCCCCTATAGTCGAGGACGGAGGGTCCACTTTCACAACGGAACATCGGACGATGGAGGCCAAAGCCAAACTCAGACCCACATACAGTAC
>JAPQRQ010000001.1:2114285-2128472 GCA_037367365.1 Apogon talboti
ACTACAGGACTTTGCAATGCAATTCACTATGGTGAATAGTGCATATTCCAGCAGATTGAAAAAGGTTTAATGGTAAGGAACCTTGGTCCCTGTGGGCTAGGATCTGAAACAGCCATGGACTACTAACCCCACTAAGACTGATACATATGTTACTCTGTTTTCTGTCATAAGACAATTTGTTTGCGATGCACTGTATGACCACACGTGTGAAACCTAAAAAAAAAGTAAAAAAAAAAAAAAAAGTGTCATGGGTAAACCACATGTATACTATTTAAACAATGTTTCAGACTGTACATATGCAGGATTCAGACATAAACAGAGCCATAAACATTAATTATGTGTCTGTTTGGACTAAAACGTAACCCTCCTACTATCCCCACCCCAAATAAAAATGAGCATAAACAACTAATTGATTATTCAAGCACTTCCCCACTGAATATGTGTGACACGAGGACCAAACAATGTATTTGACGTCATCTTGGACTTTGGGAAACACTAAACATTTTGTGGGATTTTATTTTTTCTGACATTTCATAGACCAACCAACTTAGATATTTCCGTGGTATCATAATTATCTGAGGAAAATGTGACAGTTTCAAAGTATCAAAGCTACCAGTGTTTATTGTTATATCTCACATCGACCCTTATGGTTCATTCTTTTAGAATGAAACTTGAAGTATGTGTTAAAAGAATCCATTTTTAAAATAATCAAAATAAGTAAAATTGAAGAAATTAGGACAAAAAAGAACAGGCTCTTTTCTTTTTAAACTACAGTATAGAAATTAATAAATCCAATGTCCTTTTGTACAACAAAAATGAGAGACAAATAGCTGCATACACAGGAGACATTGACCATCCTGGTCAGGGCTGGGTACAGAGCCTCCATGCCTTGAAAGCACTCACCAAATCGCTTGGATACTATCAACACATGTATCAACAAATATCAATAAATGTCTGGCCAATACCTGAGTAGTAGAGCAGGAAATGCATCACTCATAAAGGCTTTCCCACTTTTTTATTGATGTTGTTATTAACAGACAACTTCATGTTATGCTCTATTTTTTTATGCTTTTATGCTGGATAAATGACTGGGTGTTAAATCATAAAACTAAAGAGGCGTCACTATCAGCACTGGTATTGAACATTTTAACAACCCTCACCCTCAGCGCAGTTCCTTTGTCATCAATATCTTAGGTGAACAGATGTACACAGTGTGATAGCGATCAACCAATGTAGACTGTGCATTTTGCTGCAACCACAGTTGTCAGATGAGATCTGGTACATGCTTTACTTCTGTATGAGACAGAATGGACTTTGTTCACTGGCTTTGTTGGACAGTTGAACACAAGTCGTTCTCAAGGCTATTCTGCTCATCCGTCAACATGCGAAGCCCAGCATCCAACACTGTCTAATCTGAAGCCAAACGCAATCACTCCCACCTATTTTTAATTCAGCAAATGGGCCTCCTCATTCAAATGTTTAGTCCATTGTTATTCTCCCATTATTGACTCTTACATAGAATACAAATGGGGATATTCACACTTTTAATTTTGCATGCTATTGTGTGTGTGAGGTATTCAATTATGGTCTTGGTTTTTATCCTCTTTAGCCCTTGTTTGCTTTCATCTTAGGAGCACAAGCTCAGCGCAGAGATGAGCAAACACGAACATATTTTAATCATCTGTTTCTACTTGTTTTGTGCCTCTCTTACAGCATGTCAAGCCCTTCTCCTCCTCAGACAGCCTAGCGAAGGTGCAGGAGGTAGCAAGCTGGCTTTTGGAAATGAACCAGGATCTGCTGTCGGGGGGCAGCAGCAGCAGGCGGAGTCGCGGCCCGGGGGGTCCGGCGGTGCGAGGTAACGCCTCCTCCACGGCCAGGGCACCCCAGCAGGCGGCAGAAGAAGGGGACGAAGATGAGCACATGAACCGAGTTGTAGAGGAGCAAGAACAGCTGCAGCAAAGGGTAAAGCACCAGTGATGTGAAGGAAAGTGTGTCAAGAAATCATGATATATGAGGGTGTTTTAGGATGTATTGCTTAGATTGGAAGCGGTGTAAGTCATGTCATGGCACACATTTTTTTCTTGTTAAATTTTTTTTGGGGGGGGGGGCTGTTTTGGCTTTAAAAGTTAAGAAAGAACATTTAACAGATTGAATTATTCACCAGACCATCTCTCATATGTATTGTTTCCTCTTTTCTGTCTGTCTGGCTCTCCTCAGCCTGAGGCTTCACAAGTTGATGGTGAGAGAGAACAACCATGGGCACCGAGCGAGTCGGGAGCCAGCAACGGCCCTCGGCGAGACGAGGAAGGGGAGGAAGACGAAGAGGGCCAGCCAAACGAAGTAAACGGCGGAGAGAAGGGAGCCCGATGGATGTGGGGGGCTGAGCAGAGGCGGCTCCGAGGCCAGCCGCTCGCTGAGGAGGACGAGGAGGAGGAAGAAGAGGAGGAGAACAATAACAGCAGTGGTCACCAGGAGGAGGAGGAGGAGACGGAGGAGAGGACAGAGGGAGGGGAGGAGCAAGGGAGGGAGGAAGAGGAGAGGGAAGAGGGCGATGAAGAGGAGGAGGAGGAAGAGGAGGAGGACGAGGAAGAGATGGACCAAGACAGTGATGACTTTGAACATTCAGCAGAGAGCGGGAGGGAGGAGGAAGAGGAGGAGGAAGGAGAGGAAGGGCTGCGATCTCCCTCACTAAGGAACAGTGTGTCTGCACCCAATAACAACCTGGACTCGGGTTGTACGCACCAAAGCTCTTCCAACAAGAAGGTAAGCACAGCTACTGTTTGTTCAGTGGTTTCTACTGAAACTAACCTCTGCAGGAACAATGATCCCTGTTATTCCTGATAATCCACATGGATTCTGTTGGGGAACATACCATTTTCAGTGTAAGCACAAAGCACAATTCTCTACATCTTTATTAAATAAAGGCGCGACTCTAAGAAGATATCTTGAAATGGCAAATAAAACAAAACCATCTACATAAGACACTAGAAGAGAGTCAATGTTTTTTGTCATCTGGGTGATCTGATCCCTTTTAAGATAATTTAACCCTTTCACAGCAGGTCAACCAGTTTCAGATCATCTTACTGTCTAATGCTGCACTGGTCTGTAGGTTTTTAAGACAATAGCTCCCTCTGTTGGAGTAAATGTGTTAATACAATCTACTTCTGCACTATCCTGCTATGGTCAAATCTTAAATGTGAACCATCAGATTTACACATGAGGAGTAGGAACAAAATCCATACACAGGTGACTTCCTTTTCAAATAAAAATGCATATAGTTTGCATGCTGTGAATTCAGTAAATTACTATTTTATATAAAATGAAGACATTAACACAATGGAATAGATTACTGATTTGATCATTTTGCACTTTTTATTTCAAATCTTTGTGCAAATTGTAATTAATGATATAACAAAGTATATGTATAAAATACAAAAAGGTAAATAGAAAACACTTTTCAGCTCTACTTTTTTTCATACCTAAACCACTTCTACTGACAGAAGTCTAGAAGCAGCTCATGCATCATGTTTGCTTCAATGTTTCTTTTATGTTGACTGCACTCAAATGATCTGCCTGCCTCTGTGTTGCAAGGAAGAGCAGAAAGCATAGTGCTGATAAAAGTGAAAATATAATAAAACTACCAGCATGGTGACATATGATGATATATGTCATGGAACAAAATTTTGCCCCTAAATTAAGGTGAAGTTACTCATATCTTTTTTTCGTCTGGTGACTCTGATGGATGGTGATGGGGTTGGAATACTGATTTAACGATACCATAGTTTTGTTTGGTTTTTTTTGTTTTTTTTTTTAAAGATATATCAGATCTGAAACCAGCTCAAAACCTCTGATTGGAGCAGACACGATGCACAGTAAACTATTAGTCGCACACAAGTCACACGTAGGAGAAGGTTGTTTGCATCTTGTTTTTTGAGTCCTTTTGCGTTCTTCTATTTCACGACATGGTGTTTAATTCACCATGTGATTGTATAGTGATGACTGACAGCAGAATACAACGTAATTATAACCCCATAGCCTTCAGCAGATAACAGCTCGGTGGTAAACACTTTATTTATGTGTAGAATGTGCAGAAGCAAGTTTTAGCATCTCTTAAAACCTCAGGCACGTTCATACCTGACTGACTGATCGCTCATGTGATGAATGAAAATTGAGGCTCCAAACAGAAGGATGTGATGCTTAAAAGAGGCGTGCAAATCGAATTGTCTGATCTCTCCTCAGTAACTGAACTAATGTGTTCAGTTCAAAAGGCCCTGATGTGTTTGAACGTTAATACCAGCATCTTGTTCCGCTGGAGACTGATTTCATGACTAATGATTAAGTTAAGGGAAAAGCTTCCCTCGAATCAACAAAACAAATCCTCTGATACTGCTGACGATTATTAATGAATATGAAGAATCCATTTTTAAGTATTAGCCATCCATTTAAATTACACCTGTTTAAAATGTCATGAAACGGTGCCTTTTATAATTTGTCTGAGTTGAATATGATCTCTTCAGATTGGATTTTTCATTGACAACAGACCAAAATCAAACAGTATGCAGTTTCACAGGATCAGTGAAGCCAGATAAAAATAGTTAATTTTTGATTATAACTTCATTATTTAAACAGTCTCTGTTGTAATATTTTGATTAAATACTAAATAACATTGAGTATTACTGGTGTTCTGAAGTTTTCATATATTACAGTTTTGTCTACAGTTTAGTTTAGTTTTGTTGAAATTCTAAAATAGTTTATTGCTTCATTTCATCTGATTTACAAGGCATTTGTATGTGTAAATATTTACAATAGCATGGGTCAAACAAGTATTTCTACTTTCACATGTTAAAAAATGAGCAAAAGATTATAACATACTGTTATTTTAACTGACTGTCAAAATAAGCATCTATGAGTATTTATTTGAAGAAGAAAACTTGTTAATACCATGATACAGATGTGTGCAATGATCTTTACATCTTATTCAATGAGGGATACAGTCTGTTGATACATAGTGTTAATGTGTTAGTGGTTTTGGTGGAAATAAGTGTTCTGATATGTGACCTCCCCCTGCTGGTGAGAATTTGGCATATCAATACCACATACAGTATAACCACATTATTCGATTCTAAACGTCTGGTTCACGTTGGGTGATATCATAATGTAATGTGGGAATGACAGTAAAAATAGGCAGGAATGTTAATTTTTGTACAAATCAGCCTTTCCCACGATTTATAGGCGATGTCTGTTGGGTTTTGTTTTCCGGTTGTTTTTAGAACTGGTTCTCCAGGGAAAAATAGTTTGGGAAACAGTGACATAAAGGACCTAAAACCTCGCTGTCAGATTAATCTCCAGCAGCTTTGTATAATAACCTCACAAAGGGAAGTTGTTTGTTGTTAATGACGGGCATGCATCCATCTTGTGTGTCTTTGTTATGTGTTATACCTGTGGTGTGTCTGAGCCTTTGGTGCACATTTTACTGTTGCTCCTATCGTCCTAAATATAGTGTGAATTATCTCCTGTGTCTCTCACCATCTGACACAGCTGTCAGATATGTTTGTCAGGACGTTGGCCGTTACAGGAGACCAGCTGGCATTGATGTTGAACGTACACATTTTGTTGCTCTGGGTCCTGTATGCTTGGTAGTGCTTGGAGCAGTGTGTGAAGAGAAATCGATGTTCAAGTGAGGAAATAATCAAATGTCTGTAAATCATTTACAGACACACCAGTTCCATTGGTACTTTGTAGTTCTGTAATGTTTAAACCCCAGTTGTAGTATTTGTTAGAAAACAAAACAAGTAGACTGAGAAGTCTCATGTAGTTTAGAAGCACAAGAATGTAGGAAATGCTGCCAACAAAACAGTTCTGATGGGAAATACAATGTGTGATACAAATTCCAACAGCTAAGCAATGAAAACTGAAACAAGGAAATAGAAAAAACAAACAGAACAATGACATACTAAAAAGACTACTTTTAAAATAATGGGATTAGACTGAAAACAGGCAACGCTTCAAGTAGATGGTGTGATTTAGGCCAGTATTCTGAGCCTTCAAATGCACTCAGTTGTCGTTATATTTAGTTAGTGTGCAGTTAAAAGGCCACATCAGATGTTCACATGCACCTTCTAAGTAGGGCTGGGTGATAGAATGATCTCAAAAGGAGATGGCTTTATATTTACGATAGGCTTGGGGCATCGTTACTCTACTGATAGATCTAACAGCATATGATATTGTAGAAATAAATGTAACACCTGCAAACCTCCATAGGCCTCTTGGCAGGTTTGTACAAAAATAGGAATAAGATGCCAACACATTTTGTTTTTTTACAGGAGCACTGGCTAATTGAAGGGTAAAGGTGCTTGGTTTATTATCCCCATAGATAAATTTGGACTTCGCATTTTATTGATCTTAATACACACAGCACCTCACAATAGCATTAGCATTTAGCAATTAGCACTAGCACATATTACACATATTAAGAGTAGTGAGCTACCATCTGTTTTGAAGTTTAAAATTTACAGAATGGGACTCAATGGTGTGTTCAGGTGCACCTCTCAAACTCCCAAATCTATACTTGAATAGTCATTAAGTTTTCTTTTCTTGTTTTCCTTTGTATAAATACATATGCTTGTACTGTGAGTATAAAACTGTAGACCTATGTGAAGATTCACATTCTCTTTCCCCAATGAACCACTTTTTTGAGGCTTCATTCATTATAAGGATACTCAGCATTGTAACATTAATATGGTTTGTATTTAAAATGATCGATATGGAAAAAATATTGGGATCATAATTAAGGTCTAAGAAATGAATCAAGTCATATACAGAGAGTTACTGTGTTTGCAGACTTAATAGTACTGAATTTTGCCCAAAAAAATCTGCAGCTCATTATAATTGTTTAACAGTATAGTATCATCTTTGCACCTTTTCACCATAAATAGGTTTGCAAAGGGAGGATGTATTAGCTTTATGTCATTTACAGCATTAAATGTGTTGGATTCGGGCCCTTACATACTGAGACATGTTATAAACAAGGCTAAAGTGAGAAATACTTCCCTGTGATTATTTTGCAACAACACTATTCACACCACCAGTGATACAAGTTTGCAACAGTTGTGACACTTGTTCAATTAAATGTTTGAGTATATTCGTGCTAGTCCTGTGTCCCGGTAAAAGACACACTTGGTCCAAACTGTAGTTGATGAATACAACATTCACGTTATAGATACCCTTCACTATCCTGATTGTCTAGTTGTTCGCTGATGCTGCTCCACACATCCATCGCTTCATCATCATGTATGTATCATTTGGTGAGGATAGAGATCAACAGATCCGGGGCCGTGTCGTGTCACAACATCTACTCGACGAAAATGATTGGTTGATGCTTTTATTTGCGCCACGCTTGATCCAAATAACTAAAATGCCACTTTTTTGATGTGCAATATTCATGTTCTGAATGAGAGTACTTATGACCTCAACAGTGCTTCAGAAAAATAAAACGCTCCCGTGTGTAAAAACCTATGACAGCCCTCATTTAACCAGTTGTCCCCTGTCAAAATGTACAAACTCATTTTAGTTCAGGGGCCACAAACAGCCTAATATGATGACAAGTGGGCTGGGCCAGAAAAATAATTAAAAAAAAAAAGATAAATGACCCATAAATGATGTCATTTCCAGTGTCTATGTTTGAGAGTGAAAAAAGTACAATTACACTATAAAAATATATATATCAACAAGCTGTACTTGAACATAACATGAACAAATATGAACAACCTGAAAAATAAGTGCAATTTTAACAATATTATCCCTCAGTTTCTCATTTACACTTGTGCATTATAGCCTACAGATCACAGTGGATCTGCAAATACACAAAAAATGTAGCAACAGGCAGAATATTCTTAAAATTCCAGTTACTTGCCTTAAGGTGTTCTGTGTTGTTCATATTTGTTCAGGTTATTCATGTTTTTTTGTGGAACAATAGTTTTTAGTTTGTAAATGTAAGCATTTTTGTGTAATTTTACTTTGTTACACTAAAACAAGATCCACCTAATATAGAATTGGTCTGTTATGTGGCCCCTGAACTAAAATGATTTTGACACCCTTGACTGTTAATATCAAGTGTAATGTAATGTGTAATTTTTGATTTTCACAAATTCATCCCACGGGCTGAATTGGACCCCTTGGCGGGCCGGTTTTGGCCCACGGGCTGTATGTTTGGCACCTCTGGGTTAAATAGTGAGGGATCAATGTCCATGTGCCATCCGTGGGGGTTCATTGATATGGGGGTATACATGTACTGTATGTGTTGCCAGACTGTACAAATTATGTACATGTATAAATGTTTAAGACTGAAACAGGTGTGTAGTAGCAGTGCTGTAAAAAAGTGTAGGATCCTGTGATGTGTTGCCGTGTGTGCACGTCTTGGCCTGTCTTCACGTCACCGATAGTGTTCCAGGCCTTGCAGGTGCTCTAGGCTCAGGTCACCAGAATTAGACGCTTCACCTCCTCTCCTCTTACTTTACACTCTTTGACCTGGTGCCAGTGGGTTTCTACTCAAAGTCACGTTCATCATTTGACATTTTTAATTTCTTTACTAACTTTGTTAATAAATATGCAGGCTGTGCATCAATCTTCCCGACGGCCCAATGTGTGAAAAGAAATTCACATGTTGAGTCGAAGCTTCAGTTTGATTTACATTTTAAACGGATATCGTCCTGTGCAAAGGGCACGACGCGTCACATGATATTTTTACATGTTGCAGGGTGAATATATGGTGTTCAGTGAGTCATTACTCTGCAGCAGGTGTTGATATTCATATACTGTGTTATATAGATTATCCTCTGGGAACTGGCTTCTCTGACATTGGCAGCTATATGAAAAAAAAGTAGATAAGTTTAAAGGTTATGACAATATGCCATCACAAAACATATTTCAACCCAGAGAAGCTTTGTAATGGTCTACTAGACAGAATTGCAGACACTATTGACATTAAAACTCATTTTCACCACACATTTATTGGTTAAGGAATATTAAACTGTTGATGCTGTTCTTGCATAGTATGCATGCTGTACCGTGGGAAGTGGCAGATGTTGCAGTCCATCTGGATCTGTTTGATGTTTACTTTTTGTCCAAAGTTCAGTACAAATTTGAATGTTTTATATCATAACAAATATAAAGGACAGAGCAGAAGAAACATCACCCCAAAACCCCTAAACAAATCGTCATGTCTGAAATGTGGAAAACATCTATGCATCCAGTTTTGGTTTTTCTTTATAGGGGCTATATGTAGTATTATACTTTAAAATATAAAAAATGACATAAAATTCTTATTAGTGTTTGTCAAACTGTCAAAGTAACCAACTATGATGATACCATAATACAGATGTGTGTAGACAATGATACTCTATACTTTATTCAGTGAGTGAAACAGTTTATGGATACATACAAGGTGTTTGCGCAGGTCTTGAAAGTCCTAAAGTATGGCATTTTGAAACACTGTTTTCCAAACCTTGAAAAGTCTGAAATTTTGTGTGAAAGTCTTTATAAAGTATGGAAAAAAGTTTCTCTCATAGTTGAATTTTAGAGTATGATCAAAGGCACATAATTTGTAAGATAAGAATTACATGAGGAAAGCGTATAAAAAAACTGGATATGATTTCACTAACCGGTTGGTACCGGAATGATAGCCAATCAAAGCTCATGTAGCCTACGTGTTCAACTTGAGGAGGTTGTCTGAATCTGGGAAGTAAACATTACACTTGTGGGAAGCAAACCACCACACACTGTGAGAAGACATAACCTTCATCCATCTGTACATTCATGCTTTTATACCTCTGGCTGTTCTCTAGTGAAACTTGTTTGTGTGATATCCATGCACTTTTGTGATTTTCATAGGTTTTGAAAATGTTTGTGAGTAAAACATAATTTACTGTGAATTATGCATTCATTCATTCATACATTTATTAAAATGAACTTATGTACTACACACAACAGGTACAAACTGAACCAGAAAAGTAGGCACGCAAGTATAAAAGTACAGAAAGTCAAGGTCTTAGGGGAAAAAATAGCAGTTTTGAAAAAGTCTGGATGTTTTATTTGGATAAAGAACAAGCATCCTGTACATAGTGTTGATTCTTGGTGGTTTTGGTAGTCCTGGATGTGTTCTGGTACCAGACTTCCCTGCTGTTGACAGTACAGAATATGAGTACTTCATATAAACCGTTTGTATTATGTGATAAGAATAAACTGGAACATACTATTCCCATTTTAGGCTCTCTACAGTACATCGCTGCCTGTCCATCTCCAGTATAAATGATAGAATATCACTTCTGACTAATGACTTGGGTATTATGTGATCTTGGAGGATTAGATGTCTCATAATGACTCATCAGAGACCTTTGGTAGTAGATGGGTCTGCAGAGCTGTGATAACACACAGCAGGACAATGCAGTGAGTCCAGTGTGCACCGGCAGAGCCAGCATTAAATTAAGCATCGTTTTTATTTGGATTTTTGGAAGGTTTAAATGCGTTAATAGTGTGAGGTGCATTATTGATGCGATGAGTACATTTTACTTTGAATCTTAATTACTATTTCAGCCTAACACCTCAGCCATCTGGATGCTGAGATGGACAAAATGATTGCATAAATCTGCATACGAGTACCAGCGAACACAGAAGAGAAGTTAACTCCAGCTCCAATTACCCATATGCCCTTGTTCTTGCAGTTCAGATGCCTACCTGATTTTAAATTTTCTTTTAAAATGAATATTAATGAGAGGTATTCGAATATGAAGGCAGTTGTGATTTTGTTGCCTGTGGTTTAATGCTTTTGGGGATGTGACAATTAAACAAGGTTAAAATTCCCTTTTTCATCTTGGTGTTTGTGCTCTTTTGCAGCAATAAATGTCACATCATTCATGATCCAGATACTGCACATGTAAAAACCTGACGTTTGGATGTGATAAGAGAGCACAGGACATTATTTGTGAGTGGAAAGACAATGTTTCAAAACAACTAACAAAATAATAATATGTTTTTCCACACTCCAGCCTTGTCCTCATCATATTTTATTCATTCCTTTATGGATTTTTTATGGAATCAGGTTTCTGAAGATCTTTATTTCATCGTAGTATATATTTTTATTCACAGTTTACCAACCTGATGTACTGCCTCTGCACCAGTTTCTGCTTTGACTTTTTCTTCATTAAATGATGTATATGATTCCAATAGACATGTTATCTACTACCCTACTACTAGTGAAACAATAAACCTGATATCACAGATGGACTTGGCACTAAACAGTAGAAAATACGGATAATCGGAACGTACAGCTTGGCACAAAAAATACTTAACAAAGGATATCAACAACAACAGATGGAATGGTTTGTTCTTGGTGATTCTTCCACCATGAAAGGGATCAGAGGGTCAGAGGCAAACCATAGATATATGCAACGCTGCCACAATATTGAATCAACAGGGTTCCCGCTGGGTCTTAAATGTCTTGAATTTCAGAATCTGCATTAATACTTTTAAAAAGTCTTTAAAAGTTGTTTGATTTGATATGGTAGGTCTTAAGTGATGTTGCTATACATTTGTTTGCTGTATTGTGTTTAAATGTGTCTGGGAAATGTCCAAGCTGCAAAGAAAGTAACATTAATCTACAGTTCCACCTGTTCCAACCCAAAAATTTACATTGGAATTAGGAACCAGTTATCCCTAACTTTGCAGCCCCCAGTGAGAAATGACTGGGCGCAGTGGGAATCAAAGCACTGGAGTAAATAAATACATTTTCCTGAATTCTAGGAGTCATGAAATGTTGCCAGTATGGCTGTCAAATGGGCATTAAATTCTATTTCTAAATAGTCTTAAAAAGGACTTTAAAAAGTCTTAAATTTAACTGGTAGAAACCTGTAAGAACCCTGATCAAGCATACAGGTAAATGGGGACGGTGTCAGTTTTTCAGAGACAAACCTTTTCATCCCATTGGTTGAGAAATATACATATGTATATGTGGTTTCAGGACAGTCTTCTCTGACCCAGTATAGTGGTAATGTCGACATAACGTACTTATCAAAGGTGCAAAGAAATTGTCCCTTGCCTTTAAAGTCCTCCAAGTCTGGATGGTTTACAGTTTTTATCTCACCGGCCGATTGGCCATGAGCCATTGTGAAGGCGCTGTGTCTGTTGTCTTTGTCTTCATTAGCAATTTCTTCATCTTCGACAAAAGTACTGGTCAGATTCATTCCACATTTTTTATGTAGCTTTCTTGGAGCAACAAACTATACAAAGTTTGTTCACAGTTTTGAGAAATTTAGATTATCGAATTTTTTAAATATAAGAAAATTTGCCTTTACGTATAATGGGCCATATTTTGATGGATTATAACATGCAAATTGTTAGAGATATCAGTATAGTTACCATTGAGCACTGATAGAAAGTCATATATATCGACTGTCATTTGGTGCCATGACCTTTGACCTTGAGTGACCTTGAAGGGTCAAACTCAAGGCCACCAATGTCTAGATTTCTCCGAAACTATACCAATTGGATTCATGTCAGATATTTTGTGTTGCTTTCTTGGGACAATGTCTACAAAGTGAGTTCACAGGAAGGAAGCCATATATGGACTTTAATTCATGTAGTTGAGTTCTCCTCCAGTGAAAGTACCACCCACTTCTATTGGGAGATTGATCTCCTGCATCAAGACCACAGGACTCTAACATAGCGGCAGAACCTGACAACCTCGCAAATTCAGGTTGTAATGGATTCTTCATAGAACATGCCGGTGAGATACAGGGCCATTAGTCCTATTTTTTTTTTTTTTCTGTTCTTTGTGCTGATATCACATTAATGCGTTGGGTTTCTGTGTGACTCCTTAAGTAAAATGATACCATACAACAATAACAGTAGAAAACGTGTAAAGGCATTTCAGCAGTTCACCTCCGAACTGTGGAAGTGAAGAGTTTACACCACTGTACTGATGACTACCTGTCTATACAGCTGTAGTGCACAGATTACTGTTTTGCTGACTATGGTTAATTTCGTGTGCAAATATTTCTAACTATGTTCAGTGCTCACGTGTCTTCGCATACACATTACCCTCAGTGCAGCTAATTAAATGTTTTTGTGAAGAAAAGACTGCCTGCGTGTTGGAGGTGGTCACTCCCACTCATTGGGCTTGTCACACCGGCAACGATGAGCCACAAAGGACCAGCATTCTCATCCTCCCACATGAAAGCAACTACTTTGAGTCACTACGCAGTATATATAGACGACAAATTTGCTTTTTCCACCAACTCTCATTATATACTGTTACACTCCCACTCGCCCTTTGAATTCACCATCACGCAGCACTGCAGTTCCAAACTTATTTTCTTTTTATTCGCGGCTGATAGAAGACCTTCTAGCTCAGGTACCACTGTAATGTGGATCTCAGTTACATATAATTTCCCATCTTTCAGTCTTTCATCTCTCTTCTGCCTGCTTTCTAGTAAAGCTGCAAAGAAACAAGGTCCAAATAAGTAAAGGATCATGTGTTGAATGAGTGAGCCGTCCCCGTTGTACATGTGTGCCCTCACTCTTGTCTGCTCAGCGTGTTTTTTTGTCTGCAGCATTTTTCTGCTTTAGAGGGCAACCACAATGAAACATGGACTAAAAGGATTTCCTCTCCATAGGGCATACAGTTACATTATAGTTACAAGTTGTCAGTGTGGGGAAAATATCTCATTTGTGACTGTGAGAAAAGCATAAAGTAATGAAATACAGTGACAACCTGATCAAGTTTAGTTGTTAAATATATTGTGCATGTCTCGTTTTTACCATGTTCAATATAATAGTACTGCAAATGTTTTGTACGCTCTTTTCAAACATGCTGATGCATGCAGATTTATAGTACTGTGTTGTTAACATGCTTGCAATTATGTTTCCTATCAGCCTGCCTCATTATTTTGGAGCATTGTTGTCCCATTCCTCAACACCAGAGGGAGACAATGATTTTAATTCATATACAAGAAACCCCTCTGCCCACAGGTCGTAGGTGTTCTGTTGCAGCTTTGCCCAGACTGCACTGCAGGCTTTACTCTGTAATAAACTGTTGCCTTTTCTCACATGGATACAGTCCAGCTGTGTGTGTGTGTGTGTGTGTGTGTGTGTGTGTGTGTGTGTGTGTGTGTGTGTGTGTGTGTGTGTGTGTGT
>JAPQRQ010000001.1:2134527-2170909 GCA_037367365.1 Apogon talboti
GTGTGTGTGTGTGTGTGTGTGTGTGTGTGTGTGTGTGTGTGTGTGTGTGTGTGCGCGTGTGTGTGTGTGTGTGTGTGCGTGTGTGTGCGCGCGCGCGCGATTGAGCATTCATGTGTTTGTTTTCACAAGTGATGCCTCTGGGGTTTTGGCACAGACTTTAGGTTCAGTGATGCAGAGACAGTGTGGGAGAGAAAAAGAGTGGATAAGATGGGAATGAGACAGATTTTTATTTTTTGTACTTGTAACTATGATCTTCCCACTTATGTCGATGTTTGAATGGTGAAAATTAGCTGTGGCTTTGTGTCAGCTCTCACCACTTACATTTATGGAACATACAGAACACGTGACTAAAGGACTGTACATAAATGAAAATGTTGATCACTGACTGCCATCGCAGCATAATGCAGAGATTGTCTGATAAGACATTGCACCTCTTAGGGCTAAAAGAAAATTGTTTTAAAAATCTCACCCATATTGTCACCTTCTGTTCACCAGAGGGAATGCAGCATTCACCAAACAATCCCAAACTAAGAAAGAACTTCTGCAGAGTTAAAATGGAGTGTCAGTATTGATTTTTAATCCACACTGTATATATACATATATCATATTTATAGCTATTTTTATCAACCTTTCAGCAAAAGTCACTTTTTGATTTGTGCATGTACTGAGTTACTAGAAGCCAAACATTTTTGACCTTTGACACTCGAGCGCTCTTGGGAAATCTCGTCAGTGATTGCAAACTCGATGACCAGGCAGTTATAGTGGGACGCTGTTATTAAAAGAAACCGAACAAAATCATCTGGCCCGTAACCTCTGTGTAACTGCACTTTAAGGGCATGTTATGGGCTGCAGTACAGAAGTTTGAGCCCATAAAAAGTTGGTATTTCAGTATAATAGTCATCACATTTAATTATTGATCCTTCACCCAGTTCACTCCAAAGCTCTGTTTCTGTATTTCTTTAAAACTTTGTAGATTCAGAATCACTTTTAATTATGCAACACAATTGTAGCTTTGTCAGGAAAGGACAAACAGACAGCCTGTTCCATTAAGAATTAAATTTATATCTGCATAAAACCTCTTTTTTGTGATGGAGTCGATTCTAATTGTATGTGTGCTGGAAGTTATAAACTGCATTTCACTTGTTTTTGTTGTTTGACTGGAATTTGCCCTATTTATGATGTCCCAAATTTGCTTGCATGTGTACATCTTAATTAAGTTTTAAGGGCAGGAGATAAATATAAAACCTTTTTTTACAATTTGAGTAGGAAAGGGAAATAAGGGCAGAGAGAAAGAGAGAGGAGTGACTTGCAGCTAATGCCATGCAGAATCAGACCATGGACACTTCATGGTGGCCAGCCTTAACCAAAACAGCCTTCTTATGTCATTTTTTGCACATATGTTTTTGGACTTGGAAACATAAAGCAACATAGTGAGTAAAATACAAATCAAACATGCTTTTGCGTGCAGCAGAACCTGGAAGGAAAATCTTACCAAGCATAGGGGCAGGGGATGAATATGCTTGCATGACTTGCAATTTTATAAGTGACTTTGGGCTGATCATGTTGTAGCCACTGGAACATCGCGTCTGTCACATAGCTCAATGGCCTAAGATTAGTCTGAAAGCTCAAGTAACCTCTACAAGGCCTGGGAGGCATCACAAACAAGCACTGCATGGCGATAGCTGGTATTCATTATTTGTACAGTTTGTTTGATATTTAACTGACTAGTCCCCTGTGGCCTTGCTCTGCTGTCCATCCTGGTGTTTGCCAAGTCGGTGTATATTAAAACCTCTCTCCATTGTGTAATTGTGCCAACATACACCTCTGGTTGTTAAAACGTGCACATTTAAGCCCCAAATATTCCTGCTGATGGTAGGCTTACAACTAACATACAAGAAAACAAATTCATCCCCCGGTTTTCACTGCTGTTGACAACAGATTTTGTTATTTACCTGCAATACAAATTAAAGATGCAGATGAATGAAAAATGAAAAAAAAAATCACCAAGTGAATGTCCTTGCCTTATTTTGGTATTTTAAAATGTATTTCAAGTTGACTTTTTATTTCTTCTTATCATTATATTTCTTATAAAAAATGCATAGCCTACCCACCCCATGTGCCCCTGCAGCTCATTTTTCCTTCTTTTGCTTACTGGTGTTCCTGTAATTGTCAAAACGACCAGGAAAAGTCACACTAGTAACACTAGAACTGAATTGAACTGTTTTTCAGCTGTTTATTCTGGGGGAAGTTTCACTGCTGAAATTTTGGTTCAGTGTTCAGTTGGGTTGAGAGATGGGGATTTTGAAGGTCAAACCATATAATTCACATCATTTCCTTGAGTATCGTTGCACTAGAAGAGACCACCACCGTCAGGGTTTTCCTTTCATCTGTCTATATTTACAGTATATATTATTAAAAAGTTGTGTAGTTGTAATATCCCTGATTTCCTGAGCGGCCTGACCAGTCAAAGAAGGCCCTCTCACCAACTGCCTGTCTTGTCAGATCTACATGCTCAGTCTGCCGAGCAGCTGTTAATGAGGCGCCAACTTGATTCGATTGCGCTAAACATACTCAAAATCTATGGGCGTTGTTCAGCCGCAGATATCCAACTGTCGACTGTCGGCCTGGTGTACTGGCTGCTTCAATAGAAGTTCTGGCAAAGTAATCTTCATAGAACAATGGTGGATGTGAAAGTGGAGAAGAGTTTAAGCCATGCGTGCATTTTTGTTGCCATGTTGAGATACAAACAGAAAAATTGAAAGTTGGTTTGCTGTTTTCACCTATTTTCGTGAGCCTTTTCCTGCGGTCTACTCATTTTCTGTAGGAGATAGGGTAAAGTTTCCAACTTTTTTTTTTTTTTTACACCACCCCCCACCTTCATGTCTTTGCTCCCCTTCCCTTAGTGCCTTATTGTCGCAGTTTTTCCATCACCAATAAGTAATATCTTGGTATGTTTGTAGCAGCATGTGAATACTCCATAATATACATTAAAGATCATTACTTCTGACACTTAGTCAAGTGAATCCTTGTTTAAGTGCATGTCACACATACTAACATTTGACAGCTGTGTGATAGTCTCCTGAAATATCCTCAGCCTCTTTGCTGACATAGACAGTTGCTGACATTCTTTAGCATGCTGGCTCATCAGGAGATTTACACAAGTGAGGTTTTAATCAAATCACAGCCTTGATATTGGCTGTTTTTATTCTATACTGATGTATGAATCAGGTTATCATCATTGCATGCTGATAGTTTTCATTGGGTAACATGGACTGGACTCAGTGATGTAGGCCGCTAAGTGGGGAGGGCCAGAAGGGGGTCAGAAAATGAGTACAATGAGGAAGCTCCCCGGACACGTGTGCTGGGTCCGACTGGTGCTACACATTCCACCAGCGAGGGGGTCATGAGAGCAGATTCCACAGTGCCTGTCTAAGGGGGAGCGGCTGAGTTGGTCCATCCTCTTTTCAGGTCCTGATGGCAGCTGCTCCGCCTGGCTTGGGTGCAACAGTGACCTCACACCCCTGAGATATTTTAAAGGGTGCCAGTCAGCAGGGAAAATGAGCTGTGAGTAGATAGGTGCGGAGTCTCTGCAGGCACAGGACTGGTACGTCTGCACAATGGTTGGGAGGTCCAATAGGGTTATTACATTTATTTAAGAAAGGTTAAGCAGCGTTTGAAGTTGGTCGACTAGCTCTCCAAGGTCCTTCTGGGATATGATCCTTTAGACAGCCTTTTTTTTTTTTTTTCTTTTTGCAATGCTGCGGCATTGCCCCATACCCCGTTTTTCGTCTGCCGGTGCTCGGAGAAAGATGTCAAATGTCGCTTGTGGAAAAGAGAAAACTTTTCCCGTCCCAGTGGAGAGCCAGGCGCTGGACCTGGCAGGCCCCAAGGACGTCGCCGCGGAAGCCTTCCCTCCTCAGAAAGTCCTCAAGATATTTAGCATCAACATCATTGCTCAGGGTTTGCCTTTCTGTCGAAGACGGGTGAGTATTGTACCCATTAACCTTGGACTTGCTGTTCAGCCTCAGATCCTCAAAATGTCAAGGGTCAAACGTTCACCCTTGTTTTCTGTAGTGGGTGCTTTGCATAACAACCTGTTTATTAAAACTGAAAGTAATTGATGACACGTTATAAACCCTTTATCCCATGATTACTGCCAAAGTTCGAGTCGCTTAAAATCAACTTGACTATTTGACTGTAGCCCCATAAAACTGTTGGTTGGATGATAAACAATTTTTGTCTCTTTTTTTTTTTTTTAACTAGCTGAAATGCTTTTTCATGTTTCATGTTGAACGTCGGTACCTCATAGATTTCCCATTGGTTGTTAAGTATTCATCAAAATGAAATTTGGCTATTGTGACAGTATTCAGTTCTTTATTTACAAATGTGCTTGATGTATTTTCCCGTTGATACCAGGTTTGTTCGCCATGGCTCCACCCAGAGTGGACAATGGACGTGACATATCACCTTAAAAAGGCTGTAACTTTCCACTGAGACTATTTTTAGTTTACAATTTTAATTAATACAAAAGTTCTAAGGATTAATGTATATACTTAGATAAGTAAATGTGTGCAGGTTAATTATATTGATCTTCTGTAATAATCAAGAGCAAAAATGAAAGTCAATTAACTTTTAATGCATTGTTGCACTTAAGTTGTGTGTCTCCATATCAAACAAGAAATCAAGATAAATGTGAACACGGATAAAATGGTCGAATTAATCAGTCGGTGTAAACAACTGGATCTCGGCATGTAACTACGACAGCAGTAATTTCTTCGTCTTCTTTGAGGGCAAAATTAGCTTGCCTTATATGAGCTAGAAAAGAAACACACTACATTAAAAGTCGCCTTTGACATTTCAGCTGAGTTAATTTAGCATAATGTAACTTGAAAATGAATAAGCAGGACTATTTTCTGTTGTTGCCATCAAAATGAACCAACAGACATAATTGGTTAATCTTTTAATTTTAAAAATTAATGAAAAAAACTCAAATTAATCCCAGGTTTTTTTTAATATAGTTCCAATACAGAGCATGAACCTGATATGATGCATTTTATAGAGTTGATGGATTTTATATGAATTTTATAAAACCACAGTACACTGTAGAGAAGTAAAATAAAATGCAGTTAACTAAAATTACTACAAACTTTCATCATTTGTTGTAAAATTATTTTTATCTGTAATAAATTAACAGCCCTTTATGGAGAAAGCCGATTTTCCATAGTTAGATCAATGATTTTCTGGGGTCTATGCACCATGCTCCCAGTTAGTTTTTAATGTCATCTCTCTCAGTAGTTCTTGAAAGAGGCTAAAACATGGTCTAAACTGTTGTAACATTGGAAGCAGTTTCATATATACGTAGTTTTTTTTGGTGTCGTATTGAAATGTTACAGAAAACTGTTGGATATAGATGTCTTAATGAGAAGAGAGGTTGTGAAATATTGGGCGAAGTCTAAAATAGAAAGAGGTTAGATGTCGCATTGTGTGGGTCGTCAGCTGTCTCTGATCAAAGCTGGTCACTGTGTCAGGCAGCTTCTGAAGACAAAGAGTCTATCATGGTCATTTAGCCTTAATTATTGTTGTTTATGCACCAGTTATAGGTTCAAAGGATGAGCTCAGATAGACTGCACTGGGAGGTTTTTCTTTTGTGTTGCCCGCCACAGGCTTAAAAATGTCCGGTCAAATCTCTGTCTTTTTTTAGTCGGTCTTGCCCTGCCTTGCAACAAAGATCAAAATACGCACACAAAAGCAACATCACCGAGCGGGAGATAAAGCCAGGAGCCGAACTTCCTTTGACAATGACATGTTAGATATCGCACCCACTTATTTTGCTTAGAGCCTCTATGATTTTAACATGAGGGAGGGATTGATATGCAATAAATGTCGTCTGCAAAGATGGCAAAAGTATACACATTCTGTACTCAGAAGAAAGTACAGAGGCTTTAAAAACTAAACGAAAAACTGGTAAAAAGTTTCAGATTCAAGTTCTTTACAGTAGTAAAAGTAAAAAGCAACAGGCTCTGAAGTGTACTTCAGACATGAAAGTAAAAAGGCATCTGAAGGATGTTTTTATCTGCTGTTTCTGTGCAAAGCGAACCTCGCATCATAACTTAAAACCAAGTTAAAAAAACACAATACACTGGTAACATTGAACATTCACTTTCTAACATGACATCGCCTTTTCTTGTCTGTTTTGTCTTAGTCCATCTTTGGCATGATTTTCATTTTATTACATTTGCCTTGTGTTGTGTCATTGCCACTAATGGATTCACCAGGAGACTGGCCTTCCTGTGTGTTATTGTTCTAGTTAGGTCCAAACCAGATATTCTGAATAGAAAGAACACACATTTGTGTTATAAAATAAGGGATAAAAGTACAAGGTTAGAAAACTAAATACTTAAATAGGTTACAGATAAATGAGAATTATCCTCTAGTACAATGATAATATGCTTTTTTTTTTTTAACGTCTCACCTCTGTTCCTCTGGTTGCAGCTTGAACTGTAGATTTTGCACATATAAAACAAAATGTGCTGTTACCATCACGCTATCCTCTCAAGAGCTCGGGCATCTGTGTTTATATTGCGGAATACATTCAGAAAGCCAGTCAGGAGGCTGAGAAGAAGCTAAAGCCCTCATGTTGTTTGCAGCGTCTGTTTTCCTAGATGAACTAAATGGAAGGCCCCACGAGGCCGGTTCATGAGGTTTGTTTCTCCTGTTGGTCCGTGCAGTGTGGGTCCACGTGGGCTCTGCTGTGCATGTGGCAGCTGTCTCCACTGAATGGCATAGCTGGCATTTCTCAGGCTCTCTGCGGTTTCATACAGCTTAAGTTGCCTGAAAGCGTGTCTTAAGAAGAAAGAAGTGTAAAATCAGTATTTTTAGCTTCAAATGCGTTGATCCTTGTTACAAATTTTTTATGGCGTACAGTACTTGAAGGGAAATTTATCGCTCGTCTATCACCAACATTTACGTCCCTTTCGACCCCAGTATTAATGTTTCCGCTTTGTGTGAAATAATGTTGTTTCTTGTGTCTGTAGTGTAGGGATGTCAAACTCATTTTAGTTGAGGTTTCATGATCTCAACTATAAATAAATGAACCTATAAATAATGCCAACTCCAAAGTTTTCTGTTTTTTGAGGGGAAAAAAGTAAAATTCCATTATGAAAATGTTTACATCTACATACTGTACTTTAAAAAAATGCAAATACCATGAACAACCTGAAATTTCTTAAGGAAAATAAGTGCAATTTTAACAATATTATGCCTCAGCTTATCATTTACACATGCGCAGTACAACTTACATTAACAGTAACAGGCATAATATTGTTAAAATTCCACTCCTGTTCATATTTGTTCAGGTTATTCACGTTTTTTGTACAAGAATGGTTTGTAAATGTAAGCATTTTAATGTAATTTTACTTCTTTACCCTAAAGCCAGACCTACTTGAGATCATATTGTTCTGTATGCGGGCCCTGAACTAAAATGATTTTAACATCCTTGATATCTTCAGTGTATTTTTTGCATTTCACAAAAGTCATCCCACGGGCCGGATTGGACATTTGGTGCGGCGGATTTGGCCCACGGACCATATGTTTGACACCCCTGCTGTAGTGTGTCTTGAGAAACGGAGTAAGATCTTTACTGTCTCCAGAGCTTGTTATCCTCTAAAAATAGTCCCGGTTTCCTGTTAAGAGTGACAGGAGAATCTTCTGTACTGTATTTCTAGGAGCTAGAATGGACATCCAGCTGTTACAGTAGATAGTGATCAACGTATAGGACATTAGCAGCGGGTCAGTTTGGTAGCGGTATTGCGTTTCCTTCCCACCACACCCAGTGCTGCCTGCCTGATGAGTAAGGCGATCTGGACGTGCCCAGAGCAGCTATGTCTGTATCAACAACTACCAGCAAGATGCATTTGCTTTTTTAAACAGGTGGTGTGGGTGTGTTGAAACATTGTTCGGTGAGTTTGCTCACAGCCTCGGGGTAACCTGTGATATTGACTCGTTAATTAGAACCACACAGCTACTTTTAATTTGTTTTTTATTCGCTTTGAGTTTTTCTTTGTCCTTTTCAGCGTCTCAGTTTAACTGGGAGCTATTCTTGTCCTTGTGGGTGTCTTGCATCTTGTTTGACATGCATTTGTATCTAATTGCATGTGTTACTACCGTAGTTTCTTTAACACATTTCTCTTATAAAACAAAATCAGCAGAAGCCATGAGCAGAGATGTGTTCAAATACCTCAAAGTATCAGTACAGTAGTTATTGGAACTAACCATCATCATAATCGCTGTTTTCCCCTCCTTTGTCCTTGCTTATACTGGCATTACATTCCAAACTTACTGAAAGTGAACATTATAGCCAGAAACACTGAAGATGGAATTATCCAACTACCATATTTTCTCAAATAAAAACCAGGAGTCAAATGCAAGCGTGGTCTCTAATAATAGCCAATGTTAAGGTCAACACGAATAAATGAGTCAGTCCTCAAATACAGGCTAGGTCATGTAATGTACTGCAGTTTATGCACAAAATACACTTCAGGAAGTTTAATTTCATCCATTTAATAATAATAGTAATAATTTGTTGTTGTAAATCACTAATCTGAAATGTATCTATCAGTTACTGCAGGTGTAATTTAACTTGACAAACCATGTTCAAGGTAGTCATGTGTGAAATATGTAAATATTTCAAATACAAACTCTTGAAGCATTACAAATTACATCTTATTTTTTTTCTTCTTTTCAAAAAAATGCAAACTATAAATACACCTTAAATGCATTTAATTGAAGTCCTGTGGGTAAACGTGATAACCATAAGTTTAAGTGAATTATTCATTGTAATATTAAAACAATTTATTAAGATTAATGTGATGGTCATGTCTAGAAAGACCTTCAGGTTATCATTAAGTCTATTTTTGTGAGCATGCATGGTTATAAGCGGGAGAGATTTGCGTTCACCTTAATTCAGGTTGTGTCCCCCTGTGTACTACGTGACAGCTCAAGTGTCATGATACTCCAGATCCTGTTATTAGGAGGTCAGATAATCTGATGGCGGCTTAAGTGATATTTGTCTTTACTATTCATATTTCAAAACCAACTGTTTTCTATTACCAGAACCTTGATTTCACCTCTGCTAATTCAATATTTTGATTGACCCTAGGTTTTTCCGCTTTCTTACACGCTTGTTTTGCAAAATACAGTTTGATGAGACAGCCTGTCAATAATTTGTGATAATTTTGACACATTTATAAACACTATACTGCCAGTTGAATGACAGTCAGAATTTAGCTGTCATTAAATAACCAAACGGAGACAAAACGTGCACTATCAGGAAACTGTGTAATCTGAAATTAATTGAAAAACAGAAATTACTTTTAGAATAAGGTCCACAAAGGCTGCAAGCTGCAGTCCAGAAACTTAAAACTCAGATTACATAAATCTTCTCATAGAGTCCGTTGCATATCACCTGCAGGTATTTATGACTAAACAGCATGATTTACTCATCTCCTACCTGACTTGTTCAGTTGAGACAGCCTGAAGGCAGTGGAGGAGCCTCTGCCTTCACAGACGATCGGCTCTCTAGATAAATGTTAAGGAGTCATGCTCCACAAACACGATCACTCTCACTTTTTTCCCATCTCTCCCTGCCTGTGGCTGGTCAAATGTAGAATATTGTTGTCGACAGGACGAGAAACTAATTCATCTTTGAAGATTTTCTTCTTTTTTTTTTCTTCTTCTTCTATTCATGATGCAATGCATTGTAACACACCGAAGTGAAGTCGGCCTTAAACTGAAGAGAGGGTTCTGACTTGATTTAGTGTTTCTCCCTTCTGTTTCAGTCTAATGTTGGATTCAGATAACATCTTATACAGCCAGGTCTAGCTAACATAGAGTTTTGGGTCGGTTTAGGAAAGAAGGTTCGATGTCGTCTGAGACATTCGATCATTTTTGGCCAAGGCATTGTCTGCAACAATCGACAGCACATATCGCATCCCTCACCGTGTCCTCACAGAAAGATTAGCTTGGTAGAATTTTTGGAGCTGCCATGGTGGGTACTGTCACTGTCATACATACAATAGGAGCACAGTGTGGCCTGTAGTGCACAATGGTAAACATAGTGAAGCGAAAGATGAATGATGTCATTGGTGCTGCTTAGCATGGCATCAGTATCCTCTTGGTTCATTTTTTCCAAGGGATAATATCAGCGGACACAGACTAAGTGAAGATCTGACGGAGCAAAGGAAACAAGCTCTCAGATTTGTATTGTTCTCAGTCTAGTTGCTGCTAATTGGAACTGTAAAATAGAGGAAAGATTTCATTACTGGCAAAAAAAAAAAAAAAAAAGTCTTGTTCCTGTATGTTTGTCACTGGCATATCCTTCCCATTTGCATCTTCTATGTCATGAAATTTGGCAAGTGATGATGAGTAGGGGAACAACATGCAGTCCATCATGTCTCTTTGGCCATGAAATAGCAAAAATGAACACTCTAATCCCCTAATCTGATACTGCACATCCATTGTGTAGTCATAACCCATCATTACATAATCATATCAGACAATCCAGAATCTACAGACTGGGTTCTATAATGGCAAAGGTAATTCTACTGACAGTACCTAGATGAGAAGGACCACATTTAATAATCTACCAGCCTCAGCTGATGACGAATATATTACTGATTTTTGCACTTACAGTGTCATCCCCTTCATTCTGTCCTGAAGTGAGGACCATAGCTCAGTACCCTGCAGCAGGTTGGATTCCATTGCCCTTGGTCTCCAAATAACACAGAGGGAGGAAGGTATCTGGCATTGGCTATTCTGAGAAGCAAACCCATTCCAGGGAGCATACAGATCCAGTCAGCTCGCTAGCCAGGACCTAGATCAGCCAAACAGCTCTATTTACCCCAGATTTAAACAGAGACCCATAACTAATGGCACCCAAAGGGAGGTGTCATTTTTAAGGCTAACCCGCTGGAATCAATATCTTTACTGCTCCCTCCCCCCTTTTTTTAAATCCAAAATAGATAAATGTACTGTAGTTTGGATAGTATTTCCGACTGAATAACGTGCTGAATATTTCATTTTAATACATCATGCTGCTTCTACAGCATTTTATGAACTTAGACTGTGTCCGTCACTGTCACGATGCCATTAACTGGGCTGTGGTTGCATTTTAACATTGCACATGACCGGTGAACTCATGATCTAAATACCGCTGCAGTTCAATGTGGCAGTGTATAGAGTTATAGTGTTGCGGTGCTTTATATACAGAACCTACTGGGTGGCAGTGTGCTCTCATATGTCACACAACTGCATGACGGTAACAACATTCCCACACTATTAGAGATGCGTATTTCATTTATGAGTGGGACAAACCCCCTAAAGATTGGTTTATAAATGAAGATGTGAAGCTCTTTGTCATGTTTACTTTCACACTTGCATCACTCTCTTTAAACAGTTCATCTCATTTGTTCTTCCTGGTTTGTACATTTTGTTTAATAAATAAAATCACAATCATTTGAGTCTGATTAGACTTGAGCCAGGTTGAGCCCATATTGCATTTTATTACTTTTAAAAATGTTTTCTTTATACTGCACCCCCTGCTCTTATGCTAAATAACTTTTTTTTAAAGAAAAAGTTCATATTTTTTTATGATGCATCTATTTTCTGCAAATATTTGGCTTTGCATTTCCCAGCTATATATTCCTGAGTAGTTGAACTATAAAGAAACCTCTGGTCAAAAATCATTTTCATTCTCTTCTGACCCTTAGTTTTGTCACAGACTGGTGATTATTAAATTGATAGTGTAATGATCATGTGAAAACCTTAATATCCTGTCATTCTCAAATATCCTGTATATTCTCTCTCTGTTTTTTCAAGTTGAAAACAACTGGGAACCCCTAAAACAAATCATAAACTCTAAATTCCCCCTAAAGTCGTAGAACCTTTTGTCTTGGATCTTTAGTCCGAGGAACTAAAAGATTCCATCACCATTGAAGACCCACAAAGATTAGTCAGCTGACATGAGAAAAAGTAAACTATTGTCATAAATAAAATTCCCTGAAGATAAAATTAGACACCTGTATTTACAGTACTGGTTGTAACTAAGGGAAGCTCCTGCAGTGGAAATGCAGCTGTACTTAAACCCTAGTTCCAATATTGCTCTTACATTCATAATTTTACTTTGGTGCACTTTTCTCTAAGTTTTGCCTTTACAAATACTCGCTGCACCGGAGGAAGCTGTGATTTTTCCTCCAGGTATGTGAGCAGTGAAACAGTTCGCAGTCCTTTTACTGTCTCTGTCTGAGAATCGTCATATTTCTAAGCGCTGACCTTCAGCGAGCCGCCCCGTATTTTTCACAGTGTCCTGCTCGGCTATAATCTGGTCATCAGTGAAGACAGCCTGTGAATGGATGGCTGACTGGCTGTAACTGATGCCACTGTCTGCATAGTTTGCCTAATCTCTGAACCCTGCTGTCTGAGTCACAGTGTGTGGGCTCCCTGCTTTTGATGTGCACTTGTGATGTACTGCAGTGCTTTCAGAATACTCTCTGTAGTCTGTAACTTCCTGCACTGTCACTCGCTGCAGTGATCGGAGTCTTTTCAGCTCATTTTGATTTGCAGTGAAAGGAGGTATTGGTAATTTAAGCAGTATTGGAAATGGTGTTAGGAGATTATGCTGGGATTATAAATCAAGCGGCTGCATTGCATCCAACTCTGTCTTAATATCAGATAACAAGGGGGTTTCTAAACTAAAGAAAAGATGCCTTCACTCTCATTTAGGATCAGTACGATTGTGATCAGTCCAAAATAACAGTTCAAACCTACTTGGCTTTCTCGAGGTGTAAAGATACTATCATGAAGTTTCAACTATTAGCTCAAAGTTAGGGTTGTTTTGTACATTAACTCCCCATGTAGCCATTAGTGGACAAATGTCCATTTAATGATATGAGATACACACATTGATCAGAACCGTGTGCTGTGAGAGATGATGGACTGCTGCCAGGTTTAGCTCATGATGTCGTATTTATAATTTTGCAAGCGACCTTGCCTGTTACGTACCTCCCAGGTCTGACAAGTTAAGGCCACATTCACACCAAAAATAGCACTCTGTCAAAAAAACACCAAGGGGCTGCTTCGCTACAGGTACCGGTGAGAAAATGGAACATGATCCAGGAGGTTCAGTTTAAAGAGTATGTCCTATAAAGCTAAAGGCTTATCACATGCCAAAGCACTGCGCAGCATTTAATAACATTGTGTGGGAGGATTTTACAACTCTGGGAAGTTATTTTGGTGATTTGATCCTCAATCTTGTGATCTCAAACAAACACTGAAGTCAAGTAATCTAGACTAGGGTTGCACTATTTGTGCCAAAGCAGTGAAATGAACAAGAAAACGCTGCAGGTTTTGGTTTGATTTAAGTAAAATGTGTCTCCAAGTCAAGGTTATTATAGTTAATGAAGAATAACATTGAAAAAATTAAGAAAATAAGATTAAATGAACAATACAACATGAAGTAAAACCAATTCTAAACAGAATTGCTGTTAAATTCAGCTTCATTTTGTCCCATGATTTACACTCTTACTGCTTTTATGACTCAGTGTACAAGAATAAAACACCTTTACACAATATAGAATCATAAACAGTGGAATTATAAATATTATTCTTTTCCATTCATTGATACTACTTTTTTCAGCTATAAATCAAGGCTCATGACACTCAAAAAGCTGAAAGTGAATCAAAGTCAAAATAAAACTAAAATACTTATAGACTTGTGCCATCTAAACTGAACTTAAAAACAACCTAAACGGATAAAAATTTCAAGACTGTAATGACTCAACTCTCATATTCCTTCTGCAGAACTAACAGTTACTTGAAATTGTTTTTCAATTAAACCAGGCTCCTGTGCCCTTCTGACTGTACATTTTATTATGCAAAACACTGAAGCAGAGTGACTGTGGAGGAGGGTGTATTCATTGTAAATGTATTCTTACTAATGGAAATGTGGTGACTCAGATGAATTAATAGTGACTCCACCATCTTCCTCAGGTCTCTTTGTGCTGAAATATTGCTTCTTTCTTGGCTCTTTTGTAAGTATACAAATGCCAGATCAAAATGTCCACATTTCAGAAGGGCACATTAGTACAACATTCTCAGTTATTTTGTAAATAAGGCCTTCACCTCAATATACGCTAAGATTAAATACAGGTTATATATGTATATTCACAATGTTATATGAATGGCTACTCTACTGGTAGTTGCCTGTCGGTCGTCCAGTGACCACGACTTACTGGTTTTCAGTTTGTCTGGCTGTGATTTGTGATTGCCAGGTGATGTGAACCATGTGCAGCAAGAAAGGAGGAAGGAGCTTCTTCATTGGCTTCATTTTAGAGTTAAGAACAATCTGTAAGTTGTAATACCGCTGATGGCCACTGGGGTTGGCTGCAAAAAAACCCTTGCTCCCATAGAACATAGAGTGAACATAAAAATACTGAGTCAGTGTTTCTTTTTTCCAGGAGTCATTCCAGTCTCATTTGTTTTATTTAGAGTCTCTGTTTGGTTTCCTTCTAAATTGCTGCACTGTAAATAAGATCTTCAGTCAAACATAATAGTTTGATGCCTGTTGTGTCAGGCTGTGATTGACAGGTCTGTATGACAGCTCACTTGCCTGCCATGTCAGACTTTTGGAATTTTATTTGTTTTATAAAAAGCAGCTCCATTGTAGTTGTGGTTAATAGGTTCCACTAACAAGACAGTAAAATAACTCTTTTGTTTTGCTAAATCAATAAGCTAGTATTTAGCATTAGCTCACCCATGACCCTTCACAGATGGCTCCGACGCCTCATGATCCCACACTTCCACCTGTTTTGTCCCAGTATGTGGTCACACTCTGCTCTAAAAAAAAAACAAAACAAAAACAATGGCAACAACCATAAAACTAACAAACGACGGCGTCAAAATGGCAGCAGAAAACAATGAGTGACATCACAGTTTGCTGTCCACTAATTAAATACTGTACCGTCTATGGCATTGGCACAGAAATTAACACACACATGCATGTCTTTGCCTCTGAAGTCTTTAAATGTGAGAAGAAAACAAAATGATTAGTAGTGGCTTGCCAAGTGAATGACATGTTTGTGCATTTGTGTTGCCAGGCTGCTAAATTGAATATTGACTAACCACTCAGTTGCTAGTGCCAGGGTCAGACATATTCTAGAGGCCAATGATTTAATAATGATAGCTTCAAGCAGGACAATAGAAAAAAAGAAATGTATGGATAAATAATCAAGTTAAATGTTATTTTTTGAGCTGTTTTTTTCCCCTCAGATATCAGTAATACCATTTGCGAAACATGATCTTAACTGTCGGCCACTGTTGGAGCCAAGTCCTGCTACTGATAGTTTGTAAGATATTCTGTCGGCCTATTCCATTTCTACCTTGTCACTTGATGTAACTCTGAGTTTGATGAGTTTTCCTTTGTGCAGTAGTGATGCAAGTTGGCGTTCTCCCACAGTCCCATCCTCTGAATGTTTCATCTGTCAATGGAAAAGTGAAAATGATACATCGTCCTTTCACAGAAATAAGTCATACTACTCTTTCAAGGTCGTACGTCTCTTTTGTGTCATTAACATTAGGATGAATAGGATATTATAGCTCCCTTTCAGTTGCCATCTGTAGGCACATAGCGGAGAGCGGATGGCTGAATGCCTGGCAGAGTATTGACTCACTGTTCATTAAATGTCAACTCTTGCTCTGTCTGCCCTATATCAATTTTGTTATGTCTTCCCCTTCTTCCGCAGCCTTTGGCCAGTTTGTTCATTCACTCACTTAATTTTTGTCCATTTGTAAAGGTGATTTCTGGGTCTGGTCTTATCTCTGAGGAGCAGAATCAACACGCTGTCTCCTCACACTGAACGGGCTGCTTATTGTCTGGGATAAATTGAGTCGTTCAGTCTCGGTGCAGTTGATTTTCTGCGACTGAGCATTTCTTCGTCACCGGCACTAATTGATTTTGAAGCCAAAAATATGAATCACAGTCTAGGGAACAGAAAATCGACAGTCAGACAAAGGCACGACACAAACAACTCTGATCACCTGGTATCTTCTGTTATTAATGCATGATTTTTACACAGGTATAAATCAGGGTTCCCACTGGGTCTTAAAAAGTCTTAAGTCTTGAATTTACAAATCTGCATTTAATGCCTTAAATAAGTCTTTAAAAGGTATTAAATTTGATATGGTAGATCTTAAGTTATGTTGCCAGAAACTTGTTCGCTATGTTGTGTTTAAATGTGTCACTAACTGGTTTAACACGTGCAGTCGATAGTCGCCCGAGAAAATGGACTTTGGGAACTTTATTGGACGGCTGGCAAGCAAAAAGTAAGCGTGAGGAAGTGCAAATTTAATAATGCCTGGTTGGAGAAAAGATCATTCTCCACCTGGGTGACACCAGTGGAGGGGAAGGTGTTTGAAGTTTGCTGCACCTTATGCATGAAATCAATTCAACTCAAAACAATGGGAATTAAGGTGTCCAAATCCGGTCCTCGAGGGCCGGTGTCCTGCATGTTTTAGATATTTCCCTCTTCCAGCACACCTGGAAGACATTACATCGTTATCAGGCCTCCGCAGAGCTTGATGATGAGCTGATCATTAATTGAACCAGGTGTGCTGGAAGAGGGAAATATCTAAAACATGCAGGATAGAGACCCTCGAGGACCGGATTTGGACACCCCCGCATTAAAGTAAATAAATACATTTTCCTAAATTCTAGGAGTCATGAATTTTTTACCAGAATGGCCGTGAAATAGGTTGTGAAATGGGCATTAAATTCTGTCCTAAGTAGTCTTAAAATAGTCTTAAAAAGTCTTAAATTTAACTTGTAGAAGCCTGTAGGAACCCTGATATATGGTGTATAGATGTACCAGGAATTCCGTCTATCCTTCCATCCGAGATTTTTGTCCAGCCCTTTTCTTGGACACTGTTCACCAGATGATTTTCAAATTTGACACACATTCTTTACCACTAGTAGAGGTGCAGTGCATAGTTTGATGTCTGGACTTTTGGATTGTTTTACAAATGTTTTTAAAAGTTTTTGAAAAGATTGAAAGTTAAGACTCAAAATGAATCCCTGGGTAGGCAGTGTTGTGCGACTGGGTTGGGGGTATTAGTCTACTCTGCTTATTTTTTCACGTAGAGTAATGTCAAACACCTCTATAATATTGAATAACATAAGTGATTAGAATTTTCATGTCAGTGCATACCATTAAAAATTAGAAAATAAAAGTAGATACTAAAATAAGTTAAAAGTAAATTGGGGAAAAAGTGTGAAATAAGTGAAGTTTCATTCCTAGATACCTGTGTCTCCACACACAGCATGTGGACCTCTGTGGCTTGTGCGTGGGAGTTGTAGTTTTTTCACTTCCAGACAAACAACTGCACACTATCATTGCTCTTGACTGTTTCAGCTCCAGTTTGTTCCTTTTAAACCAAACACAGAAATTGCTTTCAGTTTGGTGCCATTTGAGCAGATAGTCACTCTGTACAATTGGTAGAGAAACCGAGGAACCAAAATCGATTTCTATAAAGCAAGAGAATTGCTTCATCGTCTACACAACATTGCATCAGATACCCACAGCAAACACCTTCATTACCGTCCTGTGATTCTCACATTGCCATAGTGGGCCTCACAGCAGACCATATAGTCAGCTGAGGTACTTAACAATCAGGTTAAAGTTTAATTGATCATGTTTTAGTATGGTTCAGTGTGAACTCATTAGACAGGGAAATAGCCAATTGAAAACTACTTAATCCATTAATTTGAATAATTAGCAAATGTTTAGTCGTTTCTCAAACTCTTGTTACTATCATCACCGTTATCTCTGTCTGGCCACAATTCAACAGTAATTATAAGAGAAAGGAGTGCCATTAAAAGGTCAAACCATGCAAATCAAACAAAACACAAGCTCCACTTTGCATTACTGTTATCTAGCTGTGAAGCTCATTTGAGTGTCTTCTGCCCTGTTTTTGTAAAATCATTATATGAAACTTTGCTTCTTTTCTTCCACTAAAACAATGGAGATCAATTGATTTTTGTTTCTGTTGCTCTAAAAAGTGGGTTGGGGGTGGGGGGGTGTAGAAAAATGTGATTTTTGAAAAACAATGGCCTAATTACACAGGATATAAAGTTAGATGACCCAACTTAAGGAAAAAAAGCACCAGGATACATTCTATCAGTGTGTTTGGCGATAGGGGGTCCACTTACAGTACATTGATGTTATTATGGACGTGTATGTTTGTACGCTTTAAAAGATTAACTTTTGAATTTTTAATACAGACCCCATTATGCTCTGTTTCAAAGCGTCTAGTGTTGTATGATACCATTTTAATTAAAAGCTGCTGCTTTGACAGGCCAAACTGATAAAGTTTTTACCTCCTTATAGAGGATTTTTCACTAACTTACTTTTATCTTGTCGTTTTCTCTCTTTTCTTCTGCCTCCTCTCATTGGATGATGTCAACTAACAGGTAAGAAAAAAAACTTTCAACATGTAGAACAAATTTTTTGTTCTTTTTATGTCTCAAGAAGAAATATTTAATGTGCATAGGAACTGAAACACCTGCTGGTCTTTGTTGGGGGGAGTGTGTGACCTGTAAAAAGTCAAGATGGCATTATGTTACCTCTAGGGGGCAGCATAAACTAAAAGAAGTGAACAGTGGTGTAGCTGAATACTCAGTGGACCTTGATTGTAATAGTACACTTAAATAGGGTTTTCCATATTAACATTTTGTCTTGAATTTCTATTGAAAGATGGTATTGCTGCTCCGTGGATACGTTTATCTACTATGACCCTGTATGGGATTAGAAGTTACAGTATTTTGGCATCCACTACAGTTGCTCTATTTTTAAACTTAGTCATATTTTTGTTGAGTACATGCCTGTTAGTGCTCAGAGTCTCTCTGTTTTTCATCTCTATATCTACATCTCTCATCCATTAGTCCGTATAAACGCATCACATGTCCTTCAGATGTGTGTTTTTAAGCATCAGCCAGACCCTCGTCATTCATTTTCCACACACAGACTCGGCTAAGAGCGTCAATAGATATTCAGGTTGTTATGACGACTATGAGGACTGCACTCAATACTACATTAAGAGTCTAAAGAAGCTCTTACACTGTTGAACATCTCTACAAGTTTAATGCAATGCTAATTGAACAAAAAACCTTGGAAAACAATTGCTAAGAACATCCATGCGGAAAAGTCAATAACCTCTGTTAAAAAATGTGAGTAGAGCTACCTGTCTATTTAAAGATGTATTTTTAGTCTGGATAGAAGGATTCCTGTGACAATACATTGGCTCTAGTATGAGTAATCCTACACAGTTCCACCTACAGTTTTAATGATCTTATTTTAAGCATAATGTACAACGGTTGGTTAGGGCCATTTGGAATAGAGCCAAGGGAGCTGGGGTAATACACGGAGGAAAAAAGTCAGAATTTCCAAGATGAAAATGGTTAATTTGCAAGAAAAAGTTAGACACTGTGTGAAATTAAAGTAAAAACTCTGCACAAAAAGGTGCCTTTGCCCTGTATTTCACTACAGGTATTATTGTATGTTTCATTGAGGTGGGGTGACTTCTTATTATGCTATATTAATTATAGTTAATTCACCACTCTAATCTCAGAGAAACTGTTTTTCCTCATAAATTCAATCTGCAGTTTAATCTAGAAAATTCTGGATAATGCACCCTTCCTTTCAAGGTTCAAGGTACTTCATTATCCCTTAGGGGCAAATTATGGTGCAGCCAGCAGTATACACATCAACAACAAATGACTGATAAATACAAATACCAAAGCACAAATCACACACTATTCACTATTCAGGAGCCTGATAGCAGCAGGACTAAAATGGGTCTTATCTCTATTGGTCCTGCTACTTGGTAGGGCGTATCTGCGACCGGACTGAAGCAATGTGAACTCCAACCATAGAGGATGGGCGGGGTTGTTCAGGACCGACCGAGCCTTATTCAAAGTTCTGACCATATACAAGTGTGTAAGGTCATTCAAGGTCACTCCTGCGATTCTGCTGCACACCTTCACAATACCCTGGAGTCTGTTTTTGTTTTTGATGATAAGTAGGCTAGAACTAGCCGATAAACAAAAAGGCTAAAACTGACTCAATAAAACAAGAGTAAAAAATATTCATAAAACTTCGGTGCTTCCGATAAAAGCACATACACTGATATGCTTTGGGTTTGTCACTTTTTTTTTCCTTTAACCATGGCCTAGCATGGGCTGAAAGTATTGCCAGTGATTGCACAGTATGTTTATCTGTCTTAGAGCCATCTTCATTTTCATATAGTGGAATAAGTTGTGATGGTATAAGAAGTGTTACAGTTGCTGCAGTGTCTCGCGTTATTTTTCTCAGTCCATCTCTTGACGTGCTAGAAAAAGTTTGATGGGACACAAGTCGCCAGAAGCAAAAGTGGCATCCATTATCACAGCTGGATACAGAGTGCAAGGGGAGTTGAGAAACCGGTGCAGCATTTTCCACAGCAGAATAGGGTCAAAAGCCGCAGCTGAGGTGTTTTTTGGCTCGCTACGGATATTGCCTCGTCATAAAAAGAGCTGTCAGCAGGGCACAAGCTTATTCTGTTGCACAAGTCAATCCACAGTAACACCGTGTACGCCTTTGACTCTTTCTACTCCTAAGACAGAGTCAAAAGAGCCTTACATAATACAAACGATGTAGTAAAAACATTAAAGAACTATCACTTTACCTGTTTTATCAACCCAAAAATAATTATGTAGCAAAGCCAAATGTTTGATCTTATCGCTGTATCAAAATATCCGCTCTACATAAAACTGCACTTGAAAGATAAAAAGAGACTAATTATGAAATGACCACTTTAAATGCACCATGTCTACTTCAACAAATATTTATTTTTAATTTACACTTAAAGTTTTATAAAGGACAGACATATAAAAGCGGAATCAGTCAGCAGGTCACAACTAATGAGTAACAAAAGATACATAACAGTATATTGATGCATTACACAATTATATAACAGCATATGACACAGGAAGCAGATAGACAGCACCATATTAAACCAAGTATATTAATAATTTCATTGTAGTAGTAGGGATGAATCTTTATAAAGTGAGTCTAGGTTTCAGAATAATCTCACCTGCTCTCTACTCGTCTGTATTAATTTCAATGCTGAAACTCTGTCAAACTTTACATTAATTCATTCCAAAATGTTACTTATCATATCAGCTACTCATCCCATATAAAGAAGAACAAAAAAATCCACATAACTTTGTTTCTGTTGTGTGACATTTTAACTTGATGTTGAACGAAATCATTGTAGGCAAGGCCTAGTATTTTTCCGTCTATTTCTTTGTCGTTACTGTGCAGCTCCATACCTGAACAGACAAACGACACGACCGGGAGAGAGTAATAATGAACATCATTATTACTGAATGTTGAATATACATTGAGCTTTATTTCAGCATCACTTATTCAGCGAGTGCATGTGTCAAAGTTTGCAAACTATCTCAGTGTGAAGGCGAATCATTTTAGTGCTGAGGGATAATAATGGAGGAGCAGCACTTGGAAACAAGGTGTGTGTAAAAGCAGTACTTCAAACGCTCTTTGCGGGGAGTGTTATCGCTGTCTCGGAGAGCTTCGACGTTAATTGATTCATTAAAACTGAGCTCAGGCATAAGTGAGGTATGCTTGGATGTTGTGTCTTTGTTTTTTTTTTGGTCTGGTGTGTTAGAAAGTTTGGTCATCCTTCTTAAAGTTTCTCTAAGGTTCCTTGGAGTAAAAGTCCCACTGTCCTGGATTTTTATAACAAATTATACAAATTAGAACGCGATGTATGACTCTGCAACATTTTCTCACAGTCCCTCAACAGCTTAGCCTCTTTGCATGGCCAGGAATTGAATATTCACCTCGACGCTGTTCCCTGCAGAATGTGGGTTTTGATTAGCAATTCATGGCGTCCTTAAGGCAGTATAACAAAGCGATCAATATCCTCCCCTGTGATGAGCATAGGGGGAGCACGATGTTGGGATTAATTTACTAATACAAAATGGAATATCGATAAAGAACTCCTCGCATATATTCACTCTTTCACACACACACAGATGCACATAAGCAGCTGTATCATCTACGCTTTGTTTTTCATCTCAGCTGCGTGTCAGTCGCCTGTTTTTATTACAGTGATAGATGACAATGAAAGGGATTCCATGGCTACATTAGATTTTCCAGCTATGTCTGCTAAATGGGCAGCAGCCTTTCATTTATACAGAGCTCTGATGTAATTAGCACAACCTCATTACTCTGCTTGTTACCCCCTCCCACTTGTTTACCATGAGTCCAGGGGAAAAATACAACAAACTGTCTTCTAATATTCGACCAAGGTTTCTTTTAGCCTCTCTTTGGCTATAAAATGGGCTTTAACCACCCAGAGTTTATTCTGAAATGCTACCCATGCTACTATTTGCTGACCTCTTCCCCCTCCAGTCGACTAGACTGTAACAGAATGTCATGAATCATTTCTCCTTGTAAAATATCCTCATGGTCGGAGAAATGTGAAACCTGTAGCCAACGTGGAATTTGCTGTAGAAATGTGAAAACAAGAGTCATCAGTGACCCTTTGCAGGTCAGCCTATTCTGTATTTCCTCTCATTTCTCTCTCTGTCTCTTTTTGGATTCTTGGGGTGTTTGTCCACAGCTGAGCTCCAGTCTACATACACATTTTAATCCAAAATCCACCAAATGAAACTAAACTCACCAGACCCAGACCCATACCCATAGTTGTACATCTTATTTTCCTGTCTCTCACATTGCTGTACTATGTTGGTATGTTTTGTTTTGCCCTGAATCTTCTGCTTCCCTTTCATCTTATTATTAATCATTTAAGCGCCAAAGTCGTAATATTGCAACAAGCAACATAACCAAATGAAACTGACAGCTTTTTGAAATCTTGATATCAAATTAAATATATATTAAAAAAATTTAAAAAAAACAACCTCTGGCGCCTAAAGGGTTAATATCTCAGAATTTAAATGCAGAAGAACATAAACATATTAATTATAAATAAATGAATGAATGCCTTATGCAGTTGGACAGTCAACAAAACTAGTGTTTAATTACCTTGATTGTGTTTGATACACCATGATCTATTTATTTTTTTCTCACCACAATTTCACAATGAACCAAAGTTTTATTTCATATCTTCTCACAATTACGTAAAAGATCTTAAATATTGTGTTTTGCGGACATCTGCAGCAACCAACAGCTGAATGTGGTCTGAACTTGCTTTCATCGTGACTTCATTTCCTCACCAGCAGAAAAAAAATGAATAATTAAATAAACTGCAGGTTAAAATCAACCAGCTGAGAACTTCAATGAAGACCAACTGTAAAGACTGACCATAAACTAACTTAAATATACTCACTATCCGTGCATTATTGATACAAAAATCTTGTGATGCAACACCGTATAAAATACTGTAATTATGCTAGACCTCGACCCATATAAAATAAATATAAAGAGAATATTAAAGTGTGGACGGTGCGGTTTATTTATTTAGTTAATGATGTAATTTATGTGATTCTTCTGGAAAGCATATCATATGACAGATAAAGATCCGACAAGACTTAAGAGCATCAGATCGCTCAGTTGTACTAAACAAGCTGCATAACCTTGAATAAAGACCAGTAATGATTTCCACTTGATAGTTTGATCACACAATCAATTTTAGCTCATATTTTTACAGGACAAGGACATATCTGATGTTTGCCTTATAACTAGGACCTCAGTGTGACCTCAATGCGTACTTCATAAAACTGTTTTGCAGAAGTTGTCATGCTAAGCCCACAGTACATTTTAAATTCAGCAAAGTCAGTGAAGATGAAGTTATTCTCGTTATAGTAAAGTTGCTTAAGGCTCATACTACCCACATGTGCACTTCATGCTTCATCTCCCCTGATCTTCTCAGGGCCTCTTTTACACCTCTACACAACCTCAGCATGCTACAGTGGATAAGAGAAAGTGCTGATTTGGTCTGACTGGCCTCTTTAATTTGTGATGAGCGTGGGAGAGTCGGACCCCATGGGGCCGCCAGAGAGCCTTGTGGCCAGGTTGTACTGCTGCTCCATCCCTCTAGCCAGCTGTACACACACCTGCCAAGTCAGCGCCCGCTACCCAGTTCACTGCTCAACTCTGTTCTAAGGAGTTAACTGCAAGCTCAGAGTTTTGTTTTTTATTGTTTTTGTTTTTAAACAAGAAAGGATTATGGAAATGTCACTTTATCCTTGTGATATACTCATTAATTAGCATAGACCTTGTTCCTTGTTATACTTTGTTGGATAATGATATTTACTGTCTTAATCAAACACACAGTTGTACATTGTCCTACATTATTCTGTCTTACATAATTCATAATTCCATCTTTTGAGTTTCAGTGCCTTTTCTTATGCTTATTTTTTCTGTAAATAAACCCATGATTTATCATGAGAGACTTACAGAAGCACTTACAAACAGCATCTTTGATCACTGGACCTTCAGTAACTGGAAAACCATTGTTACCAAGCTGGCTCAAAGAATGTAACAACATATTTCAATTCTTTGCTTTAATAAAGAAAGGTGCTTTATTTAACCAAATCCACTCAAAATGTGAATCAAACCAAACGCCGCCACATGTTGGCCATGAGGTCAGTAGACTGCTCTGTCAATCAGAGGGAGAGAGAGAACACCTGCTGAGGTGGGCCTTTTATAAGAATAAGCCACACCCATAAGGTGTGGCCAGAGACCAGGCGGCTCACGGTCCTGTCCTCCAGGGACACTGGCAACTGGAGAGAGAGACAAGAGACACTAGTGAGGCTGTCACACCATTCAAAAGTTAAATACATGATAGGTCCAGTTGTAATATGGAAGAGCTAAGATACCTTATTGTAGATATTGTAATGATAAGAAAATGTATAATCCTAAATAAACTCATAATTTAGATACTGAAGCTTAAGGATATGCTGAGATATCAGATACAGGTATGATTATTTCTATGGAAACAGCCCATATCTGATGTATTTAAGATGCCTGGTGCTCCTAATATTAAGCTGTAGCATTTTCTTCATGCTGTCTTAGACACTGGATTACACTCGCATACGGAGCTTGATTTTTACAGTTGTCTGTGTTCAGGTTGTCTAAAGCACATCCACTCTACACTAGCTACTGTTACCAACATGGCATCACAACAACTGATTGGTTGGCCTCAGCTGCTCTTTTTCTCACATTTGTGGTTCTGTACACATTGTTCATTTTTAGGACAACATTAAGGAAGATGACAATAGAATCAGTTACATGCTGCTGCCTCTCTAAATAAAAACACCTTCACTGCAAACCTTTTTCTCACTGTAATATCTACAATGTCTGAAAGAATCGGCAGTGATTGAACAGATGTTCTTTCCTTCTCTGTAATGATGACACAAGGGGAATAGAGGTTACATGTAGCTTACTTCACCAACATGTAAACAATACAGCATTGAAACTTTATATTACAAAAGGAAACGTACACGATTAGAATATGACACAGCCAGAGCATACACTATACACTGGTCCAATGTTGTGGAGGTGAAACATCTGCTGAAATGGCTACTGAATTATAATCAAACTCATACGGCAGGTCTTGTATTTATAGCTGGATTTCTTTATAACCCCAGTTTAATTAGTCCCTTATAAACAAAATAATTGAATCAGTACGTCTGTAATCCTCATATGCTTTATATTTCTTTGCTGCTGGGAAAACTCTACTTTCTGATGAAGCAAAGAAAAGCACGCATCTTTTTTCATCAAACAAACAAGTAAAGACAAATATTACCCCGGAGCACTTTGTCACAAAAGGAGCACTCTGCTGATGTTGTTTTGCCTTATTTAATGTCAGGTATATTCACATTAGCATTTCTGAGTGGCTTAGCACTTTTTCTAGTGAAAAACAAGCCAGAATAGGTGAATGACAAAAGTATTGAACATAAACTCCATTCATTACAACCACTCAACAAATAATTGTGAGTGTTTTTTTTTTTTTTTTTTTTTTAGAGGCAGCCATCCCAGTACTGCTCTTCTTTCCAAATAGGAATCTCTTTCCCCTTTATGCACTGAGGGAGTTCCAGGTCAGGTTCACAGCCAACTCTCTCTCAGCCATCAGAACCACCTTACGTCCAGCAAAACTAGTTACAGAGTGTCACTGATTCTTCGGTGGACTTTAACCAAGAGTCTCTTGTAACATTAACTAAAATTTTCTAACAAACAGAAAAGAAAGTACTGTGTCATCTGGTTCACTACATGGATTTAAGTCAGTAGGGTGATGAGGAGACTTGAGGAACCATGTCCTTGATTTGTAACTTCGCATACATTTAAACAGGACTTGAATAAGGTTGGTCTTCGTGCTGTACCATGGTTAGGCGCATTGATTGTCTTGCTAACTGCTAGCTAGCTGATTGCAGCAGCTTCTGGGACAAGTACTGGACTGGACATGGACTAATAGTATTTCAAACATTATGATTCACTACTAGCCAGCTTGGTAACAATCGCTAACATTAGTATTCTGTTATCTAACACTATCCTACAGAATACCATATATAGGCTTGCATAGACATTTACTAATGTGACTCTTTAGGTGATTCTCAGAGTGTCTGTAAGTTGAACCAGCACTAGTACTCAAAATTGGTAGAAAGCGACTTTCTGGCAATTTATTCTTTGTAATCCACACCTGTTTTTCCTCCTTTTTCTCCTATTGTGCTTTACTTGCTATTCAGACAGTGCTTTTGTCACTTTCCATTCGGTGATTGTCTTCATACAGATGCACTTTTTTATGTCTCTGACTACAGTGCATACAAACATGAATAGTGCGGCTATTTCAGAGACTGGCTGAAAGCTTGGTACCAATCCATTTGTTGCAGAAGTGTCTCCGCTGCATAACAATTAAGCAACATCGTCACCACGTGAATCACAGACAGATGGCACGGCCACTACAGGAGAGACAAAGGGAAAGTCTTGATGTTGGACTGGTTTCCTTTTTAAAGATGATTGTTTCCAGTCTGTTGGGGCTGTCCCCTGATGTTCATGGTGTGGTTAGCAAAGCGAGGTGAGTGACAAATTGTTACAATAGGAGAAGAAATTTCTGGCACATAACCAGGGCCAGCTTTATGATTCGGTGTTGCATTCCAAGATAAAAATTGCCCTTATTTTCCTGAAATTGAAGCCTTTATTAGCACCCTCTGCAGAATTCATTACTGAATAGCAAGCCCCTGCTTCCATTGCCAGAATTGCTTGACTCTAATAGCAAACAAGAGCTCTATCCCTGGATGAGGCCAGAGGCAGTACACTGCAGCCTGAAGGCCAGAGAGAGTGAATCCTGTTGCCAGGCAACGGTTTATAGATGGAGGGGAGGGGGCGGTGGTGCTGGTAGCGGGGTACTCCACTGCTGCCCACACCCCTGCCTGTCCTCGTCATCGCCGCGTCAGGATTAGATCTGCAACTTGCCCGGCCTTGAATTATTGATTTGCTTGTCTCTGAGTAAAAACATTGTGCTGTGCAAGTACTACCTGAGATATCAGACTTGAGCTGTCACTAACTAATCAGATATGTTTTGATGATGTAAAGTAAAAAATATATCCTCCTGATTTTAGCCTCCATAAAAATGTAACACTCCCAATTCACTTAAACATAACTTGAGAACGTCAGATAGACTTGTACAGCACTTATTTCACTTAGGAAAGCGGTAAAACACAATCCTTCAGCCTCATTACTTCTCTCCCTTTCTTTTCTCCTCTTTGGGCTCTCTACAGCCCAGTGTGTTTGCTTGTTGTTGTTGATTCGGGATGCCTGTCTGTGATGGAGCCTTATTTGTTTCCTGAATGTCTAATCTGCCAAGTTCATGCTTTTGGCTGCCCGCTGAGAAGGGCTTCCTTGTTCTGCGTCTGCCTGGCAATCCCAGTGACTGCTGCTGTCCCCCGGCCTCTCGTGCACATTAACATACAGCTGTCCCACAGGATGTAGTGAGACAGACACCCATGAGCTTCAGAGGGACGCTGGGCACTCCCTCTCCCCTCTCGCAGATTCAGCTCAGAGGCAGCAGCCGTAGCAGATGGGCCATGGAGATTAAACCACAAGGCACATGGCAGCTATTGTGTGGTGCCTATTGTGAAAATTTAAAGGTCATTTATAGGGTCACGGTTGAAATGGTGCGGTGAGGCCTGCCTCCCATCCGTGAACCGAGTAGGTGAAGGTTTTGCTAATGATAGCTTTTTGCCCTGTCAGGAATATTGATAAATAGGCAAGATGCTGAGAGAAAGCAAGAGCCAGAGTGCAGGTCAGAGGTATTGTTTTTTGAACTTTTAATTCTTTTTATTTTCATGTAGTTATACAGTTTATTTTTTAGGTTTTACTATCCTCCTGCAATTTAACGTGGGGGATATAATGGTCGGCAGGATTCTCTGCAATCTCTCTGTTTCTGAAGCATAATAGTACAAACGCATAACATTTCTACTGAATTATTTTAACTGTTATTGTGTCTCCTCATGGGAAATAGGTGGTGAAAGCTAAGAGTTTCACAGGCGAATGTAGGTATCGCCATACATATGAAACACTGGAGATGCATGTGCACTGTTTGTCTTTAAAACAGTTCAATATGATGCTGTTGGTGATGTTTGAATGTCACAGAGCACATCAGCTGTGCAGGCCATCCTTCGTATTAACCCTTTAAACCCTAAGCCTAAAAAGATCTGCCTGGACTTTTTTCTTATTTTGACTAAGTATAAGGTTAGAAAATATGCTGTGAGTGAGTCCGTTTGCCCATTTTTCCAGAGCACTTTTTCCCCCAGATATTTCAAAATCTTGCAATCATTTACAATTAACTGCATGTTGTAATACTGTTAAAATGGCTTCTTCTCCAGCTTTTAGTACAATCATGAGTAAAATTACCGCAATGACCCAATAAAAGCTATAAAGTGCAATGTCTCAGGTTTCAGTAACTGTTGGAATTTTTCCAATTGCACAAACAGTGAAAGAGTCACAGCTATCCAAACTGCATATGCACAGGGTGTGTCAGCGATGACACGTCAGGCTTTAAAGAGTTAACACTGTTGGAGAATGTGGACACATGTATCTCAGACCACCTCCAAATGCGTCCTGGGACTGTTCAGATCTTGCATTAGAGTCACGTGCAAGTGGTTGGAGTTGTCAGAATGAATTTTCATTCCAGGTCTATGACTCAAATGACAGTTAAAATTCATTTGATGTTTCACTTAAATATCTTTGGATTCTGAGATGCTGATTAGGACACGCGAATGTATCACCAAAGTCAATGGCTCTTTTATGTTTACTTTGCTCTTTGATGGAAGTGAACATTAGCTACAGACCATTTTCTTTGTGTTCTTTTTCTTGGAGGCATGTGGGGGTGATCAGGATCTTTCTTAAGTTAATGGGAAACATTCTCATGGAAGCAAAGTATTAGCCAAGCGATTTTCAATTAGTGATGAAGCAGATAAAGAAGGAATATATTCAAAGCTGGCAGTGTCTAAGTGAATGTTTTTTCTTTGGAGATAACTTCTAACCTTGAAAGGACCTCCTGAGTTAAAATAAAATACTAATTCTTAAACATTCAAGCACATTCATATCATGTTCCTTAATCTTTTCTGTTCAGTTTTTGTCGCTGTAGCAAAGCACACTTTAAATGACCCGTAATAAAATAATAAGCAAAACATCAAGACTTGTCCGCAAAGCATCCTAAATCATTTTGACTGGTGTGACATTTGGAAATTTTGAATTTCTGGCGGTGTTTGACTTAAAGGTCGTGGAACACGGCAGGAAGGAAGGAAAAACAACTGAGATGATACCCTTTAACTTAAACATCCTCTGCTACAATTTAGATGCAGGTTCACGAAAGGTCAGTGTGCCCGGAAAAATATTACTCCATCACTGAGCAGTCATAAAACATGTATCTCAGCTTCTGTGAATGAATATTTGTCGGCACCCACTCAGAAGTCTTTTCCAATGAGGATTTAAAGATCTGCGGATAGAGATGAGGTTTGGATAACCTCCCCTGTGGTTTGCTTCAGTCTTCCTCGGTGCCTCAGCAGTATTGACCCCCAAGTTCCACTATTTCTGAAATGCAGGCCAAGATCCCCTAAAGAAAGCGGCGCGGTTTCTTAGCAGAAAACATTAAAGCCTTCAATGCCATTGCGGTTGTAAGAGTATGACAGTGTGTGTGGAGGGAAGTCTATTTTTGGGAACTTGTTCCAACCTCACATCCATTTTCCACTCCTTTGCTCATTTCATTGACTGGTCAGTTATCTGTGTACTTAGTTTGTTGGGAAAATTGAGAAAAGAGTAGCAAAAGAAGTGACAGCCTCGTCAAAATATTCCCCATAAAATCAAGAAGTGGAAAGCCATAAAAAAAACTCATGACTCAAACTGAAACTGCTGAAGACTGATACAATTTTTATTTTTTATTTTTTACAAAGAATTCATTCCATTACTTGAACGGTAATTCCGTTTAATAGTAAAGCGATAAGCAAATATTTAGTACAACTCTTCTTTTCTTCTGGGACTTATGGTGTACTTGTCTCATGCCATCTGCTGTTTCCACATCTCTAGTCTCTTTAGTGGGGCTTTAATCTCACTCTTGGGCCACGTGTCATTTGAAGGTCATCGTGACAGCTCATCAGGATTAATGACAAGTTTTTGAGAATGAGCGGGACAATCGTCAGCCTGAACTAACAATACACTGCCTGCCACAAGGTGAAAATTAGCATGTGATAGCATGTTAAACCATGATCGGTGTTAATTTGACAGCTACTTTCAAATGAATGCAACACCCTTGACCTTAAAGTGAAAATACACATAGAAATATTTCTTTGTTATTTCGAGCAGTCAGTAGTCCATTATAATTAAATAAACAGTAGCCATTTACCGTCTGTGCATTTTCATCTCTCAGAATAAAATGCATCAGCATCAGTGAAATTAATTTAATACTCAAATGACGGGGGTCGCCCTGTCTCTTCTCTTGTCTGTCACTGATACTGATCCTAGTCTTGAAAAATCGCCTGAAGAGGAATGTTGGCAATGTTAAAAAATGACTTCTGATACATTCGTATGCAAAAATGGTGCTTTCTGGAACAATGCAGAGAAGGAAGGACAAAAATGAAAGATAACTTTTAGGAACAGAGAATACACAGGAGAAGCTCAAAGTGACTCAGTAATAATAAATGGATGATGGAACATGAACATCTGAATATAACCTGAAAGCACAACACAGTGAAAGTTTCATTATAGATTAACTATAGGAAAGAATGATTAAAACACGTGAGCTTCAATCTAAAATTCAGTATTACCACTCTTCAACTTGGCCTTTTGGATTTTGTTTTCTTGGAATATTATTTGTGTCCAGATTGTTTTTCAACATCAGATGTTCTTCATTTATGTGTTACTTGTAACTGAGAAATAATTGTGTTTGTCATTGATTTATTTACCGCTTATCTCTTAAATTTTACATGAAAACATTCTTTCTGACGGAATTTTGCCACACATTTACACATGAGAAAACAATGGCCTTAGAAGTCACCTGTGAAAATTTTTGACTTTTCAGTACTTCACACTGGTCTAATAATTAAAGCTGAAGTAGTAGCAGCATCCTCATTGTAAAAAGGAAAATAAACAAGCAATTCATGGAGTTTAACTAGCTATTCAAAGCTGTGCTCATTTGCTGTGTGGGAGAAGCTGTTCTGTGGAAAGGTTTCAAGCAATGCATTGTTGTGGTTCACCTTTCCGTTTTGTTCCTGCCGCCTGCGGAACACCAGAACCAGGTATTGAAACGTTCTGCTAATATTGTATGAGATTTGTTGTGTTGGAGGGGTGGCACCCTTCCACAACCTGATGTTGCATATATATTGCGTTCTCCCATTTTGTACTTAAGTTCAGTGATCCTGTAAAACTTCCACAGTGCTGACATGATGCAAGCAGCTCATGCTTACTTGCAGAACTGTTAGTATAACGTGACTGCTGCTGCTTTATGGCATCTCACCTAATGTGTTTTTATAAGCTATTCAGGTCAGATTGTCTTGTGCATTGAATCAGAGTAAGATTTAAAAATGTTCCAACTCCATCTTATAGACCCACCCAGAGGGAAATTATTGTCTTACAGTTGCTCCATTCAAGTATAATAAAAAAAAAATAGTAGCAGGAAGGAAATGATCAATACAACAAACAAATACAAAACACACAGATGGATGGATAGATGGATAGATACTGTAGATAGATAGAAACACTCTGATCTATGTGTGTGTGTGTGTGTGTGTGTGTGTGTATATATATATATATATATATATATATAAAATATGTATAGTATTATAATAGTTTTGACACTACCAGTTGAAATAGTAAATCATTCCACTGTGCTCAACATTTTTGATAATTTAGCCTCAGACTAGAGGAGCTTGCTGTACATTGTTCTGAATGAAAAGGAACAGACAGTTTGAACAGGGATTGTCTACTAATATTGAGCTAACACCAGCAGACTGTGATTGCATTGTCCTCCACTACATTAGTCATTTTATCTAGAATGTCAATGATCTGTTTCTTGGTCCATCAGTATCATCCTCTGCCTCTGACTGACTGTACTGCCTGCTGTATGACTGACTACACACTGTGTTTTCCACCTGCAGGCCTCTGGAGGATTTCTAGTATCTATTATACATGGCATAAAGCACAACACATGAGCAAACACGTCAAGCAGCACACAAACAAACACACCAGCTCCTTCGGGGTGTTTTTCCAAATGACCCAATATACTCTTCTCCTCCTATTCATTCCTCTGCAAGATAGGAAGGAGAATGTGCCTTCTGTGTAGTTGTAGTGTGTAGGAGTGCTCCAGGAGTACGTGTCAGAGTTGGAGGCAGGCAGGAGGAAAAGACTGCAGTAGAAAGTCTGAATCAAATCATGCATGGCAACAGTGAGGCCCAACTGCAGTTGATGATTAATCTAATACCAGCAACTTTGAAATACCCAACTAAAACACCACTGCACACTAACAGTTACAGGAAATAAATGAAACCATTAGAGACACACAAATTGCAACATGTATTACAGTTATTTGTTGAAGATGATGTTATTGCAGCAAAGGAAATAAAGGAGGCTTTAATTAAAATGTAAAATGTGGAAGCAAAAGAACGTATAGCATATGCCCTCTGTCCACTACAAGTGCAGGAGTCTGAGGTTTTTGTGTGTCTGTGTGTGTGATGGAACAAACTTTCTTACCAGCCACAGGGTTCACTGCTTCTCTGACCTTCCTGAAATGAAACATTTATGACCCCTGACTCTTGTCGTTTTCTGTAGCTGTTTAAATCTTAGAAGACACATCGCTCTCCTGGCATCATAGCAATTTTTCCCCTACAGAACTGCCGCGTTGATTGCTTAGGTTTTAGTGTTTGTGCTATTGTCTCACATTGGTAGCTTTTGTTCAGATTAGAACTCACAAAGAAAATAACCTCTTGAGACGGTGGATTTGAGAGGGAAAATTATGGTGTTTGTCGGCAGTGGTTCAGGAATTTGAAAAGGAAGTGGCTCGAGTCAAATTGATCTCATGACTTACTGGGTTACTTTTGAATTTGGTAATTTTCTATATTAATATTAGCACTAGAATTGACGTGTTGCATCACCGATATAGAATAGTCACTTAAAATAGTTTACAGTACAGAAACCCTGGTGTAGCTCCTTTTCAGTTATGAACAGATTTTTGGTGGAAATGTTTCAAACCCATATCTACCTGTCTGCTCTTTGGCAAAATCAGCAGCAGTTAGTTGTAATACATAACATTTGGAGACAATATTTTTTATTTACTCTTATGTACAGCATGCTTCCTCTGTGAGCTTTTGAAATCTGTGTTTTCCATTAGTTTCCACTGACTCTGCAGTTGATAACAGTCAAGTCAGGCATTAAGAAGGCTGCTATTACCCACTCTGCTTGTGGTCCATCAGAGATAACAATAATCCCAAACAGACACTTTTAGACAAGAGCCTTGGCTTTCAAAGCATGGCCTGTAGACACATCTAAACAAGATCAAATGTGCCCTTCACTTTCTGGAAATTGCTTTGTGAATCATCACGGGAGTCACGTATTTCAGTCCTGTTAAATGTTTTGTTGTTTTTTTGTTGTTTTTCAGTCACTGTCCATTTGTGCCACTTAACCTGGCTATCATGGCAAAAAATAAGCTGCGCTTTCAACTTTCATCCAATCACACGTGTAGGGCGTTGCACCTGCATCAGTGTGGTGCATCTGTCATTAAGATTCATCATGAGAAAAGGGAGAGACCGCAGCTGCATTGCTCAAAGTCCACTCAAAACTGCTTTCACAGCCTTCTTCTGGTCACTGTCCTCCTTTCCTTCCTTTCCTCTTTCCTAAACTTTGCTGTCTTACAACTTTTAGAAAAAAGATTCCATCATTTAACTTATCAGTGAAGGCTGAACAGATATTTACTTTGGTCCTTTTGTTACTCACCTTTTTGTTATTATGGTGTATTTTTACAGAAGTGAAACTTTTTAGGACTTTTCTAAAGTGTTGGACCCATTGTCGTCTGGCTCCTTCTGCTTTCTTAGTGTGTCTTCAAGGCGTCCCAGTGAAACATTTATTGATATTAGTGGTGCGCTGGGCCTGTAAACTGGACTATTTTTAAATGCAGAGCTCTTCTTCCATATGCTGCGGCTTTGTGTGCACACTGTACTCTGGGAACTATAATAAAACGGACAAGGTTTACTGCTTAATTTGTAATACACAAGGCTCTCATGGTTACAGAGAAGAAGTGGCTTCACCTACTTCATATCGTCTCTTTTTGTCTGCAACGTCTGACTAAAAAGAGCCTCAATGATCAATGCATGGACTAAGCTTCACTTCTAAGATGGAGTAAAACAGCTGCCTGTGATATCTGATCTACATACTGTAGATTAAGGTGAAATCTCAGATCACAGGTCACTCAGGTGTATCGTCTTTGGAAGCTCCTTATTTGGAACAGCAAACATGCAAAATGCTGCTTTTAGATAGTAGCCAGTATGAAGCGATGATCCAGATGAGATTAGTATCACAAGGTAGAAGGAAAAATCCCAAAGGCAGTCTGATGTGCAGTTTTCTGTAGTGAGTTCAGGTCGAGGCATGCGACCAAAACAGTTGAAGTGTCCCTCTACGCAGTTTCTGACACCTTCTCAACATGTATTTAGGGCTCTGCAGATGACAGACAACACCTAGCAAGCACAATTTGGCTCGCTCTGCTTCATCTGGGATGCAGAGTGGTAATTCTGGATGACTAAAGAGGTTTATTCAATTCTGTGTAAATGTTGCCAGCCGTGGCCAAGTTTCACCTGGCTCATCATGCACATTTCCATATCCCTCTTTCATTTTTGAATGAGATATGACAGCTCACTCTGCATCCAAAAGCAAAAGCAGATCGGCCTATCATGGGAAAAGGATTGGAAATGGAGAAAATGTTAATACCTGTATGGAGAATTTTTTTCTGTTTAGTTATCCATAAGAAGGTAGCATACAGTATGACTTCTTTCCGGAAGTTTGAATTTTTAAGAAGTTATTTGAATTTTTAAAAAAATGCATGTTTTTTTATTCGTCCTCTGCAAAGCCAGAAACCACTTTGAAACTTTTTAGATAGTCCAGACCAAACTTAGACTTTGCTTTTTTTTTATAGAACTTTTGCTGAAACTCATAAACTTCTTTCTTTAGTGTATTTTCATTGTCATTACTTTTTATTCTCTCTTATAGTTGGGATGAATGATAGAGGTAACATGGAAAAAGCCAGTTGTTAATTGATGCTAGCTAACTCCATTTCTTACCTTATAGTAGCGAGGATTTCAGACTGTTGCTGGTCTAGAGCCACTGAGGAACTTGTGAGTAATACAAATTTTTGTTGAAAAAGCAACCTGTGTCCTGAATATAAAACAGGCTGTTATCATGGACCTTGACAACCAAGGCAGTCGTTAGCTTAGAAGTAGAGTCAGCTAAAGCCACCAATTGACCAGTTCCCAGTAAAATACAGACATAAACTTTACATTAACACTTGAGCATGCACAACTCTTATATATTAAACTCAGGGTTGTAAGGGGACTAAGACATACCCCTTCAAACACAAAAGGAAGCATCTAAACACACGCATACATCACCTGCCACCAGATTATCCAACCACAAAATTCAACTGCAGGAGCTGTTTTTCAACCAGTAGAGGTCACATTTCCGACACAGTTAACCAACACTACTAAATACTCTTTGTCTTGACTTTGTTTTTCAGTCAAACAAAGTGGTTTGATGGTTTAGTTACACTTCAAGAC
>JAPQRQ010000001.1:2171009-2189827 GCA_037367365.1 Apogon talboti
ACTACTAAATACTCTTTGTCTTGACTTTGTTTTTCAGTCAAACAAAGTGGTTTGATGGTTTAGTTACACTTCAAGACAGAATTAATAAAAAAAATCATTTAGAATCTTTTCTTGTTTTGGCTGTTGTACACTATGGCCATTTTTCTTTTGTAACCTCTTGTCTTCACCCATCTTCACTTCATTGTGTCTGGCACAAAAGAACTCCACCTTTGAGGAAACATTGACCAGGCTCTGTATACCTACCGTTACAACTTCTAGCAGCAGCATATAGATTCCACTCTTGTCCACTTGAATCCCTTGTTGTAATAACCACACTATCTCTGTGCCAGTATGTGCTTATTATTCTGTTCAGGTAAGATTGATTGCGAGTGGAGAGACACAACAGTGCCCTGCACATTCAAGGTCTGCTCAAGATTAGGCCCCAGTAGAGGTTCATCTTTGCAGTCAACAGCTTTCATATAATAGCAGATACAGTATGTAGGGTAAGGAGCAACCATCAGGGCTTTTACAGGGTTGATACAAGTTATTGTTATTATTCAAGGAGACCTATAGTTAATATTTGGACACGATGTACATCTGTAGTTGAAATTAAACTCCTCTTTTAATTTTTGAGATAAACTTCCTCATAAAATTTGCTAAAATGTCATTGAACTGAGTATCAAGTCAAAAACTAAAATATAAAGCTGTAGTAATTCAACAATATTTATTATTAGTTTTCACAGTGAACTGGACAGATAATGAGTGATAAGGATTAATAAATGCATGTTTATTTCTCTTTGCAATGTTGATAGGCCGTTACCTATGACATGTAACCAATCAGATGGTGCTGTGGGCGGGACATGGGCAGACAAGGCATTGGCTGCTGGATTGTACATCAATGTCACCGCCATACTGGAGCGGTCAAGACCGGCCTGTGAAGACCTGTGTTTTTTCTGTATAAAAAGCACTCTAACTTATGTTTCCCAACCAATTTCAAGGGTTAATGATCTATGTGGTGTAAAAAAGAGCTTTATTACTCAGCCTTTTACCACCATAGTTCACAAATCCAAATAGGAAAATGACTAATTGAAATTGGAAGCTATCGTGCTTATTATCTAGAGAAATGACCATGGTGGTGACCACAGACAGAGGTGGTTGCACGTACTTACTGTAATACTAATGCTCTACAAATCACAAAGTAGTGGCCCAGCACAGACACCAAATGCAATGTTTATCCTGGTGAGAGCACATTATATTAGAGATACAGCTGTTATTCTGTAATAAAGCCCACAGCCACCTATCCCATTAAAAAAAAGTTGTATTAGTATTGTGTTTTTCTTCACCTCCATTCATAGCAAAACAAAGAAAATAAAGAACATTTAATTAACAGTAAACCTGTTTATATTAGAGTTTACCATCCCTTCAAAAGACAGAATAGGGAAATAATCAAGCTGTACCATATTGGTATTGGTACACTGAATGAGGTTAAATGTCTCCTTTATCAATCTTCAATTGAAAAAAAAAACAATTTACATTCTGTTCAGTGATAAATGACAAATAATACATCTACATTTTTTTAAATTACAAAAGCTTTTATGCATCCAGCTCATTTTTGATTGCATGCTTGCAAGTTAAAAAAGGCTTTTTTTTTTTTTTTTTTTTTACTTCCTCTGTCTCGGCGTTGACCCTCACTTTCTCATGTTTCACCATGTACAACATTGTCTTCAAGCAATTCGTCAACTCGTCTTTACTCTTATACGATTTTAGCATCTGCTTGAAATTCCAATTTCTAAATAATTGCCAATAATTGCAAATGCTGACCTCTGATCTCCATTTATTTCCATGAGACCCCATTGATGTCACTGGGGAGATAACCACTGCCTCTTGCTTTAATTTCTTTTTTGACCTGACCCCTTCAAACTTGAATGTTTCAGTCGCGTGGGTGGCTGTAGGGTATGTTAATTCAACTCCATGCAGATGATGCTATTATTATCCTCTGCAGAATGTCATGATCCATGGTTTCCTTATTCATCAAACCTCCCCCCACACGCATTGCATCTGTCCGGCCCACAACGGGGATCACACTTTAACATTTCAGAAAAATCTATTGAGAGGAGACCCCCTAGTCCTCATTTTTTCCATTGAGAGGACAATCGCACAATGACATAGCCCCGTTTAGTGATGCATCGCTACCCCAGAAGTATTTGCCTCCTTCAAGTTCACCACCTCTCATTAAACATTTGCTCAAGAATGCCCTGTTCTCCAGTCATGCGGCTTTTTTCCCCACTAACATCTGGTGCTCAGAAATATCAAGCCAGTCACATCCCTTCTGTGTGTTACTCCTAGAATCCACTACTGCTAATATGAGTCTGTTTGTTTAATGAGTTAGAGTCTGTCATACTTATACTTGTCACTGTTGACTGAATATCCTCAAATGAAAGACCCAGGTTTTTGTAAACTGTAGTCGATGTTTGCCATTTTTACATCGATAAAGACTAAAATCCATCAATCAGTAATCTATTTGTTGAATCAGTAGTCTATAAAATTTTTTATTTGTTTTCAAAGCACAAGATAAAATCCTGAAATGTCTTGTTTGGTCCACTTACTGTCACAGAGGAGTAGGGAAACTGGAAAATAGTCACATTTAAGACGTCAAAATGAGAAAATTATCTATTTCGTTATAAGTTGCAGATGAATTTAATAGTTACCAGCTAATCGATAAATCACTGAAGTTCTGCCATGGATATGTGCAATGTCAACAACCAAAAATGAGTTTCATATCAACCTTTCTAATGTGCATATCTGCTTTGGTGAATGATAGAAGAAAAACTGTGCTTTCATTTACCTATTAATAAATACATTGTAGTTTTTTTTTCCATCTTTGTAGATTTTCTCCGCTTTAAGCCTGGCCTGTTTCATTGTTCTAGCTCAATTACATATGAATGCAGTTTCTGTATAGTTTCATGTCAACATTTATATGTCTCCATCTTGTCTAGTAGTGTTAAAGCAAAATGTATTTTGGGTCACACATGTTGACATTATTCATATCTGCTCGGCAGAAACATCAATGGCAGTGTTTTTTTCTATCAGTGAGGTTGACCTCCTGTCTAAATGTCTATTTATTCATTGGCTCCTTGTATCTTCTCGTATCCAAGGTTGCTCCACTTATCTTCAGGCATGTACAATATCTGTCGAGTCAGTGCGCTGAAACCTTGGCATTGATGTTGTCTATTATTTCTGCACAGTCAAATGAGACAACATTTGCATTTCCCTGCAAGCTATCTACTGCACTGCAAAGTAATGAGTGTATTTTTATACACCCTCCTCTGTTCAAATACTGCAGCAAAAGATGCCAGTGTTTGGTGGAAGAGTTTCACCTGAAAGTGTTTGTTTTGTGTTAATAAGAAGAGATAATTGGCAGAGTCAGTTTGCTCTATAAGACCCCTGATTTGCGGAGAGGAGCATCTGACGAGTATGATTTTTTTGGTGGTGATAAGCAGGAGGTTAGTATCGAGGGGGGAGAGAGGGGTCTGTTAATGCTTTACAAACCGGCAGAAGGAGAGCGACAAAGGAGGCCGTGGCCTATTCAAAGGCCACAGTGCAACCCCTCTCGCATGCCAAGCATTCCAATGTGCTGTGTAAAGGTTGGGCCGGCACTGAGAGGCGAGCGGTCCTTTCTCATGAGGGCCACCTTAAACACACACACGCACACACACCCACACAAAGCTCAGACCCTGCTGTTTGATGCACGCCAACTTCTACACACTTATACTGGTAAGAAAGTGTAAAATATCCAGATTAGCAAAGTTCCTCTACACCCGTTTTGTTGTGTCAGATGAAATTGTAGTGCTCTTTCCACTTATGACTTTTTCCATATAGTGCCTTGTATGATTAACTTCACCTTTGCAGAGTTACATTTCCATGGACAAGTGTTAGGGTTTGCTAAATACTAAAATAGTTTTCCTTCTCTTTACCACTTTAGTTCTATTTACAAACTGTGCTAGTTTTCACCCTTTTTTACTTGGCCAGTCATCAAAATTGCAGAAGATAAAATATTTGGGGAAAAACTTAAAACATGAATCTCTGCTCAGTCCAAATCAAAACACTAAATATATAGATAGACAACCTGATGCTGTTTCATTCTGTTTTGGAGAAGTGAGTCTGATCAGTGACTCCTAATTGCAGCTGACTATTACATATTCAACCCCATATCTGTCTGAAAACACCTGTGATTAGCCAAAACTCTGCATCACAGTCTAGATTTTGTGCCTGGCTTGGTCATTTTCTTGAATGCAGCAGTGCATGCAATAAGCTCAGTATACACACCAGGCTTAAATTTCAGAATTATTATAATTGTCATTACTTACAGGTACTGAGGAAAAAATATGTAATTGAAATACAATGAATAACCAGAATATTGCTGGTTACAAATGTGGCTGAAAACACAGTCAAAGAGTAGATGTAGCAGTCTTGTCCTCTCAGATCAGATGAATTACTATATTCTGAATGGGAATTAGGGTATTTTTGACCAGAAATGCTAAAAAAAAAGAGACCATCAAGCACTGCGTCTTTAATACAGATGTATTTGTATTTTAAATTAGACAGAGCCTATCCTCTGACCATAATCATGGCTCCTGTTTTTTTTAATGTCTTCAAGCTTAGCAAATAACTAAACAGAAACCACAGGAGTGGACCTCCAAAGTTTAATTTCTACTCCACAAAATTAGCAGCTGGACAAATTGAATGTGGAAATGTGCTCCAGTGTGTTCTCTGCAGCTCAGTGACACAACACAGTTGGCTGGGTTATTGTTTAATATGCTCTCCACTCAATTTGTCCAGATTAATCAAATAAAAAGCCTCTTGTGTATGTATTTTGTACAGCTTAACAAAGCCTTTGGTTAAATTGGAACATTTATCGGTGGTTTATTTACCTCCTGGTTATGTGTCTGATTGAAAGGGCCGTTTGTGCACACATGCTCCTGCTCCTGTTTCTAAACTGAAGCTGCCATCTTGAGGTTTGCATTTCCATTCCCTGTAAATAAACAGTTGTGAAGACCTCAGCAGTGAATGGTATAAAGTGGGCAGGTGTATTCACCCATTAGCTGCCATACTGAAATGCAAATATTGACCGGCCCTGTGTGTGTGTGTGTGTGCGCAAATAAGCAGGTGCAGTGGTCATGGATCTATTCACACTGTGGCCTGTTCGATGATAATAGAGGACTGTTTTGTGCCTGGAATGGTCATTGTCTTGAATGCAACAGCCCGTGCAATAAGCCCAGTATGTACACAGGGCTTGGGGAAATAAGTCTTTTCTTGTGATGGCGTTATATGATTAAATCACAAAATGAATGTAATTGTACCTGAATAGATTTTTTTTCCTCCAATAATGAGCTTATATGTAGAAAAACAACAAAACAAATCACTGGGCAAGAACAAACCTGTCAATGCTAGAAATTTAATCAGGATCCATAATTGTAAAGGGGCATTGATATTACTGTACAGAGTTGGTTTAAATGTATGTTTAGCTTCATTGCCTTGTTTGAGCTTTGGTTACATATAATCAAATAATTTACTATACCGTATAGTCATTAAAATACCTTTTGAACAGTAAATACTCATCTGTAACTTCCCCAAAACTGTTTGCACATGCAAAGATGTAAGACGTCATCAGAAAATTCCATCATCTGAATTATCTTTACTACTTAATGGCACATATCACCTTTAATACTTTGTTGTATGTTTGGCTGATAATACATACTTTAATTTAACAAATATTTTGAATTCTTGAATTTGACTTAAATGTTACACTGAGATATTTTTATTCTTAGACGAGCCACCTGAAAGTGCAGTTAAGTACAGTACTCTGGTAAATGTAGTCCCTCCTTTGCATCACTGTGTACTTTACTCAAATAAAGACCCAAACATCCACCGCCAACCAAACCCATCCACTGATATAAACTGTTTAATACCTGTTAATCCACTAATTCTATCTATACATGTAAATAATTCAGGTAAAATGCAGTTTGTCATCTTTTCATGGTCATCAGATATGACCCATTTGGACGTTCAGAGGCTCTATAGTGAACATGGAAACACCGTCATCTTCTACAACATTGACTGATCAGTAAAACCCATGGAGTTGGATCAATGACAGTGTTTGGACACCCTTGTTTTTATGTTCAGTTACTGATATCTTTGCCGAAAAAGTCACTTTTTCTTCAGTTTTCTCTGTTTTGATATCACAGTCTTTGAATTCTGAATTTTCATGAACATCTACATGGTCTGAGAATTAAATATGGCAAAATACATGTTTCACACTGAGGATAATATTATAATAAATGGAGGTAAATTGCTTAAAAAGAATAAATGTGGAGAAAAATTAATCTGGAAGCTGTCACAAAAAAATCCAATATCTTTAAGCTTGTATTCAGTTTTAATCTGACATATAACAAACATCATGCATCTCTTAACACTTAGATAGTCTCATTAACACGTTAAAAATCCTCTTATAATTACATTGACCGTATCAAAACCCATGTAGTTTAATAGATGACAGTGGTTGGAGACACTTGTTTTAGGTTCAGTTATTGATCACTTTGCCAAAAAGGTCACTTTTTCTTCAGTTTTCTCTGTTTTGATGTAATAAGCTTTGAATTTACTCGGAACATCTGCATGATCAGTGAATTAAATATAGGAAAATACATATTTTACACTGAAAAATGCAAAAATACAGAGGATCATGGTGATGAGGAAGGTTAAATAGAGAGAAAAAATTAATCTGGGAAGTGCCACAAAAGTAGCACTGGGTCCTTATGGGTTAAAAGGGAGAAACTGCGGCCGTATTTGATAAACATCTACATGATCTGCTCCGTGTTAAACGTCTGCTACATGAGGATGACAGGAGTGGTGTGGTCCCAGGTGGGGGTGCGTGGACGAGGGTTTTTGTTTTTTTGGTATGCAACAAGTGGGGGTCCACCTCGTATGCTTAGAGAAAGAAAGAGAGAGGGATAGAAGAGGAGGAGGAGAGACCCACCCAGTCTCTTCCGTACGCCGGTCCCCTGCGCGCAGAGGATGCGCTGCGCACTGTGGTGAGCGTCGGACTGCACCATTCCTCCCGTCTCCACCAGGGAGGCTGTAATCCGATCGTGTTCGTTCGGAGCCGTCGTGCAGCCTGTGAGGAGGAAGAGGGCACTGCTCTGCGCTCTGACGCTCTCCCCTGCACTCCTCCCCTTCTCTGCCGCGTGTCACCCCCTTCTCCCTCATCTCTCCACTTCCTCTCTCGCTCGGTGAGGCTGGTCGGCGGCGCACAAGCCTCCGCGATCGTCGCATCATCGGCATTGTTCACTTATAACCGTGTCGGCGGAGCTCTCCTCTCGCTTTCTCCTCGGTTTTTTTTTTTTTTTTTTAAATTCTTTCCCTCCGTTCTCATGCCTTTACCGGGGGAATCTACCGCATGCACGCCAGTCCGGTGACGTGCCCGAGCATGTTCACATCAGAGACCGCGTCGGATTTACCTGAGAGTACACTGCCCTCACACTGTCACAGCGATCTGCCCACCGCGCGCACCGCCGTGGACTTCACCGATTGTCACTGAAGAGGAAAAAGGAAAACACACCGGATTTCAAGGATGGGGTTCTACGGCACTTTAAAGATGATTTTCTATAAAGTGAGTAAGGATCGCTGCCGTATTCACGCCCGTGTGTCACCTCCATCACATCCCTGTCTCATTATTTAATGTTTGACTCGCTCTGTCGCCCTCATTATCTTTGACGTGCCTCTCTCGGCACATCGTGCGGCCACTGCGGAGGATGAGCAGCAGTGTAGCAGACCCCCAGAGACGCCGCTTTAATTGCCTGGGCCTCTGTGTTATGTTAGCGCTGCGTTAAATGTTGTAATATCACGACGCGATTTGGCATCCTTTCCCTTCATGGTAACTTCAGCCTTGTAAATAAATGCAGCTGCTGTGAATCGGGGGGAACGGTTGGATTTGTTAACAGGTTACAGCTCTGGCACGTTTGATTCTGCAGTGATGTATGGAAATATGTGTGTACCACCACGTTATTCCACAGAATCTCCCTTTTTTGCATCCCCTAAAGATCGCATTTTGCTTCAGTTGCATGGATGCTCTCTGCACCTGCACACCAACTGTGGTCCTCCCCTTTTCACATTATAAATGCACAGCAGTACCATGTATATTCTATATACAGTATACATGGTGGTTATAACCTAACCATTTGGATCACCTCCATATTGATCCAGACTTTCACCAAATAACTAAGTCTCAAAGGAGAACAGCCCCCACGCTCCTCCCCGGTTTGCAGCCTTATTATGATTCTACATTATGCAGCAGTGGATATCTCGCACTGACCAAAGAGTGACTGTTTGAGATGCATGCATGTATGTGATCGGTCTGCTGTCAGAGTCGTCTTATTCCCTGACATGGTGCACTCGCCTCAGGCATCCCAACCACAGATAATGGGTCACTGTGTCAGACTGCGTGAGGTACAATATCCTCAAGGATATTGGGTGTATTATGTTGGATGGCAGCCACAAAATGATGCACCCTTAGTTGGAAAAACAGGAATAGGAAAGGTTCTCCATTAGGTGGAGCGTCATGTAAACAACTGTCATAACCTTTGAAATTGTGATACTTGGGGAATCCTCATCTACCTGCAGTCACAGTCAGCGGATGGTAGATTATAGATTGGGATGTTTAGGTTATTTGTATTCTCTGTTTGTAATATATCAGTGTTTTTTAATATGAGCGTATAAGGTTGGCTCATTTTCCTGCTGCTGTTGCATCTATAAACACAAATTGAAACAAGGGTTCCTGGAATTTTCTTGATTTGATGATCCTTGTGTTAACAAGTTTGCAAATATGATCTCAATAGTCTTTTCTCTGTAAAACGACCAGCTCTTGGGTGCAAGTGCTTCAGCAGCTCTACAAGTGCTCTGCATTATCATGAAACTGTTTCATGGCTGTTTGAAACAGTATCTGATAAATGAGAGATATTTTTCAAATGACTGATGTAGCAGGATGTAGCCTCCGTTGAAACAAATCAACACATTATGTAAGAGTGATTGGTGTCTTTAAAATATCATTAACTCTCTGAATCCATCTGTCGTGCTTTTGGCCAGATAGGGAAGAGGAGCCAGAGACGAAGGAAGACTGATTAGTAGTGATTTACAAACACTGCGCTCTCTGGTTACCTTTTCCCAGGCTGAAGCACAAGAGGAAGGCTGGTCGCTCTATCGTTTTTGTTTTTTTTTGTAACGTCTGTATTTAGTTTGAGGTTTTCTCAACATGTACACACACAGAGGGCACACACTAAAAGACAGCACTCCCCCTTCTTTTCTCTTTTCCCTCACACTCTAAAACACACACACAATGCGTACGCACACACCCAATGCATGCATACACACACCCAGGCTCTCCTTGGCTACTGAACTGCCTTTGCAGTGAGATCACCGCTTAAAGAACAAGGAGATTTGGTTTAAGAGCTGGATCTTTACAAGCAGGAATATCTTATTAAACCCCCCCTTTCAACTCCCACTAATCAAACAAGCGCTGTCAGCCAGTTAAAACGTAGATCAGTGGAACACAAGCTACAAATATGCAGTATCCAACTAGTTTTAGAAAATCGTAAACAACAATTGCATGTTCAGATTTCAAAGCCCTAATCCCTTTTCTTTATTCTTACATTCTCATCATAAATTCATCCAGATTTTTATGACTTTGGCTCATCTCCTCTGTAGCTGCTGCAGCTTCACACAGGCGCTGACTCGTGAGGAAAAGATCACAAATCATTGGTCAGATCACAGTCTTATGTCCAGCGGGCACCTACTCTGCAGTATGTGTTGGTGTGCTAGTCATGTACACATGTTTCAGCTCAGGCTATGGTTGTCTGTTTTGGTTTTTTTTGTTTTTTTTTTTTGTGGTGCATTGCTTCTGTGGTCCACAGTATGGTAGGGATTCTGTTTTGATATCCACTGCATGGGAGCAACCGCTGAGATCCTCTGTCAATCAGCATTTCTGAAGATAAAATATCTTCTCACATGCTGATGTCGGTTCATCATTGCCTTGATTACGCTGCGCGCTATTTTCAGAACTCAAATGTGCCCCTGAGGCTGAAAACACCAGGGACAATTGCACACAACTACCAGTCAACCAAATTATAGTGATAAACAAAAAACACATCTTGAGAGAGACATATAATCATGTCAGAGGAGAACCAAACATGAACGTAATCTTTTTTTTAGTTAAGAATACATTACTGCTAAAAGACTTTAATGCCTCCAAAGAGGATTGTTGGATTAATGTTTTCAAAAACTGGAAATCTAAATAAAAACTACAATGGAGAATGCAATGCTAGTAAAAAACAAAAGAATAGAATTGTAATAGTAATGGTTCACAATACAAAATAATTAATTAAAGGGTTTTTCTCGTTACAGGACCTTTTGAACTGTGGTTTTTAAAATCTAATTTCATGCATTCTTTCATTCTGCTCTTTTTCACCTTATGTTTCCTCATGATACCTGAAAACAAAAAAGAATACTAGCTGCTTTCCCAGATTAAAGCTAAAACTGCTTATGCACTCACAACCAAACTGAAAGTCTAACATTAATGAAACTAATGAAAATCTAAAACTATAATAATTCAGTTTGAAAACGGTCAAAGTTGACTTAAAAAATGTCTTTTGTCTTCTACTAAGTTGGGTTTCAACAAAGACTGATGATGTGATAGAAGTTTTACTATAAGTTTCCATTGCAGGTTGAGACTTGTCCAACTGTAACTGTAGGCAAACTGTTGACAGATGCTATGATTGTCAAAAAATAACACATCCGGCACTGTGGATGATTCATAAAGTACAACAGATTTCCTGTCTGCGTGTCCGTCGGTAAAATCAGGCTGAGGATGAAACTGTAGGACCTTAATCAAAACTGGCTAAGTTTTCACTTAAACATGAAGCATATTTAATTAATCAAGGCCAGACTGTCATGCTGACTGTATGTATTATTTTGGCTCAGTTATTGTGAGATGAGATGGTGATCACTTGCATGTGTGGCAAGAAGCTTTGGCAGAGAGAGTGGCAGGCATGGGATGAAGAAAACTGGCTTGGCCAGGCCTTTACACAGACTCCTTTGTTTGCTCAGTAGGGTAGGTGGTAACGGGGACTGGGTGCTGTGTGCACATGCAGGTGAAAGAGAATGAGAAAGACTGACTTGCTTTGTTTTTCTTTTCCAAGTATCAGTAAGGGAATCAAACTTCAGTGCCAAAGAATGTGCTCTGTGCCCCTCTTCAGCATGTATTGGGTGTGAATGTGTGATTGCCTCTGGATATTAGGAGTGTCTTGTTGCTCAGTCACTGTTTTGCTCGTCCAACATGGAAGACAATCACAAAAAAAAACATGAGTGCTTTCACATCTCATTCCAATAATGTTGAGTGTCTCCATCTACTGATAAGTCGTATCTTTCTTCTTTATTATGGAACATGGTAATAATAATTGAATCTGGAGCCTGTGCATTAAAGTTTAATTTCCCATTTGCATTTTCCATTTTTCTGCAAGACTGTGGTGTCTGTATTTTAATATGCTGAATTTCAGACATAATGTTCACAAAGTCTGTCACTTGCAAAAGCTGTTTTCTGCTGTGTTTGAAAGAAAGTTTCAAATGGCCTAAAAACTACAACGTACAACACATATTATGGCATGTTTGTTTTTGTAGCTATATTTTCCTTTACTTTGCAGGAGTTTTCAAGGTAAAAATTAGATTTATGCTTTGGGATTAAACAAGCTCATTTGGACTCTTTTATCGGTACTGCATCTCTAATATTTCTTTCCCTTTGTCTGTCTTTGTCAGATGAAGAGAAAGTTGGACCATGGCCCCGAGGTCCGATCTTTCCCTTCAGGAAAAAAGCCCTGCAAAGGCACAGAGTATCCAAGGTAAGGAAACATCCATTTCACCTGTAAGACCACCCAGCTGCTCAAAACACACACACCTATTCCTGTTTCTTCTTTTTATTCTTCTTCTTTCCCATATCCTGCTTTTCTTTCATAAGAGCCTTATATCCTTACTTGAATGCATTATACACCTGAAATAACCCAGCGTGAAAAGAATGAATGAAATGAATAGGGTTAGGGCTATATGTGCCTTCAAACAGAATACTGATTCACGCTGCTTTATATCTGCAAGACTCCCACAGCAGTCCCAGATGTTGCTCCAACCCTAAATATTTCATGCGTGTGTTCACATGTAGCCCCATTAAAATTCAGACTGAACACAGCCACTTAGCTATAAATGTTGCTATGTAACTGGCCCCGTCTCAGCTTCCTCTCCCATTAAAAATGAATCAATAATGAAATGGACCCCCAGCTTCCCGATTTGCTGTCAGCGCGCAGAAACAGAGTATGAGGGTGTCCATCGGGCACTTTCTCCTGCTGCCTTTACATTACAAGGGCAGACGGGTGCCCTTTGAAGTCCTGTCCTGATGGATGTGAAAATCCAGGTCTGTGCAGCAGCATTGAAGTTGCAACTAAAAAAGAAATGTGAAAGAAGCTTTGGATTTTCAACATTGAGTGACAAATAGACTATTATTTTACGAGCATTTTTTGCACACAGTACAGATAAAATTTATTCAGCCATTTTGGGCACCCCTTAAGTCTAATTAACCTAATTTTCATGTGGAAAGCATCATAACTAAATAAATGTCTTTTCCCAGAACTAATGGTTATAGATTTTCCCAAGTGGACGACTTTAACATATTTTGTTTTTAAGCTTTTGGGGTATTTGTTTGTTATCTATTTAAGCTTTTTTAAAGCTTTTGTACACATATATATTAATAATGATGGCTCAAGGTTATGTGGAATCATATTTCTCGTTGAAATCATAATATTTTGTTGTGGGAGGACCCATAAGCCCCCCTTCAGATAAGCCTAATGTTTCTGCAAACACAAGGAAAGCAATGAAACCCAGACAGCACCTAATCCCTCTAAAAACCTATGTAAAGCCTGAGACAGATGTGATGGAGTCTCTTCTTTCCTCTTGTGTCATTACTTTTGGAAACCCGAAATGAAGCTTGAATGCCCTTATTTTGTTATTACTTGTAAAGTCTTCCATAAGTCGTTTAGTTGATTGATGGAAAATGAATCTGGTTTAATAATCGCAAATATGTTTTTCTTTATTGATTTCTTGATGTTGCAGTACATTTAAGTAAATTGTACACTTCTGGGTTTTGTTGTCCTTTTGGTTACACGTAACAAGACGTCTTTTCTGGTGTTTCTACGTTAACTGATTAGTCAGCGAATAGTAAAAATAATGTGGAATCAAGAACAACAGTAATTTGATGCATCCTTAATTATAGGCTTATAAAAATTATGTTCATAATGAAACTTATCATGAGTTAATCAAAGAAATGGGGATAATTTGAGTTATCGTGTCCTCATCAGGCGTTGTTATGGCTCAAACAAATTGGAAGTGAATAAACTGTCATGAGCTTATGCTGATTATTGTATTTATTAACATAACACCCTCACTGTCTGCTTGTAAAGGTTTTCTAAAGGTTATTTCTGTTTGTCACATCCTGTTATACCACCCACACCAAGCTGCTTCTGTCATTAGTAGGGTTTAATTTCTTTCCTTTCCCTTTTGCTTTTCAGCCCGGCAGGAATCGTCCCGTGTCCAGCCACACCCACCACATTCGGTCACATCAGAACAGCCAATGGTCAGGGGCAACAGAGACGGCGCATCACCTCAATTCAGCCACCTTCGGGTCTCCAAGAATGGCTCCGAACATTTCAGGTCAGCACGGTTGAGTCCTCCTTGTGTCATCTTTTATTCTATTCCTCCAAGGGGCGACTCCGAACCCTCGAGCGAAAACTCATCAAAAAGCAGATGTTGTGCCCAATCAATGTTCACTTAGTCTCCCAGATAATTGCTGCTTTGTTGTTCTGGCCCACCACATTACCATAGGCACTGTAGCGTGGAATTGGAATTAGCCATACCTGTTCAGTATAAAAAGCAGAGTTATGAGATCAGTTTTTTTTTTTTTTTTACTGTAGACTTATGGTCTGTTTTAAAAGTTTGGAGATTTGGGGCCTTATTGAGCTTCTCAAGTTTGTCATGTACTTGTACTGCGTCAGTCAAGGACATTATGTACTCTTGGGGTCTGTTAAAGGGCTGATGTTTTCAGTCACTTCCTTGATTGATAATGACTCTTATTGTTTGGTAATTGTGTACAGTGGACTTTGTAGTAGGGACACAATGCACTGCGGTACTCATTTTCCATAATGTTACCTTGCTTTTATATTCATTTTGCCATATTACCAATATCTGGAGAGATGTGACATTACAAAGTAATTTCTTTCTGGTTTAAACTTGGGCCGTAATGATTTCATAACTTACGGGAATAGGATGTCATTTAAACATATTAGCCTAGATGGGGGTCCCCCCGATTTGCTATATAATAAGTTACCTAGGAGAATTTAAACTCATTATGTTAGAACAGCACAGCCAACCTGTGACACCTGAGTGTGTCTGTGTTTATTTTACATTAGTCCTCAGCCCTGAGCTACCACAGTCTACTGTCATTAATCTGTAGGAAGCCAAACCTCAAACTGACATTCTGTACATTCCCTAGTCCAGTCCCAGCCTGCAGCGTCTATTAGAGGGGAAACACAACTACAAAGCAAGCAGCGTGGTTAGAAAAAATTAACAGATGCACACGCTTTAATGGAAACCTCACATTTCTGCATTAGATCCAGCACATCTGGTGATCAGTTTAGCTAAAATACGGCCTACTTCCGTCTGACTTCCTGTAAACAATGCACAGCCAATCAGCACTACAGTGGTATTTTAATTATCTCTTTACTGACTTTTTAGCCACTCCAGTAATTCTTGTTTGGGTTACAGCCTTTTGAAGGATATGTATATTGAAGTTACTGAATTTTCTCAGCGCATACTCCAGTGTTTCCTCAAACGTCTCAGCAGCATTTCATCAGCAGCTCATCAGTTGATCAAAAGGAAAACACTTGAGCATCAGTGAGTGACACTGTGTTCCCTGCAGATTCAAGTATCAGCAACGTGACGATGACGGGTATAAACTTGTCACAGCCGGTTCTCAGGAGACTGTTTAAAGACATTTTCTTTTTAGTGTAACTAGGAATTTCTAATGTAATAATGAAATGAGCTGATGTGACAAGTCTACTATGATATATTACAGGTGATCACTTCAGATGAATGTTTATTTCTTTTAAAAGTTGATACGAGATGCATTTTCAGTAATATTCAGTATTATGTAGCACCACAGGGGACCATTCCTTATGTGTACTGTCCATTTGCAGCTGTATAGCAGTCAAAGTTGTTGAAACTTGCACTAAATTAAAAAAGAAAAATAAAATTAAAACAACAAATTCCTCAATGTTATAAAAACTGGCAAGTAGTTTTATGATTGTATTACAATCTGAGAGATTTAGTAGAAGTGTAAACAAAATATTCCCAGCACAGGTTGGGGATTGCAGACCTGAGGTGTTTATTATGCTGCTGGAACGAAAACACAAAGAAATCATGTCAGAAAATTGATGTAACAGGAAAGTAGCTGTTGCATGGTCCTCACTGCTGTTGGGAGGAGGTCTCTGAACCCCCTGATTACCTCCAGAGCCAGCACCTCTGGCTAAAGCTTTTAGCTGCCAAATTACAGGTGGTTTGCGTGTGCCAGATTTTCCATCCTGCCTCATAGCCTGTAATCATTGTTGGATTTCAGTGCTCCACGTAGGAAAACAACCGTTGGGCCTTTCTCAGTAGGCAGTTCTAAACATCTGAGTGTTCAAGTTGGAAAAAAACCCAGAGGTCTATTACATAGACGCATGACATGGATGATAGAGTCTTGTGCCTGATGATCAAATTTTCCACTAATGTGTTGGCACGTAGAAAACACACAGGTGCCTGAAGCAGCTCTGTGCTGCTGAGGGCACGCACAGTATGGATCATTAACGTGTTACAGACACATTACGCAGAGCTATATGTTTCCAAGGCACTCCAATCAATTTACTGTACCAAACTTGCCAAATGGAAATAAAAGCTTACAGAGACACACTGGAGTCTCTTGTCTGTCGGCGGTAAACGGGCACAATCTGCCAATAAATAAACCCTTTGCAGTGTTTGCAGTTAACACTCTGCATCACAGCTGTATTAGTTTTGGAAATGCAGATGTGGATGTGTAAAGAATATTCAGCTGGTACTAATCAAGTACTGGATTGTGACCTGTGACAGCAAAGTGGCAAAAAGTATTACCCCCCCCCTTTTTTTTTTTTTAACCATGTAATCCACAATAAAAACCTGAAGGAGACAGTGATATGTGTGTATAGTACTAATGTGTAAGGGATAATGTACAGATATCTGGGCTTTATTGTGATGCAGGGCTTGAATAAACCCCCTCAAGGCTTAGATTGCTCTATTTTGAAATAGCTACCAGTTGGCTGTACATCATCCTGCTTATTGCACAGCCTCATACTAAAGAAGTGAATATAAAATCAATTGCAACAAAAAATATTGAGTTGAAGGTGGAAGTGTGTGCTGACATGAAGTTTGTGTTGGAGTCTTGTTTTGTGCAGGGAACCAGTCATTTGTTGACGGTAGTTAAATGAATTTCAGAGCTAATGACTGTCTCAGTTGCCCACGTAGGTATATGCACTATTTTAATACGTCCTTTTTTAGGGGGATGTACTTTTCATATAAAAAGTACATTAAGATTACTGCAAAGTCAATTTGTTAACAGCCCTTATAATGATTTCAGGTTTTGAGGTTATTTTTCACATAAACACTCTCCCTCCTGAGTTCTTCATTGCCTCTCTTCTGCTCTTCTACAGCAGCAACAATCTGAATCCCTATCTACTGTTATCTGAGAAATGGAGTCAATAAGAAAAATACACTACATGGCTAGAAGTAGATTTATATTTAGTACACTATGTCAAAGATAAATACACTGCCTATACCTGATAAAGTCACTGAGTTTATTCTGTAAATAAGTAAACTCTAGTTGAATGCTTAGCTGTCTGTATAAAAGGCAGGCTTCTATTTCAATATGTCCTTTTTAGGGGGATGTACTTTGCCTATAAAATGTATGTTAAGATTACTGCAAAGTCAATGAAAAGTGAGGTACTTAGCAAATCCCTGTTAAAAATATTAGACAGGGTTTGAAAAGATAATCTTAGCACTCATGATAATTGATAATTTAAACGCCCATGGATGTCAGCTGTGAAGTACAAATTCTTATGATCTGAAATGGGATTATATTTAGCTGCAATAAAGATTCATAACATCATTATCATGCATGGCTGACAACCCATGCAGTTCAGTGCTTTTAATTAGCTTCACCTTTTTGTTCATTGACACCAGCTGTCACTTTATGCCAACTAACGGTCCCACTATAAAACTGGGCCAGTCCTGAAAGCGAATCTGTCCTGTGTGTGCGTTTCAGAGCTGGACTGGCCCCGAGAAGCTGCTGGCGCTGGATGAGTTGATTGACAGCTGTGAACCCACGCAAGTCAAGCATATGATGCAGGTGATCGAGCCGCAGTTTCAGCGAGACTTCATCTCCTTGCTGCCCAAAGAGGTGAGTCCCCGAATCACCATTTCCTGTCCAAACTACCTTCCCTCTCCGCTGTCCCTCCGTCTTCTGCCATGAACTCCTGTCGGAATCCTTTTTGGTGGATGTCGTCTCCAATCCTGTCGGTGTTTTCTCTCTCTGAAACCAGCAGCATTCATAGTGTGTGTCTTGTTTTGGCTATGTGTCATAACTGACAATACACACAATCTGAAGTGCCACACTGATGATAAGATCACATAGGGGATTCACCCGAAACAGCCTCAATCCACTGTATCTGATGTCACTGATCAAATACTTAACACCTTGTCTCTGTCTGGCAGGTGTTTGGATGAAAGGGGGGGGGGGGGTGTCAGATTAGAGCGTGAGGCAATGGGATGCAAGACTTCAAGGTGTTGGCACCTCTTACACCAAAGTCAGATACATAACAACATAACATGTGGTCTCACTGGGACAGGGAACAGAGCCCTCTGCCCTTTCTTTTTAGTTTGTTTTCCCTTTGCTGCTGCAGCTGCTTCTTTTTTTTTTTTTTTTTTTTTAAATATATTTTTCCTTCTTACTTTTTTTGATAAACTAATCTCCCATCTCTGGTAGAGCTGCTGGAATATTATTGGGTGGGGCTGTCAAGTCAATCCTTTGGCCTACACTAGACCCAGAACTGAAACTATGAGTAGATTCAGCAAAATCCTGCACATCAGGCTTATAACACAGTCTCTGACATGAGGTTTATTCATAAAACCATTTGAAATATCCTCAAACCTGATGAAGACTTATGGCTTAGACAGGCTTTCTGGTGGCTGACTCATGATTTCAGCTTAGGCTCTGTGACATGTTTTTTCTGGCGAAACTAATTTGACCATTAAACTCCTTCAGGGAGCAGACAAGACAATGGAAGTATTGACTGAATATCAAGCAGCTAATGAGCAATGCACACGTGGTGACTTCAGTCTTCGTTTCAGTGTTGCCACAGGAGTCAAACCCTTTGTTTACAGTTAGAGATGAGCTAGACAATGCTTGCATTTCCAGTAGATGCTCCACAGAGCTCTTCAGAAGCAGCTCAGAGATGGGAGGTGCATTGATATCTGATGAATTAACCCTATGTACAGACTCATATAGACTTGCTTACATCAGTGTCAAAAACAAACACAACATCAGTATACAGATATTACCCAATTATGAAGTATGGGGTTTTTCTCATTAGACTTAAACTCGGCACCTAACAGATATTGTCCAGACCCCC
>JAPQRQ010000001.1:2209369-2221056 GCA_037367365.1 Apogon talboti
GAGTGGCCAAACTGTATTTATGCTGCTAGATGAATGGGAAAAAAAGAGATGGAACTTTTACTTGCTGTGACGTTTTAGTCCCAGGCAAAATTCCAAAATTGAACTCTATATGTTTGGACTTGAAGACGGAGAAAAAAACAAAAGATAACATCCAACATTTTTGATTTATTTTGTTTGTTTTTGCCACTGAAACTTGAGCCAAACGTGCCTCTACGAGGCTGAGAGGAGGGAGTGTGTCTGACAGATACTGACGGGATCGCCTGCAGAGAGGAAACAAGGGGATGTACACTGTTGGCGTGCGTGTGTGTGCGCGTGTGCATGTGTGTGTGTTAGCGTGTTAATGGGCAACTTGTAAACACATTCCTTGGGACAAAGCTCTTTCAGCCTGTTCTTTGGGGAAATGTACAAACGCTGTGTGAACTGGCAGTGACAAAAAAAAGGAAAAAAAAGCAGAAAAACTAGCAGATGTGTCGGTTTTAACACGTGAATGAGAGAACTGTCCGTATCCGTGTGTGATTGTTGTTCTATTCAAAGATGTCTGAAGCAACAGAGGAGACCATCACAAGCGTCATCTGACAGGTGGAGCTGCCAGGAGTCTTAGTGTTACATGTGTTGCAGTTGAACTCGCCGGGGCGGGCGCTCTGCATGAGGAGCTGCCTCACCGACTGTCAGTGGGGAAAAATAAAAACACAAAACGGCAACAAAAGTGAACACAAACATTGTAGCCAAAACGAAAATCGTCTCAATCTCCAAGAGTCACAACTCAAGCTGAACTGTGAAAGTGGTATAACACTGTATATTAAAAAAGAAAAAAAAAGAAAACAATCTTGCTCTATCTCCTCTTGTTGTTTTCTCCCTCTGTTTAATTTATGATCTGGTTTGAAAATCAGATTTGTTGCAGGTGTTTTATTTTTTTCAGTTCATGTAAACTGCCTGGCAAAAAAGAAAACAGACAGAAAAAACCTTAAAGGGATTGTGTATTTGTTTGATTCACTTAGAATTTTATTTTCTTATAACTTAAGTGCAATAAAATGTGGGTTTTTCTTTTTTCATTTCAAGCATATCAGTTGTCTGTTTTTGTTACCTGTGTGAAGGCATCTTCTATGTTTAATAAAGCAAATTATTTGGTTAATTGCATCCACAGGGGAATATTTTCAACAAATATGACCGAAAAACTCCTAGGCCAAATCACAAAGAGTGATGACAAATTATAGCAGTGACAGGTTGGACTGTCTCCAGTCTTTGTATGACAGAGGTTATGTCTTCAGTCTATTATGCCTCATATTTAAATGGACTATTTCTAAAAACGTCTTTAACCACAGTAGTCCACCCACTCCCAGCCTTAATGTTCACTCTTGGCAACGTAGCAGAAAGAAGAATCATGAGGAAGTGTCCAGTGTTTGCATCTCCTTAGCATTAACGTAATCAGCGGTAGTGTTTTGGCTTTGTTTTGGTTCCAAAAGAAATCTGTAACACCAACAAAATTAGTGCAAATAGGTCAAATATGTAAGGTGAAGTAATTTAAACTCATTGATTTATTTTTTTATTTCCAATATGTGGATATATTACACCTCCTGTTTCAACTGTGTACGTCTAGGAGAGGGACCTATACACTGATTTATACATAGAGGACCAGGAAAATCCAGAAGAAAATGAGAATTCTCAATCCGCTTCCTCTATACCAACTTTCTACTGTTGGTTTAGAAATGCAGTCAGTTAACGGCAACAAATGAGCACCTCTCAGAAAACACAATTTTAAGACAAGGACACAAGGGAATGTCACATATTAAACCTGTAAGGATCAAATCCAATAATCTGCTTTAAGATGCATCCAGTACACTTCAGCAGGTTTTAAAATTAAATCGAATTTGCTGCCTCTTGAGCAAGAACATGTAAAATGGGAAGTCAAAAACATAAATATAAAACAGAATATTAGCCATCACCTAGTACAGCACTGTATTTACTGTGTGAACATCAAGTCCGACCCCAATATGATACAAAGCAGGTCTTTAACGTCTTGCATAACGGGCTTAAAAAATGGATTATTTAACAGGAAAAAACTGTCTTTTTATACAAATATACACAATATGGACAATATGGAGACATCACATTCACACCGATTTGACATAAAAATTTTCATATCAGTTGTCAATAATTATCAAGATAAACATCAAATCAATCATTTTATGTTTAAAGTGAGTGAGAGCTTAAGAAATTAGATGTTACCTGTGTTTTAAAATAATTATTTATGGTCAGAGCATGATCTGACATCTAAAACATTTAAAATAATTAAAGTCATTGTCGAGTAGTCAAGAAAAAACAAACCCTTAAATTTATTATATGTGTGTATATATATATATATATATATATATAATATAAACAAAACTAAATAAAAATGTTTATTCCAATATTTACTGCAATCGAAAATCATATGACATTCGCCCTGTTGGCAATGAAACACCTGAATTCCTTTGGTGTTTAGACTTCTGGTAGAACATTTTGAGTGTCATATAATGATAATTTTTCACTATTCACTGACAGTTAATAGTCTAAATGAGAAAGATTGAGTTATTGTTAGTTACTGCTCTATTGTTTATCATTGAAGTGAGGAACATGTGACCAAAAGATCAATAACGGTAATCAAACGTAGTCCAATCATTAAGAATCAGTCCAGTGTCATCGATAAAACGTCTTCTGTGCCCTTTTTAATCCCATATAAAGATGGATCAGTGTTGGTAGATGTAAAGTACGCCCTGGTTTATTTTTCTGTTGTTTTGTCAGGCTCTGCTGTGTTAATGATATATTTTTATGATCAAATGTGAAGCCAAAAGAGGAAGACAAAAGATGTGGTCAATCCTATATAATTGTAGCTTTAATTTTAGTGGGAAGAATTAATCTGTCCCACAAAACATGACAAGGGGATAGTTTTTTAATTTAGTCCCCCATTTAATACGTAATTCTTTCTGGTAAAGTAATCACTGAAGCAGATAAACAACATGTTCATTCATTTGGCTCCCGGCCATGCATAAAGCGTGACAAAAGTGACTGGGGACCAACATGAATGTGACCCACTGTGTTGTTTTTTTTTTTGTTTTTTTTTAAATGGTCACTGTCAATTTGATCCAGACCGTTATCTGTCATGAGGCTTCGCAGCTCGCTATAGCGGCGTTCCATCCGCTCAGTCTGTGCTGTTGCCTAGTGATAGCTTGTCTCTGGCCAGACGCAGAGCCACAGAGTAAAACTGGCTTTGTGAGGAAGCAGCACATCCTCACATGAATGGACGCGTGGGGGAGTTTCCACTTTGGTTGGCAAGGTTACTCTGAGCGCCTGTTTGTTCCCAGGCTCCATTGGTGTGTTGTGTAAGCAGCAGCTTTGCTCATAGGATACTACACACTGGGTTTACTCTGTGAGCCGAAGCTAAATTCTACTACAAAATACTAAAAATTAAAGCTTAAATGACCAGTGAATCAGCAGCTATTTTATCATCAATTATTAGGGCATTTTAGCTGATGTTAGCATTTAGCACAAAGCAATGCAACTCCAGTCTCACATCGGCCTTTAACACCAGAGTTGTTGGCTTGAACTGGTCCTGCTTATGATAATGATTAACTTTATTTTGAACATAAGCAGGCATAAAACACAAAGGTGAACAAAAGGCAAAGACAAACCACAAATCTACTGCGCATGTGCCATTTATGACGAGAGTCTGCATGTCACTCAAAAGTAATACAGGAGTCATATAACGCACTACAATTCTGAGACAGTGATATTGTAAGGTAAGGAATTACTTTTAAATAACAGTAACAAGTCATCTGTAATGGATTACAGTTTGGGAGTAAGTTGCACAACACTGTCCCTCACGTACAGCAGCCAAGACCCTCATTAGAGCTACTGTTTGTTTGATCAATTGTGGACTTTTTAGGTAAGAGGATATTAAGTCTAGTCCACACTCACATATAGCAGGTGACAGTAATGTGTCTTAAGGCTGCATTCCACCTGCTATAAAACAGATAAAAGAAGAAGAAATCCATTCTGAGCTACTATAGAAACATGGCAGCCCACCCCCTACGTAGACAGGGGTGAAGGGAAAGTGAAAATACAGTCATGAACATTCCATTTAGATTCTCCTTAATGCCCCTATATCTTACACAATATATATATATATTTTTAGTTTGTTTCTCATTTGCTCTCATATTCCTTAACCTTAGTCATCAACGGAATCACCACCAAGTGCTGCATGGGTTTAGTCATTAGCTGCTCTTTTCTACATTGTTTTTTATCATCTTCATCCTCTCTTTTCCATCTGCAGAATATGACTCACCCACAACAATTCACATTGCAGTGAAAGGGAAAATATACCACCGTCCAGCTGGGAAACAATGTTTTTGGGTATTGAACCAATTTATTTTTAGACCAAACGCTTGACTTGGTAATACTTGCTCATAACTTTGCAGATCAACAGTATTAATAAAACAAAGTAATAAAATCTGATGTATTACTATTGAAGCTTGAGCTCCCCACAGTGTATATACTACACAAACTTGTAAACACACAGTTGTAGCATTTCTACACTAAAATATCCAAAAAATAATGTAAATAATAAATAAAATAATGTTATAATATATTTTTGTAAATTATAAATGTCTATTTATGTACTATAATGGCCCATTCATTTGGGTAATGTTGTCATGTAGCTGTTATTAAGCTACTTCAATACAAAGGAATGACCTAAAATTAATATACATTATTTTATGTACTGTAAATAAGGCTGCAAGGTGTTTCAGTAGGTTACATCGGAATGAAATGTGCTGAGTGAATCAAAGTCTATCGTGCAGTGCATAAAGGTTCAGGACTTTTATTGTGAAAATTGCAGATGTGGTAAATCAACAATGCATGTCTATTATTAACACCTTTTGCTATTGTTTTGACTAATTGACACCTAGTGGGAGAAATTACTCACTGGGCTTTTAAAGATGAACACATTAGTACATCAGTAGAGTCTTCTGAAATGGGCCTTAGTTGCAGCTCTTTTCTTTAACTCTTAACTGAGCATCTTTGGTTTTCAGAATATTGGTTTTCCAAAACCTTTTAAAACATCAGTTGGGCCACTGAAAATGTACATTGGATTGAATTTGATTTATATTTGTAGAATAATACAGGTTTTCATGTATATACGTCCTGAAAAAAAAAAAAGATAATGTGGAGTAGGAGACACTGATAGATATCTGGAGGCAGTCCTTTTAATGAACTTAATTTTAGGAAGTGATGAATCATCTCATTCCTTGAAGTTATTAGCCATTTATCTACCTTACACTTACTGCCTGGATTACAGTGCACTTCCTGTTGATGAATGAACGGCCGTCCCTGCGCTCGCCGCTCGACTGAACCGCGTCTGCCGAGGCCCTCAGCACTAACTCATCCAGCGACAAACACAAACAGCACAGACATGAGAGATGGAACCGAGTGAGGGCCGCCCCTTCACCCACCACTATTTGATGGTTTTGGAAGCATTTAAGGGTCGGGGGGGTGTGGAGATTAAAGGTGGAGGGGTTGGTGGGAGTGGGGGTAGTGCTCCCACTCCTCATTTCATATCCCTGCATCTCTTTGTTCAGTAATCCTGCCCTGCAGCGTCGAGCTGCTTCTCTTTGCCAGTCGAGTCTCAATGGGCTTTAGCATTAGCACTGGTAGTATCTCACCTCTCATCTCAGCATAATCCGGTTGCAGACCTTTGTTGTTACCCGAGAACTGATAAAGAGCCACTTCATCATCATTAGAGCCTGCCGTCGATGGATACTGTAGAGTGGACTCTACTGTCTTTGTTTCCTTCAGGGTTTGATGTTGACGTCTGCCGTTAATGTTGACCCTTGGCCTGTGGATAAACACAGAGGCGCTGAGGTCGGCAGGTTTACATGTGCGTTTCTAACCTGGACAAGCCTGACCTTTCTCCGCTTGGTGGATTTCCTCCAACCGCGCCGACATGCTGGGTTTGTCTTCGGCAAAATTGGCAATTTGAATAACTTCCCGTTTGATCACAGCTCAGCAGTGCAACAAATCACATCTTGTGTTTGATAATGAGATGTGTCGGAGCCATTCTTGACTGTCCTGTCTGAGAAACCGAGAAGCTGAAATAGTCATTCACCTTTTCTTTTTCAAATCCGGTCCGCTTAATAACACCCAGGTGAATATGAGACACACTCGATGAGCTGAATCTCTTTGATTGCTTTGATGGAATTCATGCCTGACTGCCACCTCTTCAGTAGAAAGGAGCTGACAGCAGGAGGTAGAACTGACTGCAGGGGTCACCCATTCACAAAACAGTCGATCGTACAAAGCTACAGGAGCAGGACATTTATTTTAAATGACAGTCCAAATGACATGGATCACCACATCGCTAAATTATTGTGATTTCAATTTACCAAACTGTGGCTCACTGACTTATACTCAGGAGACAAATAACATTTACAGATTTGTTACATAAAGGTCCAATCTAACAACAAAAATGGAAAATGATGTTCACTATTATGGTTTCATTAGTGTGTAATCACCTGAAACTAAGAACCGCTGTGCTTCTGTTACCTGAGAATGAGAGGGAGCAGGTCCTCTCTGTGATGTTCCTTCAATTTTTTGGTTCTTTAGCAGCTTTAATCCGGCATTAACGTGCATTACCGTCAGCTACTACACTTGAATGTGGACCACAGTTATTACCCACAAGGCCAGAACAGACAAAAACAGACACACTGTAGATGAGGGAGGGGGCCTCTGTTGGTTCCAACCTTCTACACATCACTACACATCACACACTGAACCTTTAACTCATCCTAACACACTGCAAAAAATACTATGACTCAGGTTGGGAGAAGACATCAAAAAGAAACATAGAGTATTGGTCACACACATCAATGTTTTACTAAAACATCAAGTTGCACTAAACACTCCCTCCAGTCTCAGTCAGTAGTTTTTGGGATGACGGTAAACATGGTGACGGAGGTTGCAGTCAGTTTGTGTCTTAATGAGGCTCTGTGTTTCATCTCAGCTGCCATATTCGGTCTCACAAGGTGTGTTTCCACAAAATGTCATGCACATCTGAAGTCTACTTTTGAGAAGCTGCAAAACTGAAAAATGCTAATTATATGCATTTCCATGTACTTGTTTGGAGGAAATAAACTGGGCTGTGTTGTGTCACCAGTGGGTGGCGCTGTGGGCTGCGTCACACATGGGTCTACGAAATATAGAGTAGAAGAAGTAGAAGAAGACTTGGCTGATAAACTAAGTGGAAAAAGATGGGGGTGAAGAGAGTATCTCTTTTTCCACCTTGTCTATCAATTAAAAGCAAAAAAGCCCCAAAATAACAGCTCTTTGATAATAGAGACCTGGCCAAGGGGACTAAAATCAATAATAAAAGAGAAATGTTGCTTTTTAAAGACAATAGCAAAACCGTTTATTTATGATGCTCTTAAATTCATCATTTGATACACTGGTCTACAATAAAAGAACCACTTGGAGGCTGGTGAGTGCCAGAGCGGAGACAGACATTATCCACTTTCACCTCAGAGATAAAAATGAATCAGAGCTGTGGTTTTGGGTGGTCGAATAAGTCCAACTCACTAAATCATAAAGAAAGCACTGGGGAGTAAGAGCCTTTGCATTAGTAATGGAATGTAGAGATGTGTGTTGAACAGATTCAGGGCTCCGTAAAATGGAGGAGGCTGTGCACATAACAATGTCAACACTATCAACCACAGGCAGGAAAGTCCCGTCCACATGTCCTTCTCCTCAAAGTAAAGCCAGATTTACATTAAAAATGTACCTTCAAAGTTGAGTCTATCCACATACATGCACAGGCCTTTCAATAAGTTTAAAATCCTAATGCTAAATCAGGGCTGTCAGTCATTTTAGTTCAGGAGCCACATTCAGATATGATCTTAAATGGGCCGGACCAGTAAAATAATAACAATGGAAAAAGGAAAATGACATTATGACAATGTTTACATCTACAGAGTTTTCTTAAAAATATGAGTAACATGAACAACCTGAAATGTCTCAAGGAAGATAAGTGCAATTTAAACAATATTATTCCTCAGTTTATCATTTACACATGTATGTTAGAGTTTACAGATCATAGTGGCGCTACAAAAACACAAAACATTTCAGACAGTGTAGGTTGTTCATATTTGTTCAGGTTATTCACATTTTTTGTGAAAGGATACTTTATAAATGTAAACATTTTCATGTAATTTTACTTTTTTTAAACTAAATTAAAAAAAAAACTTTGGGGTTGTCATTATTTATAGGTTATTATGCTAGTATTTTCCTGGTCTGACCCACTTGAGATCATATTGGTCTGAATGTGGATCCTGAATTAAAATCATTTTGACACACGACTATTAGTATGTTCAGTGTAATTTTTGTATTTCATAAATTCATCTTGTGGACTGTACTGGACCCTTCGGCGGGTCGGTTTTGGCCCACAGGCCGTATGTTTTACACCTGTGTGTTAAATGTTATGCTGAGGTCACATGACACCCATGCGGATCTCATGAGTTGTAGTAAAACTGCCTGGGGACCAGGTTGTCAGGTGAGGACTACATGTGACTGAGTCCTTTAAAGTTACCCACCGAGCTGGATGGCTACAGGCCATTTTCACACTGTTATTTTGGGTCATCCTAAATACAAGATGACAATCACAGGAGAACCATGGATGCTCGTGGTGAACTTATTAGCTGTCACTCAAAAAAAGTTGTCCTAGACCCCATTATGAGACATATCCACAGAGAGTTTCTAAATGAAGACAGTTTGCAAAAGTCTGAATGTCACAAATGTAGGACTGAACTGTTGGTATGACTCATGTTTACACATCAGTTCATCACAATGTCATGAAATAGTTTAAAAATACACTGTTTGTGTGAAAAGTTGGGGAAAGTTTACTGCCCACTGTTTGGCCTTTTCTTGGCTTTTTTTTCTGTACTCCATTTACAACAGCAGATGAAGAAGTAGTAGTGTGACATTTTGTAGTTAGACTAATCCGAGATACACAATGATCCTCCAAGATCGATGTTGTCACAGAGCACATATGAGGCTTAAGCATATTCAAAGAGTAAAGGGTTGGATAAATGAAGCAAACAAACAAACAAACAAACAAACCTATGCTCTAGAGGTCTGTTGCACACCAGAGTTGCTTTTCAATGTTAAATTTAAAGCAGAGCTACAATAATTGTGAGAAACTGTTTTTACATTTTAAAGGATATATAGCTAGTATTGATATACAAAAACTACCAAAGAATTAATGTGTTGTCTCCACAGCATGCATCACCTAATGAATAAAAAATAGAATAACACTATCTTATAATCCTCATGTGCTCCATCAGCTGATAGTTTACATTATAGCTCTGTTAGCTTAGCTCTGTTTTTTGACAGAAAAGAGCCACACTAAACCACAAACCACCTCTGTTTTCTGTACAGTGTGTGTGTTGTCAATAGCTGCACTAAAGACCTGGATCAACAAACAGCAGAGAACATAATAACATCACATAATCATTTTATACCTTCATAAGCCGTGTAATCAAACTCACCCCTGTAGAATTATTTTCATTCAGAGCTGTGTCCAGTGGTGAAAACACTGCCACTGCTTCTATTCTGCACTTTCCTCTGACTTTGAAAGTTGTTTGTGCTGGTTTGCATCTTCACCTGGGTCCTGGTGTTAGGTTTCCTCACCGGCAGCAGAGTAACTCACTACTCCCCCTAATGGTCTCTTACATTCATAGTGACGCATTGGCCCATGTCTGTGAATAAACTCTTTATTCTAAACACTCTAAAGATATATTTAGGTCATAATGTTTTAACGTAGAAATACAACATGTAGTTCCTTTAAAACAATAATGAATGACATTTCCTTGCCTGCAAAACATCAGCACTACCTTTATATGCTGTTTATATATATTCCAAAGTCTGCCTGATTTGTAGAGAATATAGAATGTTCTGACTATATCATGTGGCTGATATTATTATTCAGCCTTGTGATGGATGGACGGACGGACGGACGGACGGATGGACGGACAGATGGACGGACAGATGGATGGATGGACGAATGGATAATATTCACGTTTTAGATTTGTTCTTTGGGAGTGACTTTGTACACATTCAGAAGATACATCACATTTGGCCTCATTTCTCCACAGCTCTGAGCATTGACCGAAGTGGGTGAAGTAACATCTCCAAATTGTTTATTCTATAAGAAAGAGTTGAAACCAAAAGATTTCAAGGATTGACATTTCTAAAGGAAAGTTTGTCTTCAAGCAGAGACTTTTTGACATTTTTAACTTGGTAATTTACCTGATCTGGTCTTATTATTGACCACCTTCCTATGAAGTCTTGTGCCTTGGAAGTGACCTCTCTTAGCTCCTTTGACTTTGTGAGATTATAAGGTTGGGAAGTGAGTGTGTGCTCTCTGAGCTCCGAGGACTTTAAAGGAGCATTCAGCTTCACGCTACAACAGAGCCCATCTGCAACACGAGTGCGCGTAGGCGGTGAGAGTATGGCAGGGGAGGGTGCCAGCACATACTGCTATGGAGAGGGCACACACACCGAGTATCCAGCACCACCTGTCTCACTTGGGTAACTGATGAGCACAAGGTGTGCGACGGTGTGCGCTCTCATTTATCTGCAGAGGAGATGAGTAAGCAGATTCACCTGTGGTGTCGTCCTCAAGTGCTAATTATGCGGTCAATTTTCCGCAACAGAGGACAGTGTGTGTGAGTCTTTTAGAGACAGATTTATTATATCTGCATGAATATGGAATAGAACGTGTCAAAAAAATGCAGCTGTACTGACTCTTTTTTCTTGTTTAAGCAGTTGTGTGCTTGTGTTTTTGTGTGTGGAGGTTGTTGCTGGTGCTTTCAAGCGCCTGCCTTCGCCCGCTGTGGCTTGGCAGGGAGACACTGCCGTTGACAGCTCCTGAGCAGGAGAGTGCCACAGGCAGAGCTCGGGCATGACAAACCCTTCTGGAGCATGTTTATGAGGCAACGGAGCTGAGGTATGAAGAAAAGAGGACGCTCAAATCCCTAAAGCCATGACCCCCTGCAGAATTCTGAAATCTACTGTGTGTGTCCCACACTGAAAACATACTTAACCCTTCGTAGTGTGGTACTTTATCATAACTCGGGTGTTTTTTGTTTTTTTTACTTTAGGGTGCTGTTTCTGCCAGTGGACACAGAAACCTAATTACTAAGATCTGGGAACATGCTGTGGTTTAGCTTTTAAACAGAGATGTCAGATGACTCACGAGTCAGAGAATCTAAAAACACTATTACATTCATCATTATCTAAGGCTCTTATTAAAAAAGCCCAGATGGACAAGTGCCAGTCAAATGTTTGTGTCTAATCGAGTAAATTCATTGCATGCTGTCTTGAGAAATCTGATGTTTAAGTTTATGCTTCGCCTGAATCATTCAGAAAATACTGTAATTTTATTGTTGTCTAATCTTGCATATAGTGCTGTACGTTACACATCTCAGTCCTGGAAACACAGTTATGACTGCCTCTTGAAAGTATAAAGTTTTTTTTTATTGTGTTTGTATTTATTTGTTTTTCTTTTAGTGTGGACCATGAGTCTGTAATAAAGCCTATCTATCTATCTATCTATCTATCTATCTATCTATCTATCTATCTATCTATCTATCTATCTATCTATC
>JAPQRQ010000001.1:2231815-2246311 GCA_037367365.1 Apogon talboti
AACCATCCGTCCATCCATCCATCCATCCATCCATCCATCCATCCATCTATCACAAAGTCCTTGTAAAGACTGTGGAGGTGCAGACTTTCCCGGCTACACCTTGGATGTGTTGCCAGGTCATCAAACTAAAACCCCAATTTTATTTTGTGTAAAGATGAAACAGATGAAGATATGATATTTGAAGGCACAAGTCTGAACATTTAGAAAGTATGGGTATCATTTTAACAGCTTGGCTAATGCCTTCAACCTCCAGCCCCACACAGACTTTTGTTTTAATGTAACTGGTTTTAACTGTTAACCATTGCACACATCACAACAACAATAATACAGGACATTAGTCAGCCACTTAATCACCACTTCAGCGTACTGCCCTCTGGGTGCTGCCACAGAACAGTCTGGCACAGGACAGCTTGCTGAGGGAGCAGTTAAATCCCTGCGGCCAGAGCAGCCCTAAACAAAAGTACCTGATATAAAAGCAGCACAGTGTACTCAGATACTGTTATAGATGTTACTGTGTGTACAGTATTGTGAAAAATAATTTATCCATTTAGGCTTAAAGTCTATAGTCTAAATACTGAAAACATACATCTCTCTTCACATTTGCTCACTCACACCCCTCAGGGTGATCATTCACCTGTTACATGACTGAACGTCCATGGTCACGTGATGAAATAAGTTAGGTTGTGATCAGTTCACAACTGATGACTCTGAAAATGAAAAAAAATAACTCCCAAGGATCTGGGTATGTGGAAAGGTTAGATAAACATTTGTACATCACAAACATAAGACTCAGTTATGGATGTACAGTAGTCAAGCCACATGTTTAATGTTTCATCAGATTGTTTTGTTGCATAAAACCTGTTGTTTCACACCTCAGACTGAAAACCCAAATGTTTTCAGGAGGTACAAAGGTATTCTGACTAAGGATTAAAGATTTCCATGTTAGCCAGTGATGAAGATGAAACAGCCAACCTGTGGCTATTAGCCTCAGCCATGGACCGTAAATAAATACCTGATGGAGGAACTATGACGTTACCCACTGGTTTCTAAACTAAAACTCATTTACTTTACAGTCTAAACGATATAAGAGTTTCTATCTTTTGGTCAGTATATATTTTGTTCTATTGGTATCTTACATCCTTCATTAATGAACATTTTACTTGGCTGTACATACTAGAGATAGTTCATCTGCTGTGAATATTTCCACTGTAGCTGAGCCTCCAGGTCCAGCAGGCTCAGCACTTTTCCTCCATGTTGAAGAAGTGTAGATATTGTTCACAGGCTGACTTCACTCATACATATCGGATGATGACAATCTTCAGTTGCTTGAGGTCTGGTTGGTCAGTTTCTTAGGATGTGGTGAGGGTATTTTTTTCACCCATTTAGCGACATTAAAAACATCATAAAAGATACTATATATGCATTTAAAAATATGCAGAAAATAAGTTTTGTATTTCAAAAGCTTAAACTGATAACTGCAGTAAAGACCGTCCTGTTTCCTCAGTGTGTGTCCCTCTCACTTATCCATCTGAGCACCGACCGTATCCACGTGTCTGATGTTCTTTGCTTTCTATCGCATTTCTCTAAAATGACGTAAAGATTGTATAAGAGTTCAAATGCAGAGAAAAAGCTGCATCACAGTCTGTGACTTAAAATGGCTTCAATGTAATATTTCCAAGGTCATGAATGGACCTTCACCTCCAGAGCAGCATCTTTCCATGATGACTGTGTCCTCAGAGCAGAAGCTGACAAAACCTGAAGACTAATGATATGGAACAATAAATTATCTCCATCCCTGCTGTGACCTCACTCTGACCTCAAGTCATTGCAGCAGTTCTGCTACAAAATGGCTTCCTGTCACTCTGCAGGGTTTGATGTATTTCACCAGTGCTATAATAAAGCTCAGAGACAAGTGATTTACCCTGTAATCAATATTGATGCACATTGTTCTCCTTTTGTCTAATCACCTTAATTGCTAAAATACTATTTTAGAGAGTAGATAATCACAAGCATAATAACTCTATGCTTCTGCTAATCCTTCTCCAAAGCTACAGTGAAAACATTGTATTTTCTCTCTTTCTTAAAATCTCAATTAATTAGTGTTACATCAAAGCAGCAGTCTCACTCTATAAGCAGGAAATGTAATTAGGCACTAATGAAGAAGAAGACTCAACTGCTTTCATTCCTTCGCAGTGACACTACAGGATTGCGTCACATCAATATCTCACTTTTTACCCCCCCGGGGAGAGTTGATCATCCAGGCGCCGGGGGAGGCTTTAAACCCCCCTTGGCTGAGATGAGACATGCGAGGGGGAGAAGAGGGAGGAAGTGGCTCCTAATGACAAGTGTAGGAGCTCAGACTGTCGAGAAAGCCCGACTTCAAAGAGGTGAACGAGGAGAGAGGGAGACGGCAAACACAGGCAGCGGTAACATGTCAGAACAGAGAGAGAGGCTGAGGACGTCCCATAGAGCAGAAAATAAAGGTTTGAACTGGAAGTTAAGGTGATCATTGTCCTCCGACGGCATCATGGAGACACCTGCCATTTGTGTCCACTGAAAGGCTGCACAGTGCACTGGTCAAACCAGAGCTGCGACAAAAAAACAAAACAAAACAGTGACACAGGAATACAGCTCCAGCAACAGTGTTCAGTATGTGAGACTTGGGCGCTCATGTGCTTCAATTGGTCATTGGTTTACATTCGGTAACTCCATTTCTAACACAGTGGTAGCTTGTGTAATTCACCGTTGCCACTGTACTGTATAGATGCAGAAATCAACATCCAGGCTGTTTATCATGTCATTATATTACAAATGAGCACATGGAAATCTTGCAAATTTGTCAAGCTCTATGAAATTGATACCAAAATGCAGTTTTTAATTTTTATTGTTAGTTTTTCTACTTTTTTTAAATTAATATTTTATTTTTCATTTTTCATAGGACAACAATACAGTTACATACTTACAAAAGAAGACGACCTCACCAACGCACAACACAAAAAAAGCTTTTTTTTATTTTTTAGTTTTTCTACTTAATTTACATAGACATTGAGTGTGTTTACATGAACACTAATATTCCACTGTCATTCTGTATTTTACAGGTGTAATGGAAACAGCATGTTCTGAAATGGGAATTCTTCCGAATGGAGCATTTTCTGGTTCAGACATGTGGTATATGCCGACATTATTCCAGTTGTGTGAGGATTCTTTGGGCATGTAAACAGCTTATTCAGAAAATGAATGTAATTTTCATATTTTGCTGCAGTTTGTGACCCATGACCCCTGTTTATGGTCAACTGAGGTAAAAACAAAGATCCTCTCTGGTGGAGATGCATGGACAGGAAAGGTCACATTTCTGGTCAGAAGGAGAGACTCACCTACTGTTTAACACGACAGAGAATATCAACATGTTTATGGATAAGAGAAAATATCCAGACAACAGTTTCCCAGAGACTGCTGAAGAAACAGAGGAGGGAGACTGAGTTCACACAGTGGAACGTCTGCCACCTGAGGACAACTTTGAAAAAATATTATTTTTAATGGGGTATGCAGGGGTGCATGGAAACAGGAATATTAGAGGAATATTAATTTTCAGTAGTTATGTGAATATCTTATTCAGAATGTTGCCTGTCCTAATTTTTGGAATTAGGATAAAAAACAGAAATAAAAAATATTAGCGTCCATGTAAAGCATGTTTCAAGTATCACAGAATGTATTCTCACATAGTGGTAGTACTGTACCATGAGTTACAGATCTGGTTCAGACACAGGCTTTCCCCCTTTTGAAGTCGATAAGACTATGTTTGTGATGTATATTCAAGAAAACCGCGGCTGCGTAGCGGCCTGTTGGAACCTGACCATGTACTGTATTTTGATTGATAATAACGATGGTAGCCCCCGGCTGTAAGAAATGACTTGCATGTTGATGTGCATCCCATAAATCTGATCAAAGACTCTAAATATGAAATGTGAAGATAGTTTGAAATGAGAGAGAATGAGATTCAGGAAAAAAAAAAAAAGAGGCTGGTTTCTGCATAGAAACAGCAAATGAGAAAATGAACGCATATCAGATGCTTTGCAGAAATAGACTCTTTTCTCTCAGGAATGACTCCCTCAGACCCTGGTGAAATAAGGCACGCAAAAGGGCCTCCCCAGCGGACCGTGATGTATGCAATCGGTTTGCTCGACACATAATGAAGATGCTCTGGGCCTGTTCACAGCCGATTCAGTGGACGTTCGTTGTGCAGACGGTGACTGCCAGAGCCTTGGGATAATGAGGCCCAGGATAAGACGACTGTGAAGAGGGATTGGATGAATCTGCACTAGACTGTTGGCAGGCTTGTGTTGTCTGAGCCGGGCTCTTACACCGGAGGACAACTCTTTCAGGCGAGGGAGGCAGGCAGGGAGAAAGCGGAGGCCGGCTGCGTGGAAAGGAAGAAAGAAAAACACCCACATGTAACAAACAATCAGTTATAAAATGTGCGACTTTTCCCCATGCAGCTTGCTGCTACCAAAGAGACAGGAAGCAGCGTAGAGACATGTCAGTCAGGCAGTGAGTGGGATGAGAAGATCTGCCAGGAGATGAGATGACTTGACACCACCAAACATACTGTATCTTGTTTATATCAGAGAAGGAGCAGGATGATGTCCTGGTTTTGGCTGTTTGCCATTTCTCAAAGCACACACAAACCTAACTTTAATCTTTTGTATCTTTTGTTGGGAAACTGAACTTCATCCAACCTTCCATCAAATTATTTTGACAGAGATGAGGCGGGCGACGCGCAGATGGAATCAGGAGAATAAATGGATGCTGCTGCAGCTGCCGGTGTCTCCCAAATGAATAAAAAGCAGGCTGTTTTATCATATTTCAAGAAGAGAGAGGGAGAGAGAGCGTTTTGTTCTCTGGTGTAAATGACAATGTTCCATCCTTTGTTGTTTCAACCCAGGACAAGTTCTGTTTATCAGAAGCATTAACTTCTTCAACAAAAACACAATTCAGGGTCCCGTTCTAAGATGGCACATCAGTTCACAGGGCAATTCATTACCCTCTCTCATTCACAGCTTCCCCTTGAACCAAAGGGAATGATTAAATAGTCTCCGATTGGTTGGAGAGTTTCTGATTCTTCAGTCGCCCCAGACTTCAATCAGTCTCTAATTGAAAAGTTATAATGAGGTTCAGCTGAGCTCGGCTAAAGCACTCCAGCTTGACTCCAGCTCCACGTCTGGCTCGTTCCTCTGAACAAAGTGACGCTCTTTGAATTCTCACACAAACAACCAACAGATCCACACGAAGGGGTTGTTTTTATTCCAAGTTTTTATCAAGCTTAAAATGAAGTGACATTAAGCTCGATTTAATGCAAATTGAATGCACGAAAGCGGTTTGTATTTTTCATTTTGCTGCGTCTGTAATTAGTTGCAGTCCATTCAGAGTCACAGAGGAAAAACAATGCATGCATATTGTATTAGGGAGCAGACGGCAGGGGAGGAGCGTCATTAATCAAACATCCATAAACACAGCTCATAATGTTAATCTAGAGCTTATTTTCGAAGCTGCGGACACTTGTAATAAGCAATCTATTTCTACAAAGTATTTCTACAAAGTAGGATAACAGCACAGCCAGAGTAGGTGGTAAATTATCAATCAATCAGTTGGCTTCCTATCTGGCTCTTTCCTTCCATCCAGAAGCATGAAACATGGCTTCAATAATGGTATGTCAGCTTGTATGCTTTTATTTGGAGCCTACAGCCCCAGAGAGCATCTGTTAGTATTCCTCATACGTTTCATTTGGCTGCTGTAGCTCAGAGGTACGTGTGTGCATGTGGATCTATGTTTTTATTGTATAGGTGCTTCAGATGAAAGCTGACTGCCCTCCTGTGGGTACCATGGCGACATAGGAGGCAGACAATCAATCGCCACTCGCGTGTATCGCCTCAAATTAATTTCCCAATGATTACCTCCAGGTATCTGGCTCTGGTGTTTTTTCCTCTACAGATCTATAATGCAAACACTCTGCAGCGTATGTGTATGTGTGTCCATATGTATGATGCACAAGCCATCTGCAGCAAACTATACCGTGTTGAAAAATGAGCACCCCTGGGCACTGAGGGAGGGAGAGCTGAGGAAGAAAACAGAAATAGAAAGAAGGAAATGAAGAGTGAATGTGTGCTTGTCCTCTGCTCCATGTGTGTTTGTGTGCACAGAAACTTAGAACAATTTTTCTTGGACAAAGAGGGCATCGAGTTATTACAAGAAGGCTGCCAAAATGTTAAAGGCCTAATGAAAGGCACCAGTCAATCTCACAAAAAGGTCTGGAAGTGAATCAGTCACTGTCAATATTTGTGTGTGACATGTAGGAACAGTAGTGAAACGACTGTGGTGGGAGGAGAGAGACTTTAAAATGTAATTTAATTTGGAAAAAAAACAAACAAAAAAATAACAATAACCCATATTTTCTATTGATCCTCCCAAAACAAAAAAAGATACTAGCATTTACAATCACTGAAACTGGTGCCAGATAATACAAATAAAAATTGAATTTCAGGTGATAATATGACTTGATTTGTATGAAGTCAGAACGCAGGCTGTTTATTATAACTAATACATGATTGATATTAGCTCAATCAACATGAGCAATGTTTAAGAGACAAGTGTTTGCAGATCACTGTTGAGTAAATTGCACATACATAAGTAACTTCAACTTAGTCAACAATCTCTAAATACCTCCCATGCATCATTTAAAAAAAATCAAAATCTGTTGTATTTGTATCATACTTTACTGATGTTTTGTTGCGTCAGAAGTCATGCTCTTTTGTGTTGTTACCACGGAGCACATATTTTCAATTCTATTCAGTTTTATTTATATAGTAAAATATTACAAATCAGAGATTCACCTCAATTTGTATATATTCTGTGGAAGATACTATACTTTCTATCCTCTGACCTTCAGTTCAGGTAGAAAAAAAAAAAACTCCTTTCAAAAACCCTTTAACAGGGAAAAAAAGGATAAAAAACAAATCCCAAGAAGGGAAAGGATGGACAGACAGAGGAATGGGTTTTATATGTACAGAAATTTGAATAAACAAGAATAAACAGATGATTTATAAATATTCCATGCAGGCAGGAAGGTGAAGGGGACACAGAACAGGGTAGGTCTGAACAGGAGGAGGGTGATAACCCATGAATCACCCAAAAGGAGTTCGATTCACAATGATCACCAGTTCCCTGTACATTATCCAGTTAACTACATGGCTCCTTACAAAATAAATCAATAATTTGGCAAAAAAAACTAAACAAAACAAAAAAAACCCACAACAACATTAGTTTAAAATGACTGATTTCAATATCAATACCAAGAGCCTGTTACTCATAGTAAAAGCCTGTTAAACAGAATTAAGATTGTAAAATAGGATGCAATCAGAGTCTTGTATCAGCAGAGAAATGTAATAATGTCAAATACAAAATGACAGGGTGATGCAGGACTTGATCGACCTGAGTAAAGAAATCAATAATTTGATGAAAATATTGATTAAAAAATATTTGACGAAACTGAAAATGATTTTATTGCTCCTGTTAAATAGAATATCAGAGTCCACAGTAGGAACCACGGAGCATTCAATAACATTGTGTTATTTATAACAACGGCTTTTTGTACAGAAATAACTGACCAATCATAACACAACAAACATATATAATAAAGAATGTGGTTTGTTTTTATATTTTTTGACTATTTTTACATTTATGTTCTTTGCAAATATGGATGGAAATTGCTGCATTTTCTATTTACATTTTCCTATTTTGTATATTTATTTATTTTATTAATTAATTCAATACTTAACTCACAGGGGACTCTAGTGGAGAGAGGAACTGAAAACTGAATAAGGTGGAGGACATCATGGAGGATTCAGATCATCCACCTCTCCTCTGTAGTGGATAACTCACCTCATTGCGATGCAGGACTCAACGTTACAGAAGATCCTTCATCCCCACTACCATCAGACCATATTCATTTTCATCTCTCGAGTTGATGCACATTGACTTTCGCCCTGGGGATTAATAATGTTGAGCTGTAGATGTACTGTATGCGTCAATCAAATTTGCACAAATCTTTTTAATAAAATGAGAAAAGATGATCAAATATAATTAGAAAAGATTATCAAATATGATTATCTATGTTTTATTTGTAGAGTACATCATGATCTTCATTTCATCAATTTTATTTTGTACTTTTTTGCAGGGGTTGTGGAGGTTCACCTATTAAAAACATAATTACAGCTCTTTCAAACCTTTCTTACTCAGCTAATCTTCACTTTAAATGGCCTGTTTATCAGTGTAATTATGTTATTATAGAGAGTGCACTGAACCAACCTATGGATTTACTGCATTAATGTCTGTCATTTCAGTCCTTTTATAGACATAGAGTTTGTCCACACACAAACACTTAAATGTTCTGCTTGCAGAAATTGTGGAAGGTGTTGTGTGTCCGTACAATCTAGTCGGTCAGTGGAAACACTTTTCTTCATCTACATATTGTCAGAATACTGCATGAATTTTGGTTCAAAATGATGCAAAACATAGAGTTATGCATCAGTTTGTATCAACAAAAGCCACCATACACAGTCTAGGTGAAGAAAAAAGAACTTTTCTATATTTTTTAACCTCCTGAGACCCAGCAATGCATTTTTGTCCTCTGTAGGGGGACAAAAGTTTGACAGTTTTACTTAAAAAATGCTGTCCATTGCAAGAGACATTCCATTAAAAATAAATAAATAGCTAACTAAATATAAATAAATAAAGATCATTTAAAAAAAATATTCTGAAAAAAATTATTGCATTATACTGTTTCCAATCAAGACAATTGTTTAATGTAAAAAAGCTAAAATTTTCACTTTCCTGGGTCTCAGGAAGATAACAGGTAAGATAATTATGATTCAGACCCTGATTTTAACTCATAAAAGCATAATAATCTTTTGCATGTGTATATAATTCAAAATCTATGATCAGTCCTATGAGTCATATGAAATAAACACAAACATTACAATGCACACCTCTGTAGTTGCAAAAAATATGTTTATTTCATGCATGCAACAGTGCCAACAACAAATAAACACAGGAACAATAGTAACACTCATCATGTCTGAAATGGAGCAGGAAGAAGCCTACACTTAGACGGTCCTACCTCCACTTCCTGGTCCACAGACTATTCTACATTCTCACTTGGACTTAAACTATCCTCACACAGGTATTCTGACTATTTTTGACAGAGATACTTACTACAGCTGACAGGGAAACTGCCACGTCATGTGTGCAATAAAGTAATTCGCCACTGTGGTAACATTACAAATTTGCACAAACATATTAAAGTAGCTCACCCTCGGAAGAACTCCGAGCTGCAAAAAATGTTGAGGAAGGAGGAAGAAGGGGGAGATCCCCAAACCCAAACAAGACCCCCGAAACAGAGACAGAGGTCTCTGACAGAGGCTTTTCAGCCAAAAAATCGGGAGTATCAAGGTAATCTCCAGCATTAAGTAATGTTTTTCACAGTGTAATTAATGATCAGACGCAATTATAGCAGACTAATTAAATTATTAATTAAATTATTCAATGGTCATGACACTCCAAGTAAAAGTAGCGGTATCGGCGATACTAGCCCTGTATTTACTTGGTATCAGATCGATACCAAAATTCTCAGTGTCACCCACCCTTAGTGAACACACAATGATCATGCGTTCATTGCAGTGGTACATTATCTATCCCACATGTCCTGACACAAAGAAGTTTTGTCCATCTACTGACTTCTATGCCTTCATGTCCTCTTGCTGTGTAAACCCCTGGCGTGTTGATGAGGTAGTTATAGATGTCCACATACTGAACTGGAGACCATTTCTATGGACTGTCAACCCATGGTTCGTCAGCTATTTGAAACGGATCTGGAAGCTTATCGCTAAATACAGTTAACTTTGCGTTGTACCTTTCACAATCATCAGCACAAAGGTCATCTAAACTAGTCATACGTATCTCTTTGATTTCCCTTTTTGAGCAGATGTTTCTAAAACGACAATGGAAGTGGTTGCTTAGCTATGTTTTTTTATTAGCAGGAGCCATGGTTTTGCCCTCCAGTGTACTGCACATGTGCGGGATTACCGGACATAAACAATAACATTCAACGTGTCTATAGACATAGCCCATTGTTCTCCTCACATTTCCTGATAACAATCATACAGTATAGAAGTCCATAACTGCACAGTGATGTGGAATTTAATATCATCTATAATATATTAACTCACTGGACTTTATTATTATTATACTTTTTTTTTTTTTTTTTTAGAAATTAAGTCTAAAATAAACCCGAGCCGAGTGAATCCATAATGTTTTCTTGTACATCTTCCAAATAATTGTTTGTCTTCCGCTAATTTCCAGCAACAACCCATCTCCAATATCCTGTTGGAACGCTGCCAGAGAGGACGAGGAAAAAACCCACAGACAGAGTACGCAGAGGCAGCAAATTCAAACTATCATAAGTCCAAATGAATCTATTACCATAATTCTCAGAGCTATTCAGTTTCTTCATATGTCGGTGCTCGGGGGTGACGCTCAGAGCGCCTTCCTACCCATCTCCATTACACTCAGCTTGTCAGCCGACCAGCCGAGCAGAACGAGGAAGGAGGAACAACGGTCGTAATGAGATCGACATTAACAAAGCAGAGGATGGAGAGATGGCAGTGATGGAACGACGCCGGGGCCGAGATCTAAACAGCCCGAAAGGCCTGATTTCTCACCACAGGATTTGTCAGAAGATCATGAACTTTAGATGAAGGGGCTGACAATTAGTTTTCATCATTTCGAGAAGCCTGCCATTGTCCAGAGCAGTATCGAGGTTGGTCGTCTACATCATTTAGAAATGAAAAAACCTATGAATTAAACATGGTCACTAACCACACTCATGGAGAATGAATTCAAAACATTACTGACACTTGTTTTTGCGTGTTATTTGATTAAAATAGCACCCACAAGCATGGCTGATTCTGAAGTGATGAGTGATTAAGCAGGAGGTGAAATGAACCTCACTGTTGTTAAATCTCTCCAGAGTGTTATTGCCGTTGGCTATTGTAACAAAGGTATGAAATTATTCATTTGCAGCGTCTGAATAAAATTGAATAATTATGTTTCCAGCCTGTTTGTTCCAGTAACTCCAGTCCTCTAACTTAATGTGTCTGTGATACCTGAAAAAGGTCCGGTCTGTTTTGCCAACAGCTTCAGCAGGTGTATCTACAGTCTGCTACAGGTCACTGATCCTCCACACGTCCACCTGCTCCCTGTCTGACTGTCTGCCTTCAAGACTGCAAACAGGAAGCTGCTCATTCTGCAGGACTAAGAGTTCATAAAGTCCAATCCTGCCTCTTATAGCCATATGGCCCAGTTACTGGGTCCAATAACTGCCACAGGCCTTAAATAACATCACATGGGGTCTATAAGCTGCATGAGGACAGCATTTCATTCTTAATGCTGCTTATTACAGAAACCCTTAAAAACACTGTTGTGACTCTGCACTACCCGTAGTATCCTCCAGTTATTACTCATTCATATCCACTATTCTCATACATGATGTATATAATGGACTAAGATTTTAGATTATTGTTTATTTTTTTATCTTATCTTATCTTCTTATAATCTTCTTTGAATCTTATCTTCTTTTAATCTTATTTTTATCTTATCTTCTTTTAATCTTCTTATCTTATCTTAATTTCATTTTTATCTTATCGTATCTCATCTTAATTTCATTTTTATCTTATGTTAATCTTATTTTTATCTTATCTGAATCTTATTTTCATTTGATCTCATTTTAATCTTATTTTTTTATTTGATCATATCTTAATCTTAATTGTATCTTATCTTCTTTTAAACTATTTTTTATATTATCATCTTTTAAACTTATTTTTATCTTATTTACTTTTATAATCTTATTTTTATCTTATCTTCTTTTAATCTTATTTTTATCTTATCTTCGTCTGTATTACTTTTTGTCGTTACCATTGTGTGAGGGCAGGGACCATCATATTTTTCAGATAAGATTTCTTGTATCACATTTTCTGATGTTCCATAGGAGCCAAAGCAATAACAAACATGACGGAAAGTTATGCAGATCACAGATAGTTGATCCAGAACCATTACTGTGTAAACACATACAATATGTATGCCAACATGTTACAACGGAGGAACCAAGCCAAGCGAACAGGAAATATTATGAAGACAGTGGAGCTGAGAATAAATAGATAAGCATTATTATGTTGTTGTTTTTGTATTTAGCAAGATTTAGGGAGGAGGATTAAAAGATTTTAATGTTAACTTTTCACTCCAAACAATGTAAACTGAATGTTAGTGTTGGGTAAGCCTCATAACTTTAACTTTTAAGTCTTATTCAAGCAAGGATTCCTTTTCATCTTCTGAAACAACATGCCCCCATCACTGCAGCCCCTTTGCATTTATTCTGACAGGGTTGTAGAGTAAATCCTTGTTGTAACGTCTGAAGGTGTGTATAAAAGAGAAGGAGGATGATGCAGGATGGACGTCTGCTTGCTTCATCAAACTTGTGTAAAGTAGAAGACAAGTGGGGCCATCAGTTTGTTTGACTGCTATGAAAAAAAGCCAATCCCCAATCCCAGAATCACAATTTCAAGCACGAAAGCACTGTTTGTATTTTTACGCTTTAAGTCTTCTTGCATTGCACAAGTTCAGCGCTGTGCTAAACTGTGAACAGACATTAGAATTCTCTGCCTGCAGCGTTAAAACCTCAATTTGAAATCCACTGAAACATACTGAGCTTCTATCCTCTGTGCCACGCAACACAAACTCTGTGACAGTGCCTGAAAGTCAAAGTTGATGTGCAGTCGGGATCAACACTCTAGGAACGATGAGCGCTGCAATATTAATGGTCAGACCTAAATAATGAATCCAACAGAAACAACAGAGTGTGGAGCTGCTGCACATCAACGACTTGTCACACAAGGGGAACTGGCAACAGCCGAGAACAGAAGAAACAAAAAAAAAACGGTATATCAATTAACCATCAGTGATCATTTTTAATGTCCTCTCATATCACCTAAAATAGATTCTGTCTAAGAGAAGAAACGTCTTGCTAGACCTCACCCTTGTTTTGGAATTCCCTTTTTGTTTCTATTCCTTTCTAATCATCTGCTCGACAGCGGTGAGCTGGGCTGTTTCCCTTCCAGTTTGTCTTATACAACAGCAAGGATACAGTATCAGAGCTCGTAAATGGAGCACAATGACGTCCCCAGATAAAAGCCTCCGAACCGGCTTCCATAGAGGAACAGGGTGTGTGAGCGTGTGTGTGTTTCAGCTGACTCTCTCAGTCTTCCTCTGCCACTCTGACAGCTGGGTCTGTTTCATAGGCCTCATTATGAGCCTCTCTGTCTCAACGTTTTCCCCCGTACATCAACCTCCATCTCCACCTCATATTGCTTCTTTCTTTCCCCACAACTGGGCCTGATCTTTGACTGCCAGCCCCTTTTTTTTTCCTTCGCAGGTCCATCTACTGCCCTGATTGGCAGGTAATTACCAGCTTGGTGACAGTGGCCCATTTTGAAAGTTGAAAGGTCATCAAGGAGTTTTTTTTTTTGGCGCAGAGAGTTTCGTCAGATCTGCTGAAGTTCTCCCTGTGAGGCGGCGTTAGGCTGTGACAGTGTAGACCTGTAAGTTGGGCCTTTATGTGTGTTTTGTTGTCACTGCTGCTCTGCTGGAGAATCGCCCTCTCGTCCACATCCTCTCGAGGCATCTTTGATCCTGTGACTGAAAGGTGCCTGAGTAAAACGCTTGATTTCTGTCTTAGCCACTGTCACTGCTGAGGGATATGCCAGTAAATGCCCCATTTGGAGTGAATGTGAGGTGACTGTATGTAGAAGAATACTGAAAAGGGGAGAAAAAGGTGAAAGACACATACATATATCAATCCTAAGACTGCTGCACATCAGCAGTGTCAGAGTGGATAAAGGTGATGATTTCAAATGGAAATAAAAATATATTTTAAAGGTTTTTATGTCCCATTCACAAATAGCATTGACATACATCTTGGCTGATCTGATTATAAGCGTCAGCTGTAAGTTCATGTTTGTGATTTAGTACAAATGTCAATATTTTCATTTAAACACACCATTGATCCAATCGCCCAGCAGACCCCAGCAGACACAAGCAGACCACAGCAGACCTCAGCAGACCATAGCAGACCATAGCAGACCACAGCAGACCATAGCAGATACCAGCAGACCGCAGCAGACACCAGTAAACCACAACAGACTCCAGCAGACACCAGCAAACCACTACAGACACCAGCAGAACAGCCACAGGTGACGAATGAAACATGTACAGCATCTTATAGCAAATGTCAAAGGATACAAGACTCCTTAAATGGTAAATGGTAAATGGAGTACACTTATATAGCGCTTTTTTGCACTGTAATGGTGCCCAAAGCGCTTTACACTGCACACA
>JAPQRQ010000001.1:2279765-2291432 GCA_037367365.1 Apogon talboti
ATGTATATACACACACTCATTTTAAGATCTAAATAAAATGGATGATGTAGGTGAAGTGTAAAAATGTGTTCCTCCAGAAGAATCACTGTTTACACTGTTACAGTCTGAGAGGGCCAGCAAATATTATTTCCGACAAGTCGATTTGACTTTTGGTATAAATTTGACAAGTTCCTTGAAATAACTACTCCTGAATGAACTATAATTTAAATAGCAGTGAATTTAAAAGGGATGCAATATTTTCTCCTCCTGCCGCAGGTTCTTCTGTTACATCACTATTCGAGGTTCGGGTCCACCGTGGCTTGTAATTGGACAGGGACTGAGGGGACACTTGTGATGTGATGGTGATGACAAGAACAGCAGCGTTGTGCGAGCCTTGCGGCCTGTGGGAGCTCCCGCCACGTCTTCTGACAGAATCGATGTGTGTGGCTGGACCCGCTGAGGGAATCGAGTTCAGCAGAACTAATTACTGTTCATTTTAAAAGTTCATTCATTTACTGCTGCTGTGTTTTTTCATGTTGCTTTATGAAGCAGTAACCATTATTTTGAAGTGTTAGCAATCACAGAGCTACAGACAGCTCAAATCAGTGATCTGATGGTACTCAAGGATGGATTTCAGGGCAAATGACAAACAGTAAATGGCTGTTTTATAGCCGGTAAATGCAAAACAGCTCTCAGTTTCAACAAGATGTTGTGTTTGTGAATTCCCTGTAAATGTCAAAATTATCATATATATATATGGGTGGTATTATCCCCTAGTGTGTTTGGGCTATAATCAATTCTCTCCATATTTCAAAGGTTTTCTCATTATTCAGATATGACATCTCGCATCTAGCTTTTAGCAGATCCGTCATGTCATGGCCTTTGCTCTCACATTAACTGGACTCAGTGTCCAGGCTCAGCTCTCCTCACCCACCTGATGCATCGCTTGTTGCCTGATGTGAAACTCCACATGAACCCGATAAATGTGCACACACATGGGTTCCTCTTGTTATTGGTAATCCAGGGGTAATACCTTCAAACTGGGCTGCACATCTCTGAGCTGAAGAGAGGAGACAGGCTCTCATCGGTAACAGAGTGGGTGTCGACTGGCTTGGTCTGTGGGGAATCCTCCACAGGAGATCCTGGGCAGGTAGGGGTTCAATGGAACACTCTGCTCCGGCAGGGCAGCTGATGGATTGCAGCATGCACTGACACGACATAAGCCAGCAGTAAGTAGCAGTCACAGGATGCTAAAAATAGCAGTGACTAAACAGAAATATATTTCCATAAACACTAGTTGGACTCACTTTGAATCCATATGCACTCGAGTTATGAGCATCAAAAGCGACTGACAAAAAAAAAACAAAAAAAAAACAAGACTTAAGTGATTGTGGCTTTTTACTTGTTGTATCTAAGGGTCAGCAAGTATGGCCTGAAACTGAAGCCAGTGTTCTTAAAAATGTATCTAAAAGGTGCAGGAGCCAAAATCACAGAAAAAAAAAAAACAACATTAAAATATTTACCTTCCTTCTGCAGCTCTCTCCTCTCAGTCCAAATCAAAACACTAAATGTTAAAAGAATGAACTTCATGTCATTTCATTCTGTTACGGATAGGTGAAGCCCCTTTTCCAAGAGCAATAGAATTGCATCCAAGTTGCATCAGACAGAAACTGATCAGTGGTCAGTAATCACAATAGTGAATCATGGGTTTAACCTCACTACCTCTCTGAAAACACATGTGATTACCCAGAAACCTGTGCAACAGAGTAGATTTTTTTACCAACACGGATAGATGCAGAAGTTTCCTGTCCTCTCAGACCACTTGAATTGCAATATGCTGGAAGGTAATTATGGATATTTAGTGCCGGAATGCTAAAAAAAAAAAAAAATCAAACACAGCAGCTTTGAAGTGTATTACCACTGACAGTTGATATATGCTGTTTCCAAAAGAATCCTGGCTCTAATTGACTCCTATTCAAAAAGTACAACTTCTCTCAACATTTTTATTTCAGTACTTTTTCCCCAAAAGTCAGACTGATCTCTTTCACTATATCCCGACCACCAATAAGTTGACTTTTGCTGTCCTTAGGTATATTACTCCTGACTTTGTATGACTAATAGAAGTCTGCTGCTATGAGTGGCACTTTTGTTTATTGAAGAGTTTATTGAAGAAAATATGTTTTTCTATCCTGTAGTTGGGGTTGATAAGTTAGGAGACAAGAAAAGCAAAATAATTGCTACAAAAAGCATGCAGAAAATCAGCCCTTCTTATCTTACATCTGATATTCTTTTTGATAGCGGTCCAGTTGGAGGGAAAGGTGCGTTTTGGCATTACATACGAGCAGACAGAAATCATCACCTTCCTAAAATAATTGCCCAAGTAATTTTTTCAGGAAATGCAAAAAACTTAACCCTTTAAACCCTAAGCCTAAAATGGTCCATCTGGACTTTTTTCTTATTTTGACTATAAAAAAGTTAGAAATTATATTGTGAGTGAGTCCTTTAGCCCATTTTTCTAGAGCACTTAGAACTTTCAAAATCTAGCAATCATTTACAATTCACTGCATGTAATAATTCTGCTAAAACGGCTTATTCTCCAACTTCTAGTATAGGCATGCATGAAATTACCGTAATGATCCCAATAAAAGCTTACAAAGTGCAATGTCTCAGGTTTCAGAAACCGTTGGAATTTCTCCAGTTGCACAAACAGTGAAAGAGTTATAGCCATCCAAACTGCATATGCGCAGGGTGTGCCAGCGATGGCACGTCAGGTTTTAAAGAGTTAACCAGAAATGAATTATTTGATGATTTAGGCAAAAAAAAAAAAAAGTCATTTTATGAAGATGACGAAATGATAGTCTGGATCATTATCACTTTTGATGTAAATTCTGCTGTAGTCCACAAAAGGAATGAAATGACAAAAATAACAAATATGTGTCACAAGAATAATATACTAAGAGTAAGATAAATAGTAAAATTACTGTCTTTCTCAGTCATAATTGTTAAGTATTGCAACAATTAAAAGAATTAAGTTTTAAGATATTCAGCCAGATTCACTGTGTCTTTCATGCAAATAGAGCAGAGAAATGTTAATGGAGTACATGAATAAATATTTAGTATAGAGCTAGTAATGTAAACTACTTAAATAGGTATAATTGCATTTAACTGAGAAGAATTTTTCTAAAGAAACAAAATGGCAAATGCTACTGCTCATTGCTCATTGGCTGAAACTGATCCAGAGTGTGATCATTTCAAAGATGGATATCAAAACCTGTTAACAAAAATCACTGACTTCATTTATTCACTTAGCAGTTAATTAACTCTTGGCAAAACTGTTTAAATTTACTAATTAAATTTCAGCTCTCCTGTGTGAAATGCAAATATACAGTACAATTTCATTCTTTCTGATGCCTTGTATTTGTGTAACTTAAATGTTTCAGAAAATCTGTGACTATTCTTTTTACTCCATGGGTGATCTGTGATGCATTTATGTGTGTGTTAAGAGGGAGAGCCCCTGAGTTTCTTCACAGAAGTCTCTATTTAATAGCGGCAGGGAGACGGTTAATCTCAGGTGGGCTAAGTCCACTGTGGTTTCTGCTTAATTAATAGCGTGCCATCTGTCTGTCTCCGGTGGAGGGAGACCACCAGCTGCTTGGGCTTTGATCTCACCTGTCTGTCTTTCTGTCTGTCCATGAATATGTGTCTTATGTCAGGCTGTGAGTGCAAGTGGGTACATGTATATAGTAAAACATAAGCTTGTCAGTCTTCACCTCCTCATTATAGGATGAATGGAGCGACATCATTGAGGGCAAGTGCAGTGGACTCACTTCAATAACAGAGATAGAGCAGCAGCTTGTTCTGGTGCTGAAATGATAATGTAATTAAATAACATTGTAATAAAAAAAGAAAAGAATGAATGCTTTAAATGTTACATTTTATTTATTTGTAATGTTACATACATCTCTGTTTGGCTGCAACTGCAATGATGATAATGTCCTTGTGTCATTATCAGTCTTAGATAATTATAATGTCATTTCAGTGAATTGTAGAGATCGTGTTATTTCATGTCGTTCTGCGTCTGATTACAAAATTCACATTATAAATTAAAAGCATTTAATCATGTGGGTTTGCAGTACTTCAGTGTCAGAATTTGTAGTAGAATAGTATAAATATATAAAATCATTATGTTAATGATCTACACTGGATGGAGTGCCATCTTTAATGTGATATTGTGTTTGATAGAGGAATGCATTGGTTTGTAGTCTGTCTGTGCTCTATGGTGCATTCAGGTTCATCTTTTGTCCAGATCACAGACCCCTTGCTGTTGCTATACTTTTACAGCAGTCTCCCCTTGTTTAAGGAATGTTTTCTGAAATATATTTCAGCCCTAACTGCACTTTCATCTATAAGACCAACAATGAGGTCAACGCTGGTGTTTGGATGGGTGATTTAAGGTCATGGCTCTGCAGAGGGCAGACAAAAACTTCTACAACAATATCCATATAATTTAGTTTTGGACCTGCATTGCTCACTATGGTGCTATTATGTTCAAACAGTAAAGAGCATTCCTCAAACAGATGTAAGTATGCGGTCACTGTCTAAAATACTGCTGTATGGTGACACTGGCACTGAACCAACTGTCCACATATATCATAGTGCCACATATATTTACATTCTGGACTCAAAGTGTATTTACAATTACTTCACTTACATTTTAGATCTACTTATGGTGGTCTGGCAGCAGTTGTTAAAAGGTAACTGCTTTCCTCTTCATTTTAAATGTCAGTTAATGCACAGCATCATTAGTCTCCACATTAATCCCTCCTCTCTCTGCAGCCAATGTCTGAGGACTGTGTGCTGTCGCTGACGTGTCCCCTTTAAAAGTCAAGGTGAAGCATTAGTGTCTTGTGTGGGAGGGGTACGCGTCGCACATCACAAAGTGTGCATCTTGAAACTGCCTCTGACAGCAGCGGTAAAGAACGCCCGGCTTTCACTTCAATCCCATCTCCCCTGAGAAAGCTTACAGAGGTAGAAAAGACCCACGCAATAGATGGAGAAGAAACAGGTGATCCAAGTTTGACTAAGAGCAAAGCAGGAGTCACTCTGTCCTCTCTCTTGGCAACTTAATTTAAAAAGAGTCTGGAAGCTTCAGTTTCGGGCATAAACAGGATGGTCTTTTAAGTCTTCGCATTTCGCAACTTTACTACAGTACAACGTTTTTACTGAGGAATACGTTTTATCATAAATATTCTGATTAGGATTTATTACCAGTCAGTCATCAGGAGGCCGACTCACTGACAGAAACTACTGAAATTATTTCCTCATTTTTGTCATTAAAAATGCTGTTAATATCCCGGCTCTATAAATAAATCCCCTCATAGTCATTAGACTTGTCAGGAGTGTATGGCTGATTGATTGAACTGCACTGAGGGTGGCCATTCCATATATAGCAGGCATATATTGCTTTGTGTCAAGAAGCCTCCTCGTATAAGTCATGAAAATACATCTGTATGGGAATTATCAGGGCTGACAGAGAAAAAGCACCTCGAACAGTAAAATATGCCTTTTCCCATGCACAAATCATCCTTTCTTGTCATTCTATTTCTGAAATTAAAACAGAAGTAGGTGTAATTTGCTGTGATTACACATTTTACCACATCAGTGAAGGAACAAACACACAAAGCAAAAGTGGTTTGATTGTAAAATTGTAATTGAAAAAAATCATAAAAGCCACAAATCCCAGCTCCTAAAAAGCTGAAAACATGTCTGCCAATCTATACAGATCATGTTTGTAAAGGAAATGAGCACATATGACTCAATATACTGTCACATTAACCAGAAAAGGCATGTACACAACAACTTTTGTGGTCAGGGCTCATCAGCAAAGTTTTCCAGAGCAAAACTGCCAGTAAGTCAGACCCCACATGCAAAACAACACACCAGCAGACCATCATTTCTACACAAACACAGACCCACACAGTGTTGTACCACAACCAAAATATCAGTATCGCGTCACAAAAACACGCTATCAACATGCCAAACAGGTCAGCCTGTGCTGTTAGTCATGCCCAACATCAGGCCTGTATGTGACTGACATGATTAAAGGCATAAACCACTGAAGAATGTAAATGTATTAACTATATTATTATTAAAAAAAAACAAAAACAAAAAAATTTTGTTAGCCGTAGCATCATGACCACTGATTGGGATATATTAGGCAGGGAGTGAATAGTTGATGTGTTGGAAACAACTGGATCTGAGCAACTTTGACCAGGGAGAAAGTATGACAGTCAAATCAGTGGGTCAGAGCATCTCCAGATCTTGTTCATTCCCAATGTAAACGGGTTAGAATCTACCAAAAGTGTCTAAAGAACAACAACCGGATCCTGACCAACCATCCATGGGGCCATAACATTATTACCACCTGTCTAATATTGTGTAGATTCCCCTTTTTCCACAAAACCAGCTCTGACCCGAGGCCTAGACTCCACCAGACCTCTGAAAGTGTGATTTGGTATCTGGACTAAGATGTTAGCAGCAGATCCCTGAAGTCCTGGAAGTAGAGAGGTGGTCCTCCATGGATCGGATTTATTTGTCCAACACCTCCCACAGATGATCAATTGTCCTGAGATTGGGATGTCCTTTCTTAGTCCATTTTGGTCTGTACTAACCACGGCAGACCAGGAACAACCAACAAGACCTGCAGTTGTGGAGATGCTCTGACCCAGTCGTCGGTCCTGGTCCACCAGGGCCTTTCTGTGTTGAGTTTTCCTGTTCTTTCTGTGCAGCACAAGTTTCCTCTGGGTCTCCCCATCATCAAAAACATGAATATATAGGTTCATTATCCTGTCAGTGCCCTTGACCAACACGCTGGTGTTGATCCCCGAGTGACTCAATGGCAGCTAAGTGCTAATGCTAATCACTAATGCTAGTACCAGATACTGTATGTATTAGAATGGGTAAAATGCAAATACTGAATTTCCCTAAAGCGATAACTACAGTGAGTTAACCCTAACCCTTAAACTAGCTAACGCTAGCATTCATGAGCATCTGTCATTTTGTGCAACAGCAGGTCACAACATGGACACTACAATCACAGAAGACAGGCAGGCAGGCGAGAAGATCAACTCACTCATGATTTTATTCCACTATTCCACTCTCAGATGATGTCACAAGATTCATCCAGGCACAAATGTGGACAATATATTGCAATATTTACAACTCCAAGCAAGGTAAGATAAATGTTTCATCCTCTTTAACCTGCTCCTACGTCTACTAGGTCAACCCTTTGCAACTCAAACCCCGCGCTGTGTTATTAATTACCAACAACAGAAACTAAAACAAGAACAGAAAGTTGCTAATATGAAACAGTAACAATCTAATTATGCTGTATTTTTTTGTGGTGTTCCAGGTAAATGTACCAATGATATTAAAGTATAAAACGCAGAGTCGCTTCAATAAACTGCTGGTTGAGAGGTGCATTTTTTTTTTTTTTTTTTTGCCCAGTGGGCTTTGAACGGTCTTGAAAATCAGCAAGTGGAAAACAAATCATGTTCTCGAGGGTTTGGTTTTATTGGCCCTGAATCACTGATGTAGAGCAGAAATGACCTTGACGTCACAGCCCTGTGATACCAATCCTCCTTCCCAAGAATAGGTGGGAGGATAGGGACAAAACATATTGGAAGACAGCAGCCCTACTTGTCAATATCCCTCAAATAAACGTCATCTCCTTCAATAAAATCTTCTGCTTTGTGTCTGAACGGTCAGAGGTGCTGCATGATCCTCTCTGGGCTTGTCAACATGTTTAACACAACCACTCACACAACCTTGTCCAGCAGGGAGTATTAAAATTTAATCACAGCAATAGAGCCTTATAATTGCATTATGATTGCAAATGACCTACGCTATTGTAAGACAGTCATTGATGAATATGTGACGGTATGAGCTGCTGTGAGAGTGACAAATGACAGGTCTAATGACACTACAGGCAGACTGCAGATTAGCTGCGGCCTTATAAGGTCAGGAGGAACTGCAGCAAACTGACGTGGCTACACACAAAGCACATTTTCACAGTGGTAATGAGCACATTTATACAGCTGCATATAAGTCATGTTGAAGCATGAAAAATGCGTGTGTGCATGCTAGAAAATGTGCGATTCTCAGCTCTTCCTTCTTTTGTGTGACCTGCTGCTGGCCTGAGCACAACAACTGGACCCAGCGAACTGACAGGGGGATAAGTAATAGCTCTGCTATGGCCGCCAGCCTATACAATCATCCCTGCTGTTGCCTCCGTTGATTTATTGAAAGACAACGACCTTTGGTTCCACTGAGCCTGGTGCCTGGCCCGGCTCCCAGTGCATGTATTGTTTTTTGTTTTAGTGCCACACATTGCCATGAGGAGACACTACGGCCCTGAGCTAAAGTCCTCTGTCACTGCTATTGACGCGGCCGCATTTGCTGTTAATAAAGTGGTCACAATAAATTCTAAAGCACCTTTGCATCACTGAATCGGTGTCCTTTGACAAGTCAGGAAGGATGAAGACTTTTGGATTAATTTTAATTATTATCAAAATAACAATGCAATATTATTTATGATGCACATTGACAGTGAAAGACACTAATACTGTACCACAATGGTTTATCATCAGTTTTATTGTTTGGTAGACTGCCTTTGATTGATGGCTAATGTTTTAATTAAAATACGTTTCAATTATCCCAGTTGACTGAGTACAGATATACAGCTCTGTTAAATCACACAGACATTTAACTGGACTGTTCTTGAGAGAACTAAATCACTTCCCAGTCATATTTTGCATCTCAGAGTGTTTCTTAATTTATATTCCATTTCACTTTGTCTGAACAAAATGCTTTATGGAAAGGCAAATATTTCCACTGGAGCCATAAGTCGCTTCCTGTACACTCATCAATCGCTTCGCTGTGTGCTGAAGTACTGCCAGGAGCAACCATGCTGATAAAATAAAGCGACTTCACACAGACCTTGATACACTAAATAGGATTCTGGTGGTAATGGAGAATAAAAATGGCAAAATGTGGACAAGCTGGGTTAGTTTGTATGGATTCTTCTATTTTAAAATGATCAAACCTGAGGTCTGTGACACAAAAAAAGAAAATATCAACCTATGCTAATTCTATACAACTTGTGGCTTATATTAGCTTTAGATAGAGATGAAAGTGTTTCTGCACAAAGCAAGGACAGTCTTTTATCACTTACTATGCACTGGTAGCATGTTAGTAAAATACCCTTTAGTGGCCCTTGTGAACAAGAGGATTTCTACAAGCAAAATGTGTTTAAAGACCATGACTATTTTAAGCTTGGACAGTCTGTCTTTAACCAAATGTTTCTTGCTGAAATGTCAAGTCTGCCCCCCCGCCCTCAGAATCAGGAGGAACAGAATTAACCAAAATGCCAAAATGAGAGCAGGAGGAGTAGCAGATCAGACCAAATCTGTTAATTCATTATCAGTTTATATCTGATGCCAAAATACTTCATGTACAAAACAAACACCTGTTACAACAGGGTTGGAGTTCCAAATTTCATGGATGTGATAAAAAAAAAAAAAACATAACAAAAAATTTGGTAAATGGCAAACTCGTTCCACATACCTGACCTTCTGTTCATTTATTTAAATGGTTGACAATATTAAAAACAAACAAAAAGCATTTGTTTCAGGGCAGCACAATTTAAGGAATCACAATTGTAGCATCCTGTGAAACTATAGTGCAACAGGCTACAATTTAGATAAAAGAAGATTTAAGATGATCTAATTACAGAAATCCTGACCAGTGACTCCCATTTCCACATTAGAATTTAAGGCCCACCTTTTCATTCTTTCAGTCGTTCTGATAGACTTAGTGGGTGACTGCCAATTTCATTCTCAGTCTCCTTTAGAACCCCTTTAAAAAGGGCCCTACTTGATTTTACTTCTTTTCCTTTGTTATTGTGCAGTTTGTTTGTTAGTTTCCAAACTTGCAACCCCAGTCCATGTTTTGTTGGATTTTGTTTTGCAGGAAACATAACACATGTCAAATATATTTGTGCTTTTTCCTTTAAGAACCAAGAATCAATGAGAACAGATTCTTTATTGGGACAACAAAGAATAATTTAACCTAACATTTCCATAAAACAGTTGTAAAATATGGCAGTTAATCAGTTGCTGTCTCCTGAGTAGATCCCTATGCAACTTGTCCTGAATTAAATGTATTACACCAAGATAAAATGATAAAGCAGCTCATTCTCTGAAGGCTTGTGTAATCTAGTAACTCCCACATCAGCAAAAGCACCCCTTCACTGAAACCAACCACAGCAAAGTCATGGTAACTTTCCATGCATGTGCTGCAGAGGCCTGTCAAGCATTATGAAAATACAGAAATTATAGATGGATAGATGGATAGATGGATAGATGGAGAACGTTCTATTGACTGATGGCAGATATGTTCAAAGTTTGCAGGAAAATCCTCAAAGTTTATTTTTTGGTTTCAGTTTTCTGAAGATGTCGGATATGGATTAAAATCTGTCGAAGTGCTCACTCACAGCAGAATGTACTTAAGTTACTTGCAGAGAATTTAAGTTTCAAGGACTCATACAGAGTAAGAAATATTCTGTTTTATATTCCAATTCAAGGATATCTAAGGGGTTGTGATTTTCTGTTGTCTTGGTGCATTATAGTAAACTAGATATAGATCAGATATCGCAAAGGAAATGTTCTTAAATTCTGGTTATAATCTAGGTCAGGAATATCATACAGAAAGAACAATATGTACTTGACAACTACAGTCACTGTATAGTGTTCATTTGATCAATAAAAACATACTTCCTTTGGAGTCCCACCCCTTCCAGTTCCGTCCCATGGGACCTTCTAGAAAAAAAATTGGTATTACAATCAATGTCGAGAGACAAGTAATTTTTCTCTCCATTTTGAATTATACATTAATATTTGTCTATTTAAAATATAAATTTAGAGGTTAAAAAAATTTGGAGTTTGTGGTAAAACTGTATCAAAATGTGAAAATACATAAATATAATGACTACGCAACTGAAAGTCCATAATCTGTCTGAAGATGCTTCTGGAGTTTCAACATGACCAGACTTGTAGTAATTTTGTATTAATACTTTTTTCACTTCACTTCTGAAGACTGAAGTAAAATACTTCAAGATGGTGGCCATTTTATTTTGGTGTTGGTGATGTGTATCACATGCAATCAGGGATGCAGTCCATTAAGCTGTTTAACACAACATTACTAGTGTCTGTTTTATTTGATATACAATATTTGGTCACACTTAAAAGATGCACAACAATGTAAATTAAGGTTAAACATAGTAACTTTTAACTAAGTCTCAACTAAGCCATCATGGCTAATTCTGTGCTATGCTAGTTAGTAAGAACTGTGCCCTAGAGTAAATGAAGGCCAATTAAGGCTATATTGTGAATGCAGCTCAAATTTAATCAAATGTATATTCAAAGGCACTTTAGAATTATAATAATAATTTCTCCCTGATATTTCAGTAGCAATTTTTGCTGATACAGTATTTGATGAGGAAAAGGCTATGTTCCACTGACACCACTCAAAAGGATAATGTTATATTGCTGTGTTTATGGAGATTTTTTTGTTTCTTTATCAATCAATCAAAGAGAACAAAAAGGCAAACAAAAATACAGGTTTGAAACA
>JAPQRQ010000001.1:2304326-2324354 GCA_037367365.1 Apogon talboti
TTGCAAGTCAAAATCCTTTGCGAAGCAAAAACTTTTGGTTGCAAGTGTAACTGAACGTAATGGGCGGGATCTACACGAGGAGGGGGTGGATTTCTATTGGTAGCTTGCTTGATTGACAGTGTGGCTGGTTCCTGGTCCTCCTGCCCCCCGTAACATACTGTATGTCACTGTCCTACGTGGGGAAAGTATAGTAACATTAATAATCATTTTACGACACACACACACACGCATAGTTAAAGACTAATGTTAGATGCCAGAGTGAAGTCTCACTTTCAGGACCATGGATAGCGCCACTTGGCTAAAACACCTACTTACAAACATTAATATTTTTGCCAACTTTGATTCTGTGCCATAAAAGAATCTTATTTTAGAGGAATCATACATACACACCATTAAATAAAAAGCTCTGTCCAAAATCTCTCACTTAAGTTGTTAAATACAGCACTGTGATTCTAGTAGCTGCTGCATTTGAGTGAAATAGCAGGTAACGGTTTTTGTTATTTATTGCTATATGATTGTCTTATTTATTTTTAATGATAGAAATTTCCTAGAAATTAGCAACTTAAATCTCAAAGTCCCAAAGTAATAAGAGTTTTTCCTTGTAAATTATGACTTTTTTCTTATTATATAATTCCTCAAAATATGTGATCTTTTTTTTGTATCCTCAATGTGGCACTAATATCCCTTTATGCTATGGTAAAGTACATTTCAAAACTGAGACAAGAGACTGTGATTCAGAGTGTAGATCAGGATTATGATTTAAAACATTGTGATATGGTTTTTAAAGCAGATCAGCCACCCATATTCGCAGTTGCAATTGTACTATCTTTTTGTTAGGACCGTGTAAAATATAATAAACTAAGCCTCTGTGAAATGCTTTTAATTTTTCTTTAATTTTGGAGCTTCAGCACTAAAATAGACTCCTGGTTCTTGGTGACATTATGAGAAGCCGCACATGAATCAGCATCTGGTTGAAACGCTGTGTCATCTCTTCTGTTACATGAGCGCTACAAAGGAAAGTCCACTTCTGATTTCATTGGACTTTACTTAGATACTGTATTACTCATGTACAATATATTTTATTTTTGGGTCCTGGTCAAGTATCATTAACCTCTGATGGATGGGGGATAAATGTTGTATCCGCTCAGATAAAAATAATTTGGCAGAGGCAGTGATATATAAAGTGTAATGCAGGGGGAAAAGTTGTAAGAAAACAAGCAGAGGGTGCCAGGTCTCCCTGTGCATCCACACACAACAGGGTAATTTGGTGTGATTTTGCTGGTCTTCATGTAAATATAAGACAGATGAAAGAGATATGACGCCACTATGACAAAGCCTTAGGATTTCTTATCCCCATCTGCTTCCTCTTTGGGTCTCTTTTTACATATTATTAATATGTAACTGCTACCTGACAAACAGAGTTGACGCATTTGCCTCACATTTTTACCATTGGGTTTGAAGAGGACCATGAAATAAGGAGGATTTGCCCACGTACAAACATCAATTTGATGCCCCGAAGTAACATATTTTAAAACAGATCGCCAAATCTTTCATGTCTTGATCTTTTAGGCAGTGGGGAGTCAAAATGCAAAATGTTGCTGTCTGAACCACAGCAGTCCATGTTACACTCCAGGCAAGGCTCAAACACATCTAAAAGAATTTCACTTCTAAATAGCGTTGCATTATCAACAGGCACTGTGAAGTTGAAATGTAAAAATAAACAAATCTCGGCGTCATAATTGGAGGCGATAAGGACTGGTGGTAAACAGGACAAACAAACAAGCAATTTATCTATCCAATGAGCTGTTTGAGGCGACAACAGTCAGTGTGGTGATTATTTCAAATGAGCCTATTTATTGCAGTCATCTATCAGCATCGAGGAGCTGTGTTTAAACTCATCCTACTCTTGTTGCAAAAGGAAAATGTTATTGAACACTAAATGTAGTCAATCTTATTTAGATAAGACAGGTTTCTGGATTAAAAAAGAGCGCTGGATGAGTCACGCTTCACTTCTGATGTCAATAAGCCCTCAGTTACGTACACATGAAAAGACTTTTTCTTCTGTAGACATATCTGTAAACTACCTCACTAAGAGAAGGCCTACGAGATGTTGGGTGGTTAATTTTTTATATTTCCATCAGCCAGGAGAAAGTGGTTGATGCCTATATTGTACATTCTATGAATATTAGAACAGGTGACAGTGCTACTAAACACTAAAACATTGTGAGCCTAATTATTTGACTGAACTGTGATGAAACACATCAATACATCAAATCGTCAAATTTGTTAAACAAAGCAAAACAAAAAACAAACAAACAAAAAAAAAACAACAAACGGAATTTTATTAGTAAAAATATCATAGCATCTGTGCATTGCCAGAATATTTTTTTTAAAATTAGTCTGGGCTAATTCCAGACTAATTCTTAAATGAGATTTAGTCTGGGCCCCCTCAGTTAATTTTTGACTTCAATGAGGTGTTATCAACAGACTAAGTGACTTCCAGCCAATCAGAGCATGATTATGGATAAAAGCCAGGGCTGGACAGGCAGCCCATCATTGTATCAAATCCCATGTAATCTGACACATATCAGATAAACGGGTTAGATTTATCCCTACCCAGCCTAGGCTCAGTGGAAATCAGCTTGAATTCAGTCTTTCCACCGTAATACTGAAGCAGAGTCAAATGCTTAGGGTTACTCTCAATGAAATTTCTATTAAAAAAAAAAACTAAATTAGGAGCTGATGCAGCACTTTAAGATTGTAAGGCGCAGTATTATTTTGATCAACTGTCAAAATAACCAAGTTTTTATTTGAAGGACAAAACTTCAGGATACCATGATACAGATTTCATGAGGTTTATATTTCATTCAATGAGTGATACAGGCTGTAGATACTGTACATAGAGTTGATTCTTTGGTGGTTTTGGTAGAGCTAAGTATGTTCTGGTTCATGACTTCCCCCTGCTGGTAAGAGTGGTGAATAATCAATTAAATCAATTAATTGAAGATTAAAAATGTTTAACAGTCCCTCTCATTATAGTCATAATTAACACCTACACACTACATAATTGCTTCATGAAGGTGTATCTTTGAGTTTTTGTGGTTGCCACATTAAAAGAGTGGTCAGTGCCACCATTATACATTACAAGAAACAGTGTTTATCAATTTTTTTGTATCTACTCATGTATACGTATTTATTCATTAGAAATCACTCAACAGTTATTATGGAATCAAATAGTAATCTTCATGATTATTATTAAGGTTCATTGTGTTTCAGAAGTTCCTTAAATGTGACACTGGGTGATGCAGAGGAAAAGAAAGACTGTGTATGAAGAGGACACTTGAGGCGACATTGTGTAAAGACGCCATTGTTTTGTGAAAATTATAATTATATGGAAAGTACTGGACAGACAGATAAGATTTTAGACGTTCAAAGTAAGCTCAAGCAGAACTTATCAGGAAACACCTGGAATGATTTTATCTGCTAAGGTCCGAACAGAAGCAGGCAGTCAAAGATAAGGTCGGGACGAAGGGCATGTACAAGCGGAAGGAGAAGAGAGGTAAATTATAAAATGTGCATTAATCACAAAATAGTTGCACCAGATTTACTGTGCATTGTTGCAATGAATCTTCTGTTGCATCAGATTCAGTAGACTTTTATTGACAGTATTTATCATATGAAGATTATTATGGAGAACATTTGACTCTGGATCTGACCCTGGTTATGCTTTTAACTCAGTCTGATCCAAAACTGCATTTAACATGGATTTCTTTCCTCCTACATTGGATTTGTGCTTTAAGTTAGCGCAGCCAAAGGTTATGTGTAATGAGAAAATAAGAGGCTCTGTGGTCTGAAACAGGATACAGTTTAGATCAGTTTTACTACTTAAATTCACTCAGAACTATAAGTGCAGGTTATGGGTGTGAATTTGCACCAAAATAATAGAACATCGAGGATAACAACTATAGACACCATTGATCATCAGTGTGGTAACTAGCAGAAAAACACATTTCACACAAAAGATTTAGACTCATAGACAGGTCCCAGTATTTGACCTTTTAGATATCTCTTGATCTTCATCTTGTTTTTTAGATCATGTTTTTGAATATTTCACACATGGTGATTGTGTGATGTGAGGCTTATGGTGTCACTTTCAAATAGAAACAACAACATCAACAACATCCACCTCCCTTCCTACCCCTGATGGAGATGAAAATCTAAAAAGACAAAAACAAAGCAATATTTTTCTGAGCTGCTATAGCATACAACTATATAGAAAAATAAAAACATCTAATGTTTGAAGAGCCTAGTGGTTCAGTTTTCTGCTATAAAAAATATCATACAGTATCACAGTAGGAGCTAGGGACTGGACTTGGAGTTTTCTATCATTAGATTTTAATATAGCTGGCCTGACATATACATATAGAGACGAACAACACTCTCACATTCATACCTATGGGCAATTTAGATTTACCAGCTAACCCATTAAATGCATGTCTTTGGATGGTGGGAGAAAGCTGCAGTACCCGGACAGAACCCACACAAACAGGAGGAGAACATGCAAACTCCACACACACCCATATATAGACTATACATTATTGAAGGAGAGATAATAAATGTTGAACAAAAAACATTACAGTGGAATTTAATTTGTAAGTGTTTCCAGTGATCTGTAACCGCTAGAATGACAGCAGCTCTCAAATCCCCAGAATTAATAAGCACTGGATTGTTTACCAGTACAATTAATTCTTCTCAAGAATTCACAACAGACACACGGTTTAAGTTTGTTCTTTGTGAAGCACATACTACCAAGACAATGAGAGATAATCCTGAAGCCTGTTGGCCTGTGTGCAGCAGACCTCGGTGTGAAACACAGTGGAACTATCAACGCTGCTTTCACTGATGAGGTCAAATTTGGGTTGAATCCACACTCCTGCATCTGAGAAGTTTATCAACAGCAATAATAAAAACTTGATAAGACTCATGGAGTTTTATCAAAACCTTAATCTCCTCCAAACCACAATAAAGTTTACTCTGACCCTGAAAAATAACTTATTCTTCTCTTGGACACTTATTTGTGTGGAAATTTAATAACTGTAACAAATCAATATGTGGTGAAGTTTCATCATAACAGGATCTCTGTCCACTTCTTCATGTGTCACTGCTTATTCTACACCTTTTCTGCTTTTATTTTCACATAACACTAATAGGAAATAGTAGATAACTGCTTTTTTTTTGTCTTATTTGAGCAGTTTTAATAGCTTTAATACATCACGGCCTCAGGTTAGACATGTAGCCTGTGTTCAGACTAATATGGTTTTGTTTTAACCTTCTGACTACCCAGAAAATTACAAGCTTTGGCTTTTTTATATTACATATATAAAAAATTATATAATATATAAAAATTTTGTGGAATGTCCTTTGCAGTGGACAGTGTTTATTTATTTTTTTTTGTTTTCAATAGAGCTGTGATACTCTTGTCCACTACAGAGGACAAAAATGCATTGCTGGTTGTCAGGAGGTTAAAACACATAACCTAGTGAAACCACACCAACTTGTCATTTAAGGACCCCTAAAATGAAGCCTTTTGGAAATGAAAACATCTGTGAGCCTGTTTTAGTTCATCTCTGGGTGGTAAAGTTGAGACTTTTGGAAATGATAATGTAGACATCTACAGCTGCTGGAGGTCCATTAGTTGCTAAATGCTTCTCTGATTTGTTGTGTCCATGACATGACCCTGTTCAGAACATAACCTCAGTCTTGACTGCTAGATGTTAATTCAGCACCTATACTGAAATATAAGCATTTCTGTCCTTGTCTTGGGTTGTCAACTGTTGTGTCGTTAAATTTAGCATTTTGTCCTACTTCCATCAACTACATTCAGAGTAGATGAGCTGACATTCCAGCTGCAGTGAATAAAACAAATATGTTTATACACTGTTATGTGATACGATTTTAGGTATGTTAGACTGAGCAGAGATCATTTCTGAAACTTCACTTAGATGCTTGTATAGATTGGAACAGTGTTGGTGTCCTTGGTGAAGGAAATTTCAAGTTAAATATGATACTGGATGCTAAGTTTCTGAATTCCAGTCATGTTAAATTGTATAATACTTTGTTGTTGTCACTCCAAGAGCGCATACCTCTGTCAAGGTTTCTCAGCACTCTTAATACACTGAGAATGGAACTGCATGTACAGGTCAGTGGCACTACTTAAAAAAAATAAAATAAAATAAAATAAACATAAAAGTAGTAATCCCAAAACAGTTTTGCCATGAAAGGGTTTGGTTTAATAGAGCCAACATAAAATGCCACAAATACTGTATTAATTCTTATCAGAAACTTCTCAGTGGAATGAGTTTATATGTCTTTGCCACCTTCAAAATAGTATAGTTAGAATACTTTGCATTCCTGATACGATAGTACAAAATTACTTGTGACATTTAACTTTCTGTAAACTGAAAGTCTGAACCAAAACCCCACAGTCCTGTAATTTAATCAACACCATTAGAATTCTTTAAAAGGAGAAACAAATTGAGGATCCTCCCCTTCCACAAAATTCCATGCAAATTTGTGCAGCACTTCCTATGTAACCCTGCTGACAAACAAACCAACAAACAGATGTGGGAGATTACATTACCTTCTTGGCAGGGGGAGTAATTACTGATCTGCTGCTGCACATGGTTCTGGCACTGGTAGCCATTTTTTAAGTTGTGTCAGTCACAGCAAAATTGTGCAGAAATCTTCCCTTCTGGCAATTTAGTGAGTATTAAATATATGTTATTTTACACAAATCTCATCTCTCAAACTGGTTACGGATTGTAAGTTCATTAAAGTGGAAGGTGAAGTAAAAAAAAAAAAAAAAAGCAGCTGTATTTGTTTCATGGTTGCAAAGACCTGAACAGTTATTTGATTAAATGAAAGAATTAGTCCTATGTGCACAGCAGACAGAAGAGTACCAATGATTTCAGGGCATCTGACTAATTGCTTGATGATAAATCTTCAGCTAATGGTGAATAAATACGATTATCAAAAAATGATTTTGTTCATGAGTCATTAACAAGAAATATGTTCATCAAACCAATTTACTGTGAAGCTGTACCCTTAAAATTATAATGAAATAGGATGATTACAATATTAATAACCCGCATTATTTTCTTTCATTTCTATTTCAAGGCTGATCTTTCTTTGTTTCGTACTGTGTCTTTTGTTCTTTTTAACCAACTATGCAGTTATTATTTTTAAACCACAGATGACATGGCTTACCACCTATAACCTGTATGAGATTTTTTTTTTTTTTTTATGTGGCATGTATTTTTCTCCTATTTCATTTGGGATCCCTACAGTTTCACTCTGATATTACATATTCAGTTTGTAAATGTAACACCTAAAGCATAATGAATGGATTGAATGTGTAGGATTTTTTTATTTGCTTGCTATTAGGAAGGACAGTCATCTGGGTTGAATATCGCAAAAGTGAAGGAGATCAAGCAGTAAACCTAAAAACTGCAGAGTCTCCCGTGTCAAAATCTATATTCTGTACTGGTTCAAGAATATAGCAAACTAAAAGATGTTGCCATGTAAGTGAAAGATTTTCACATTTTCAGAGAGCAATTTCCCTCCGAGACATATTTGTCAAAAACATTTCTAAATAGTTACTGCATATTTCTGCTGCAAATATCTCATTTACATAGTGGATATAAAATGCTATGAAGATTGTGTCTCTAAGCGTACAAAAATCTACATAGCATAATAAAACCACAAGGCTTTCCTCTCTGTCAAAACCAATCGGGTCAGATGCATCATTAATGGAAACCATCCAGACTGGTCTCCCCTGACCTAGACAGTAACGGTTCCTCATCAGCTTTCAATGGATACCTCAGCTTATGGACCAATGGGACTATTTGACAACTGGAGGTCCAAATGGGAGTTTAATGGCCCGGGCCAGTGTCAGCCAGTTGCTGCTGTAATTGGGCCTTGCTGCCAATCACTGTCAGGTGTGTTAAGAACGAAGCGACGACGCAGCTTTGGAGTGCTGCCTGTGCACGCCTGATATGCAGAGGATACAGATCAGGAATGTCGGTCAGTGTCAAGCAAACAGGTGCTGACTCTGCTGATTTAGCACATTTCATGAAATGTTTTACGATAGTTAAGGTTTTTTTTGGTCCCCCCTGAGGGGAGCAGATAATTATACTTGGCTGGTGATTAACCCAAGGTCCAGTTAATGTGAACTGCAGCATCAACACAAACACCAACGAAGTGTAACCAGTTTAGTGATCATAATGCATCTACACTGTATTAACAAAGTACAAATTTTACATTTACACTGTAACTTTAAGACAAGCATTAGGGAATATTTGTTGAAAATCTGGTCACATCAGCTCATTCTATTTTTATCTATCTATCTATCTATCTATCTATCTATCTATCTATCTATCTATCTATGCATTTGATCAACTGTTCATTCTTTACATTCATTCTTCTGATCTCAACATTGTTTCATAAATTTTATCCAAAGGGTGGAGACACTGATGTCACTTTGCATTGGTAGACACTGCAAAACATACTGCAACACAGCTACAATTAAAAGGGGAAGAGACTAAAACAGGATTGAAACAAATATTAGCGGCTTAAAATAAACACAATTACAAAAAACCAAAACAAAACAAAACGTCCTCATCTATGTTGCCACGAGACCTGCAGATTAGATTTAGTAACATTTGTAGACCACCACCCCATCCAACTGATATTTTCTTCTGCTCTTTAAAAAAATTCTGTCCACACAACTTTCATTTTACAGATTTCACTGTCCACATGACTACACAAAAACAACCATACAAAAACTACACACTGGTACAAAAACTTGGGCACACCATTCTTTCTGTTGGTCTTACAACTGCAGACACTGTGGATAATTCTGGATGTAGCCGACACAGAAGCTTTAATCTGTTATGAAGATGAGCAGCAACAGCAAGTTAAGATATAAACTTGAGTTATCCTACGTGTCTGTTTGGGTTGTTGAAGTGCATTCTTTCTGTCATGTGATTCTGGTCCAGTCTGTCTCTCATCTCTTCTACTGCAGGTCATACACTGATCTATGCACATGGATTTGATGTTTCAGATGCATTTATTAAATAATCTGCGTTTTTGTGACCTAAAATGCTGTTTATGTGCAAATGAGAGGCTCAAACAAAGGGGAAAAAATCAGTTTTTCAGCATACCCGCAGTAGTATGGATGGAGCATCTGTATCTGGTTTTAATGCCAGGGAAATTCAAAGCACAAGCCTGAAGGCATGCAAAAGCCTGGATGCTTGATCATAGTTCTTTGCACATTAAAAAATTTAAAAAAAAAAAACTGTGTGCTTTCTGCACAAAACATATAAAATATAAACACTAAACTTTGTGTTTATGTCCAAGTTGTCAGTAGCGAGGAACATGCAGCTGCTTCTAAGTGAGTAGGTATTTGGTATTTGGCTGTTATCCATTAGCCATTAGCTTATCAGTCAATGGACAAGAACCACAAGTTCAATCAGATGTGTCCAGTTCACACACTCACACACTTCTCTCAAGTATTAGCACCAGTGCTGTCCAAAAATCAGTTTTAACCAAAAAGTGACCAAAATAATAATTTCAGCTCTGAGTCCAAGTGAACATTTGTTCAACATTCTGTCAGACCAACCCTGTAATATTGTGTTTTTAATATAATGGGGGCCAATCGACAGACGGGCAGATGGGCCGTCACACCCTCTTCTTCAAAGCAACACTTGAGTCAGGATCCACATAAAACAGACCTTGTACCAAGTGTTATATTGAAATGAATATATGAAGGTAATTTCAAATACAGGACTAACCAAGAGGGTTTGGATTCCATAGCATTTTTTAAATGTGTTGTAGTGGCGTCCAAGTTGAACACTGCCACTCACTAAATTATCTGTCCACTCAGTGAGTTTAACCATAATGACTTCATCCTACTATGACTGCATATGACTGCATACAATCGTACATACAAATCCATATGTATGCAAGTATGTGTACGTGTACAGTATATATATTTGCAATTCCACTATTAAAAGAGTTTAGTATTTTTAAACATTTCTCCCCTAATTTATGATGATTATAGTGGAGACAAGGGGGGAAAGTAGGGCATAAAGCAAGGAATGACATGTAGCAAAAGGCTCAAGCCCATTTCAAACCACTACCATGTGCCCCCAAAATTGCTAAATTGATCAAAAATTACATGTGACATTTTGAGATTAATGCTTCCCTTCTTGTTTCTGCATGTTATTCTCTTTGACTTCTCTCATCCCCATCTCTTCCCGCTCCATGTCCTTCTTGTGTCTCATCTTCTACCATCTCTAACGTGCACAGTCATGCAGACGGTGGTGCATTAGCGTGACGAGCAGCTTTGATGCAGGTCTACATCTCGCGTAGCACATGCTCTATGGCAGCAGTTATCTGAGGGCACTGCCAGAAGTGCTGCTATCAGAGCAACAGACAGGAAGCTGCTGCAGATAAGATCCCATCAGCTCCTGCAAGGAAGACACACTGCACGGATGATCACATCCCTTTACTTTCATTCATGACTCACCGAGCTGAGAAAAATAACATTTTATGGGTGAACTTACTTGAACTGGAGAGACTCTATAGGGAAAAAAAAACTTGTTCAACACTGTTCCATATCATTTTGTATCAAAAATATGCTAAATCTCACTTTCATTAAATAGGGACATCAACTGACTTTGCAAAGAATATTCACTTAATATCCTGTCTGACTGAGGTCAGTAAATTATCAACCACAGATTAACTTTATTTTATTGTAACTTTAACTATTTCTACTAACACCAGGAGTACAACAGTTTTCTGACAAGATGCTCTGAAGCAAACAGAGCAGGTCAGTCCTGGATTGGAAAAAAATCATGATTTGGTGGCCATGTCACTGCCTGTGCACAACAGCGACTTTTATTTTGGAAAAAAAAAACAGATAACGTTGTAAATTTAAAAAAAAAGAAATATATATATATATATATATATATATGTGTGTGTGTGTGTGTGTGTGAGTAAGCACCGTGCTTTGTCTGGACCAAAATAAATTAGACTGTCATAAGGTTTGTAATGTATTAATAACTTATATGAGGCATGTCACCAAATTACAAATACAGCATTAGGTCTTGTGAGAACATTCTCAATGGAGACACAAACCAGAACCAGCTCCCACCTACTGCTTTAAAACCCTGAAATAGAACAGATTCCTGTTAAAGTTACAATGAAAGGAGGGAAAGGGTCTGACATATCTTTTTTTTTCCTTTCTTGTCTGTTCTTGCATATTATGAAGTAAAATGAGTCACATTGACGTCAGAGGAAGTGATACACGTTGACTGACCTTCACATGAGTACCCATCCATTTCATAAAAGGATCTGCACCTTGTTATACTATTTTATGGTTTCCAGGGTAACCACAGCAGATTCACTTGTGAATATCATCTCTTCATCCTTTCATCTCATCTGTCTTGAAAGTAAGGGGCGACAAAAAGCAAATGATATGGAAGTAATGCAGAACAGGAAAGTGAAGGAGTTCAAGCAGGTTGTGCTGGGCTGGGCTTGGGGGAGTATGTCTTGGCTACAAAAAAGCAGAGAAAGACCATGGTATTGGAGGAAGTGAACAGGAGCGTTTCAGAGAGAAAATCTCTCAGGGCCAACAAGTAAGAATAGGTGAAATGAGTAACTGCAATGAGATGGAAGGTCCTGATAAGGGCAGTGTATAACTCTCTACCATGTCCACAGAACCAGCAGCAGTGATTTGGAAGGGAAGACAGATGCCACCTCTTTATTCTCTGTGGATACAATACAGAGTTGACAAAAAGGTGACTCAGGTGATGGCAAAACCATATCCTAGTGAAGCTGACTGAGGTCCTTGAGGACCATACCCTGATAATGAACAGCACCTCAGGTCATTTTCACACAGTTTGTTGTTTCAAATGGGTCTGTCAAGATAGAGCATTTTTCAATTGATATGATTTCTTTTCACACACTGAAAAATCCAAGCAAATAAAAAAGCATCGCTACCAACCAAGTTACAATGTTCGTTGTGCTTCATGGTCAGATATGTCTGGGATGAAAGTAAGAGAACTTGAATATAAAAAAAACCCTTAGTTATGGACTGGTAACTACGTTGCCTCGTCAAAACAAGACATCAATATTTTATTGGATGGCCTTTGGCTTTGACTACAGGATGCATTCACTGTAGCATTATTTATGCCACACAATGTTTATACAGTGTCACAATAAATGTCAGAACATTTATTTCTGTCCAAAGTTGGTTTAACTTTCTGCAAAGGTCTTGTATTGATGTTAGGAGACCACTGTGTAAAGTCTTCTCCATTACATCCCAAAGATTCTCAATGGGATTCAGGTCTGGACTTTGTGGTGACCAATCCAATCCAAAAATGAAAATGATGTCCTGTGCTCCTGACCCACTCTTTCACAATTTGATCCTTGAATATGTTTACATAATCAGGGAAGAAAAAATCCACTGATGTTCAGACCTGGTCATTCACACATACAGTAACTAGACCTGACCAAATCAGCCAACCCCAGATCATAACACTGCCCCCACAGGCTTGTACTGTAGGCACTAGGCATAATGGGTAATCCCTTCATCCACCTCTCTTCTCACCCTGATACGTCCATTACTCTGAAACAAGGTCATCAGACCATATGACCTTTTTCCATTGAAACACAGTCCAGCCTTTTTGCTCTCTGTCAAATTGATGGTTGTTTAAGAAATGAGAAGCTCCTGCATCAGTTAAAGTTAAAGAACTTGTTGAAGCTGAAACATATTAATCGCTGTAGTAAGAATCCAGTGGAAGGATCTACCAGTAAGTGTGCGTTTGGTAAGTATTTCTGTGATAGACTTTGTTTAATTCGTTAGCTAGTTACTACATGTATTAATATTACAGAAGATGCATCCCACAATGCACATAGGGTGACCCAATACCAGATGGTCTCCCCTTTCATCATTACGGCACCAATTCTTTTTTTACTGAACCAAGACCATGTTCACACCTGACCAAACAAAACACACTAAGAGAGACAACCAACCATACTCTGTACAAATCCTGGGACTGAGGTTCTGTCCAAAGGTGTTTTCTTTTTATCCCACTTAAACCAGACAGGTTGGGGCACACAAAAAAATAAGACCAGGGAAACTAAATCCCTCCTCAGCCTTGGTAGGCATGAGACCAGATGTGGTAAAGCATAATACAGAATGTCCGTATCATTAAACTAACTATCTTGGGGGATGAATAGCTGCTGCACAAGAGTACAAAAGGCTAAAGTACACTGGCCTGGCAGTGCAGCACCAGGAAGAAGTATCCACCCACTGGAACTCAGATGCAGAGGTTCAGCTCTTCAGCACAGCTACCAAGCTACTGTCAGCCAAAGGGATGACCACAAAAGAGCTATGTAAGGCCACAAGGGAACTGGAGGAAGAAGTGGACAAGGGTGGCTGTGGCTGAGGAGAAATGACAGGTGAATGCCCTGAAGACGGTAGTCACAGGGGGTGGTGGGGAGATGTCCACTTTGAACCACTGCTTCTCCAAAGGTACTGGTACTGGGTAAAGGGGTGGTATTCAGCCAACAACCCTGCTGCTGACCCATAGAGACTGGACAAAGTGTGTCAGGCAGAAGCCAAACTTTGGCTACAATCGATGTGTGAAATTTCAAAAATTAAAGAGGATATAAGGAAGGGGGATGTAATTTTGACATAAATTACTACTCAGGATGGCATCATGGTCATAGATAGGATTTATTTCAGCCTGTAAAACAGAATAAATGGCTCACTAAATATAAATATGTAGACAGATTTCTGTCTAGATGAAACATGTGATTTTAAATGACCACAAACTTGGTAAACAGCTACTAAGTTTAATGTGTTCATTACCGTTTGAAGCAGGTAATCAATTAATCCATTCTACATTATATAGGCAGGGCCAAGGGGAAGCCTGCAATGCATTCAGTCCATCTGGAGGTCACAACAGCATAGCCTGAAGACAAAGATGAGAATATCCAACAGAGCCTGCTGTTGTGTGGTGCAGACTGAGGTGAAAAAGACTGACGCCTTACACTATAGATCTAAAAGATGATCTTCAAGCCAAAAAGACCACAACTGTGGCCCTCTACAAGATAGTCCATTACAGTGTGGTAGAAGAGATCAAATGCTGCCAAAATGACTTGGGAATGTTCAAGAGTGGACAAGAATCTTATCCCGAGGATCACCCTTGAACACCAGAAAATAGAAAATAAAGTCGTTCCAAGAGGAAGGACAACGAGCAGCCAAGCTGAAGGGGATGGGCCTGACAGACGATGGATGATCCACAACATGCTGCCAGTAACAGACCGAGATGGCAATAATGCATCGAGGCCTTATTTCCCAACAGGGAAGAATAGAACCAAGTAGTAAGTAATACGATGTACAAGGAACTCTGAATATTTCTGCCCTTGAGAGGTTTCAGTAATGTACTAGGGAGTTTTCTGCCATGTACTGTAGGTGATGACTGAACGCTAACACTCATATACTGCATGACAGTGACAGCTGAGCAAGGAGATTTTCTTCCTGGTGATTTATAGAGCAGGATCCTGGACTGAACAGAGACTCTGCAACATGAACGGAAGGACACAAACATCAATATTGTTTTTCCGTTTTCATTTCCTCTGAGATATTTTAAAACAGATCTGATTGCAACGGTAAAACTCCGGAAGAGAGTCTTTTTGTGTGTGCAGTGTATCAGAGTGAGTGCACATATTGTAGTAGACTCCATAAAGAAACATGGTGTGCTGTTTCCAGAACAGCAGCATCCAGTATGTGGAGGAAACATGTTTTGAGAGAACAATGTAGAAAAAAAAAAAATCTGGTAGATGCGATGAAAAAGGCAGAAAATTTGACTTTAGCTGTGAAACTAAAAAGCAGCAATTTCTAGATGTATATCAAGTAATTTGACTGATCTTTTATGCAGATATTTTCAGATACTTAAAGCATTTCATTGTAAGAACTGATAAGCTCATGGGTGACAGTTGGGGAAAATAGCCCGGGTGCTATTTTGAGCACTTGACAGCACTGCGGCAACTGTGTAGGAAAGGAGCTGAAGACATGCAGCATTAATTGAATAAAAATACACTTTCCATGAGCAGGGGAATCAAACATTTCAGTGGAGGAGGAATACGTTGTTAGAGGGAGAGAGTAATGGAAAAAACCTGCTTCAAAAATAACATTCTATCACCCTAACTCACACACTGAGATATTAAACTGAGCAATTATTTCTGTTGGCCTTTTCACTGTCTGCTAATAGCTGCTATCAAGGAAAGCTACGTATGGGGAGTATCGAGAATTTTATTTTCCATCTTATCCACTAATGAGTTAAAGGGGGACTTTGATCTCACACTGCAGATTTCTTGCAAAGATGAAAATGCAAATTACTTAAAGGGGAACTATTACTAAAGTATCAGGGAATATTTTCATAATAGGCAGAGAAATTGGTTACATTCATTTTGAGCCAAAGTTCACAGACGGTGAGTTTTTTTTTTTAAAGGCAGTGTGTGGATTTTTCAACTTATTTCCCTGTGTTCGTCAAACGGGTTTCATATCTACGATGTCCACAGCTCTGCCTCACTGTATCCACCTGCAGCACCTGTAGCAAATTACCTCAACCATCCACTCACATATTGGATGCCAGGAGAGAAGAGATAGTTCGAGTGCAGAAGGGATTTGGCTGTTTTGCTCTGTCTCCTCTTTGCTAAAGCTTAGTCTTGAATCCGAGCGGGGCGCTACATTTTCAGACTGTTTCCAGGCATGCAGTGGACATTTAAATTTCATACACACTTAATAACATGTTGCCAGTGAAAAAGCCAATTTCCTTCAGCCACAGGAAATGCAACAAAGTGTGGAAGAGGCTTAGAGAAAGCAATGTAAAGGTGGCATGCAATTTAAGATTTTTCTTTAAAACTACAGTTTCCAAACCAAGCATCTTACAGACTGGTGTAGCCAAACCTATCTCTGCGCTTCACTTTAGCTCGGAACCAGGGCTGGAGGAAGGTCTTGCTAAACCCATTATCATTCTTGAATAGAGGATAAAAAGTCTGTGACCTGTACTGCTTTAAACTTATCACAAATGTGGGAGGAAGTTGGAATGGCACCTTGTTCTGGTGGAACATTTGCACATGGGGAGGACCGTGGCTAAATCCCTGGAAGATAAAATGTCACAGAGAACTAGCAGGGTTCCTGGGAGGTCTTAAAAAGTCCTAAGTCTTTCATTTACAAATCTGCATTTAATACCTTACAAAAGTCTTTAAAAGGTATTAAATTTCATATGGTAGGTCTTAAGTTATGTTGTCATAAAGTTGTTGGCTGTATTGTGTCTGGGAAATGTCAGAGTTGCAAAGAAAATATTAGTCTACTCAGTTCCACAAATTTAATAATGCCTGATTGGAGAAAAGATCATTTTCAACGTGGTTGACATGACTGGAAGGAAACATGTTTGAAGAAATCAGTTCAATCGGAACGATGGGAAGTAAATAAATACATTTTCCTAAATTCTATGTGTTTTTGCCCGTATGGCTGTGAAATGGGCATTAAATTCTGTTCTAAGTAGTCTTAAAAAGTCTTAAATTTCATTTGTAGAAACCTGTAAGAACCCTGACTAGTCTTTAAGTCTTTATTGCATGATTGCCAAATCTTCATCAAAACCAGTCATCTTCTATTTCTGATATCCCGGAGGTGGTGGTTGTCTCTCATAGGGAGGGGGGCTTGAATGAGAATGCCATCTGAACTAATCAGCCAGTTCCAGGTTTATTCCAATAGCCCACTTCCTGTGATTGAAACTAAGCAATTCAACGAAAAACAAACAACTGGGTGAAATGATCTCAATCCAGTTCCCAAAATTAGTTAATTCCCAAAAACTAAATTATACTGAATTGTAAACTGCTATTATGTATCCTGACACCAGAATCTTGCCAATACACACCCCTAAATTTAACATTATCTATCTGACCAGCGCTGTACTCCCTCCTTAACATACTCTATCTGTAGGTGAATTTGAAAAACACATTAACATAATTTCTGGAAGGCAGTGGGAAAAAAAGTCATAGCATCCTTGAAAGGACAGCTGACTTGAGAACTTCTTCCTTGCTGTAAGCCAAAATATTTAGTGCAGTTTACTGCTAAATGTTTGCTTACTCCAAGAAGATATTTATCCCTTGGCTGCAGGACGCTTTTTACACTCCATTACTCCTGTTAGAGTGGATGGACGTCTTTGACCACTTCTGGTCCACTGACACAGAATGCCAGTTATCTTAGATAATAAGCTGTGAATCACTGTCTTATATGACTTACACAGGACAAACAGTAGATGTCAACTCTGTGAGTGTCAGCTGTGTGTAATTGTCCATGAGTTCAACCTATAGATGACAGAAAAGAACAAAAAGCTCTATTCAAGTCCACCAACAATTACAGACACCTGTGAATATCTTTAAATCGTCCTTTAGTCAATCTGCTTCCTGGAGCTGTGGCATGCAGCAGACGCAACACACTTTCATCCTGTCACGTTTGCTCATTATGGGAGAGCGACACACCAGCTGTGGCTGGATTCCCTCTCTTACCCAAGGCTGCACCGAGTCATCTGCATGTCCCTCTTCAATCACACAAAACAAATGGAGAAGCATTTCCTACAAATGAACAAGGAAAATGGGGAAAAAGACCGAAGCTGAGAACACAGTGTCAGGTGAATGAATGATGTGATCATAGCTAACAAATTTCTTCTGGCCTGTGGGCTTCGAGCCAGAGTCTTGCGCTCTGTTGTGAACACTGTGCAGAGACAGCAGACCTGTTCTTGTTCATCTTCAGCCCAGATGACGGTCAGGATTGATCACAGAGGTTTTCTGAGGCAAAGGAGGGCATAATGAGAGGACTGAAAAGATCAAGGTCTTCAAGTACAAAGCATCAAGACAAAACTTTTTATGTTTCATTAAAGGGGCTATGTGTAGGATCTCTTCTTTCAAATATTAAAAAATGACCTAAAAGTATCAGGTCCTTTGACCAAAGAGTCAGAAAATGATGAGATGGGATGAGAATCACAGAGGAAACAACTTTTGGAGGCAAAGAAAGAAAGTACAAGAGTGATAAATGTTAGAAGTCCTGTTTTCACCACTGGATACAGCTCTAAATGAAAAGAATGGGTTTGATACTAAAATCAGAGTTTCTTCTACATGGGTGAGTTTGATTTATGGAGCTTGCGAAGGCCTAAAGTTATTATCTGACATTATTTTTGTTAAATCCACTGTTTGTTGACCCACTGTTCAGACTACACTGAGACAGTTCTGATTGATTTAAAACATATCAACACACAACACAAACTGTACAGAAAACAGGTGATTTGTGGTTTTACATTTATAAACAGAGCTATGCTAACAGAACTATAATGTAAACTATCAGCTGTTGCACACATGAGGATTATAAGACACAGGTGATATTTTGACCAACTGGCAAAATAACCAGCTATGAATTTTCATTTGAAGAAGACAACTTGATGATTCTTCAATACAGATGTGTTTAAACCATGGGTTTTATACTTTATTCAGTGACTGATACAGTCTGTGGATACATAGCGTTGATGCGTTGGTGGTTTTGGTCCCAAGTGTGCTCTGGTACCTGGCTTACCTGCTGTTGAGTTTGTAAAGTCAATACTACATAGAACCCCTCTAAGCTTGTGAACAGAATCTGGTTAGATCAACATTAAAATTGATTTATTATAATATTTCCTTACACATATTTCATATTCTAAAGGTATGTTTATTCAAAACTACTATATTCAATATTTTAATACAATGTAATACATGATTTTGAGTAATAGAAAAGTGGTTTGTCATAGTAGCACATATAAAAGCTCAGTGTTTGGCTTTCTGTTCTGCAAATGTATTGACATTTCTTCCTTCTCCCACAGCAGGCAACTGTTTCACACTGCACATCAGTTGTTTACAGGCGTACATGTAAAAACTTATGAAGATGCCGAATGTTGGCAACTTTGTGGTGAATGAGGTTGTGTGCTTCATGTGTGTGCTGTGCCAGGAGAGGATAACTGTTTATGGATGAGAGGACACTGGCTCAGCTCTAAAGTAGAAAATAAAAACAAACCAGGCTGGAACCTTGTTTTCTGACTTGCAGGGATTATTTTTACTTAACATTATACACAGTACATAACACAAAAGAATGGAAGTCATAAAATATCCTCAGCCGAGCAATAGGAGGCAGAACATACGGTAGTAGCTGACAGAAAAATAGACAGCTAAAAATACTACTTAAAATCTAATATCTAAGTACTTCATTATTATTTTAAATAATTCATTATGAAACGGAAGCGCAGAACCAGTGTACTCATGTGGTGTTCCGCTCAGGTTCCTTAGATGTGGGTTTCCACCTCCGCCTCAAGGGAAATTTGAGAAGAGAATACTCTGACGGTTGTCATGCTGTGGGATACAGACTGTGTTTGCATTTCTGTAACTTCCTGAACACATTAACATGACTGTGTACATCACTGTGAAACATTTTATAGGCTGGAACTCAGAGCACTTGATAGATATTTAGTTAGGATTCTTAAAGACTGACTAGTTTAAATGGCTCGGTGAATTTATTATCACGTGTATGGATAATATGCATGGTATTAGCTTCTAGTTGCTTTAATATCACCATATTGAAATGCACATGACAAAAGAGTAATGTACATGTGGTATTAACCCTTTATAGGGTACTCATAGAAATACTCTGAAATTCAAAATTTCAACCTTAGTGTGGTATTGGAGGACATAACAAGAAATTTTCAAATTTTTTTATTGTCAAGTAGAAAATCAATATTAAGGAAGTTACCATATTTGGTTCTTTACCCGTAAGTGGTTAACAAAAAATACAAGAAGTATATATAAAAAATACAAGAAAAACACATGTAAGGTGAAAAGAACATCACTTTTAGGACATTAGACCAACAT
>JAPQRQ010000001.1:2341225-2360714 GCA_037367365.1 Apogon talboti
GCACTTAACTTGTTTGTTAAATACCTTCAACAGTTTCAACAAAACGACTTGAAACAACTGTTCCGTCTTGGTTTATTGAACTCAAAGTTCCCATCGAGAGGGCCAACATGCTGTTTAGCGTATTCCACCTTCGGTTGGTTCTGCTGCCCGTCACTACAGGATCAACTGCCCATTTGCACATGCACGACTGTAACTCTACTTGTACAAACTGCCCGAAATGCGTTGGCAGAGACATTCAGAGTCATTCTGCTCTGCAGATGGGTTAATTGTGTTACAATTTTTTAATCAGATAAATCATGATGATGGATTAATCTGCGTTAATGTATTACTTTTGACAGCTGTAGTTATAACAGAACAGGGCTGTGCAGTATACACTACCTGGTCCCCACCTGGATTGAATTATACAACTAGGTGAGCTTTCCTTTTTGATCATTTTAAAATCATGGTCTACTGCAGGTAAAACACCAACTAAAAACTGTATTTGAGTCAAATAAACGAATGTAGCCCTTACTGGTGCCTCAGTAAAGACAGGAGTTAAACAAGCATGCAGGCACCATGACGTCAGACTTAACTAGTACCAAGTGTTGTTGACAAATCATCCATCCAAGCCTGGTGAGGCTGGCAGGGGTGTCTGAGCCAACCCCGGCTGCCAACAGGTGTAGGCAGAGTTTACCCTGGATGTGTTCATCAGTTCATCACAGGGGTGACATACACTGCCTGGCCAAAAACAAAGTCACACATGCAACATTTGACTGCACCACCTTTGGCTTTGATTCCAGGAGACATTCACTGTCACATCTTTTTTACCACATAATGCTTATGTAGTGTCACAGTAAGGTTCATAATATTTTTTCCATCCACAGTTGCATTAATTTTTGATTATGTAGAATCAGACCGCTGCATCAAGTCTTCATCACATCCCAAATTAGAGTCTGGACTTTATGGAGGTTAATCTATGTGTGAACATGATGTCTCATTCTCCCTGAACCATTCTGTCACAAGCCTGATGATCCTGATCAATCCTGGCATTGTCCAATCATGTTGTCATTAAAGAAATGATAGGCTACTTGCTGCAGTTAGAGTATTCTAAACCTTATTGTGACACTTCATAAGCATTATGTGGCAAAAACTGTCACAGTGAATGTCTCCTGTAATCAAAACCAAAGGTGGTGCAGTCAAATATTGCATGTGCACCTTATTTTTCGGTCGGGCTGTCATGTAGGTGTGAAAAGAGGGAACTCAAATGCATGGTATAGAAGGGAGAAAACACATTTATTAACTGAAGAAATAGAATGAACAGAACAAACAGAAAACCTGGGGGAGATGGGGTCAGAGTCCTGGTGGATGAATTGTCCATATTATGGCAAGGAATGGGAGACAATAATCCAGCGCTGCACGGCTGCAGAGAAAGGCCCTACATACTGGTCTAACGAAGAGGCGCTGCAGCCATGCACTGTAAGACAGGTGGGGAAAATGAGTCCTGATGAGGTCCTGATGAGTAGAGGGAAGGGTCTGCAGCCAAACAGGAGCAGACCATGACACAGGCAGTGTATAAAGAACAACCATCCATTCCATTGCCAAATCATTTTTGTCTTTTTTTTTTTGTTGAAAAGGAAACAAAAAGTAAATAAAAACCCATTTATGATGACACGAACTAAACCAAAAATGTATTTATTCATTTGTCAGTGCATAAAAGCATGAAGAAAACAAGGAGGGATGATTTGGGAAAAGACCAAACATTTTTTAATGATTCCCATCCACACACATAACAGGGTATTTTTTATTTTTATCTCTCAAAATACTCATATTTCAGGCCTGTATTAACTTTTGTTTGATCTGCAGTTGAAGTATTTTCTATTTTTCCTTTTTATATTTTATAATTCATACTTTATATTTTATTACACATTATTTTTGATTAAAAATGTGGACAGAGGGTTTGAACAAAAGGAAAATTTAATCAAATATGGTGTAAGTAGCTTTCATTTTTTCAAAGTAAGTGCCTTTGGTTGTATCACACAGATGTTAAATATTAAATAAGCTATAGAAAATCATATAAATAAAAAAAAGGAAGCCAGTTCTTCTGAGACAGCCATTCCTCCAGGTTCTAGTTTGTTTGTTGCCGTGAGTACCGCACTTATGGGATGTGGTCATGATGGAAGCAGTGTGGATTTGAGAATGCCCGGGCCATCACTTTCTTTTTGAAGCCAAGTGTGAAATGGGCTTTAAATCACTTTTACCCTAAGCAGTCACATTATTGATGGCAGCCTCTGAATCCCATGAAAGAAAAGTCTTATCGGTTTAGCACAAACGCAGCAAATTAGCAAAGTAATTATTATGGCTTTAGCTTTATAAATGTGGCTCACCACAATCCTCTCAAAGACACGCATGCACGGAAATTAAATATTTTAGAAATGCTTTAGTGAATGAAGAGACCAGAGGGCACCTTCCACAATCGGATTTGATCCGTGTGAAACTCATCCCTATTATCTACAGGGTGAATGCGAGTGTCCGTCTCTGTCCTCATCACAGGTAGATTGTTCATTTTATGCCATAGATTTATTAGACACAAATGGATAGAGAACAGACAGAAAAGCAACAAACACTATTTCTATGTGTTGTTGATGCCCGGAGCTTTCAAGTGTGATTTACAGCTTCAAAAAGAGAGGCAGAGCTAAAAAAGAAGAAAAAAAATAAAAATCATGGCTCTTTCTGACTTGTAAACAGCACTATTGCCAGACCTGAGAGCGCTGGGGGATGCTTAGCCTATACTGAGATATGGGGCAGCACTCGGGGGACACGATGACCCGCTAAGCTCCGGATCATTTTAGATCTAAGCCTCGCTAGCTGACCTTCAGTTTGTCTGAGCCGAGCGGAGAACAGAGGGCAACACCAGGGGAGTATCCCTTCTTTAACTACAGGTACCGGTCAAATATCGCAGCACTATCATACCTGTGGGGCGCTGCCAGGTTCAGTGCGGGTGCGCTGCGGTGCTCTGTCGGCCTCCAGCAGATCCAATTCATCTTCGCTTTGTGTATTTCTCTGGGAGATATAAAATGACACCATTCCCACTCTCATCTCATTCTCCGGATGCTGTCTCTCCTGTGATGAATCATTTCATCTTCTGTTCATTGCTGGATGGTAGAAACAGAGCAGCAGGCCTTTCAAAGCCAAATGTATTGCAAACTCATTTCAACGGGACTAAGACCGTAAATCAAAACACTGAATATTAACATTTCCTGTCGGCAGGAAAGATGATTATGGACCCATCACGGCCCTCTGCAGCCATATGCTGCACACACTTTCACAAACACACACGTCACTGCTTAGGCAGACTATTAATGTACTCTTCTTTATCATCTGGTTTGTTTTAATATTGTGAAATGATCTGGAGGCGGAATTTCTTCAACATGATCGCCAAAATAAAACAATATACAATATCAATTGTAACTGTCCCCTAGGGCTGTGTGTTAGCCTGAATCAGACATATGTATCAGTATCATCGTCAAAGGCTCCGTGGCGACAATTCCTCATCACAGGAGACCGGCAGGGTGACTCATTACTCCCTCTAGTGGTCACATTAATCTGACGGTTCGTAGAAGTAAATAAAGTCAGCACAGACCTCTACAATGTAGTACACTGGCATCTTTGGCATAATGTCAGAGCTCTTCATTCAAAACACTGTAATTATCCAACATTTGAAAACAGAAATACAACATAAAGCCTCTTTAAAGGAACTGAATTACTTTACCTATTACGCAATACTTTGAAACGTCTGCTTCAGTTTTCCTATTAATGCATACAGTACGTAGCTGTATTATTTTAGTGCAGCTGTGGCACACTGTCAGACAAGACAACTATGAAATTTGATCATTGTATCCATTATCACTATGATGAAAAGTAATTAGGAGTACAGGTAGCTGGAAAATGTCTTTATGCATGGTGGCCCGCTGTGTCTCTTTGTATTTAATTAGCTGTCTGAAGACAACAGACTCAAATATAGATCGGTTACATGTCTTCAACAACATACTTGTAATCATTTCTGTCTGGTTCAGTCTGGTTTCCAGCTTCTGTCTGTTTGGATGAAGCCTTTTGCGGTTAGCTTTGTAGAACCCTTTTGTTTTTCTAGATACAGAGAGTTTATTTTGAGTTTTTCTATGTCGTAGAATCTGTATATTTTACCTTTTTTGTATATGGTAGAATGTGTTTATTTTACCTTTTTTGTATATGGTATAATTTGTTTATTTTACCTCTTTTGTATATGGTAGAAGCTGTATATTTAGCTTTTTTTGGTATATGATAGAATTTGCTTATTTTACCTTTTTTGTATATGGTAGAATCTGTATATTTAACTTTTTTTGTATGTGGTAGAATGTTTATTTTACCTTTTTTTGTATATGGTAGAATCTGTATATTTTACCTTTTTTGTATATGGTAGAATCTGTATATTTTACCTTTTGTGTATATTTTGGGATCAGAATATTTAGATTTTTTTAATGTATGTAGTAGGAGGGTAAGATCCAATCAGAGAAAGAGTAGGGGCAGGTGGGGGAAAATAACATTATATTTACACTCAGACTTGTGGAACGTCAGGCATCCTGCTCCCACCAATGAACATATTTAGTCACCCTTGACTGATTCTTGATTTTGTTTTGGTTGCATTCTGGAGCTTTAATACTATACATACTTAGTAAGTCATAGTCATGTCACCTGACCTCCTCCTTCCTGCTGCAACACCACCTATCAATGTCAAAGTCCCATTCATACATATAAAACTGTTTTCCAACCCAAAATGGAAAAGGTTAAGGCTTGGTTACGGTTCCCGAATCCAGATGAGGAAAAAAATGTGGTTTCTGTTGAAATAGGTACTTGGTTAAGGTAAGGAATATATTTTTCATTCACAAGGACATCTTCTTTCATTTCTTACCTTAAGGTGCATTTCAGGAGCAGAAAATGACCTACAGTAGGTGGTGATTGTGTAAAATAACGTAAATATCTCAGTTGTGAGTGCAGCTGTGCTCCTTGATTGATATAAATGTGTAGGCTGCATACATGAAGATTGCAATTTTCATCCTGTCTCTGTCGTAAAGGGCCATTTTCAATCACAGCCGTGAATCTGCCCACGGATATTTCGGGAGCGCAGTCACCGACGCTGTAGCTATTGTCCTCATTATTTTTAACCAAGAAATCTAGTCATCATTCATCATCAGCACAGTGGTGTACATTGTAAAAATATCTCTTATAATGTCAAAAATATGGGGCAGATTTGAGGCGACAATATCATACAGCTACTGTGACAATGATTGAATGAATCATTTTGGGGAAAACTGTTTTTCAAGCAAAAATGGGAAAAAAAAAATCAGAGGCTACAGCTTGTCTAATATGAGGACGCGATGCTTTTCTTTGATACATTTGTTAGTAAGTTTGATATCCTTGAGTTCTGAGTCTCTGATTAAATGAAACAAAGCTGTCTCTGTACATCTCCACTGGATGACAGAAATGATAACCTGCATTATTTTGTTAATTTGGTTTTCTGACTTTTCATCAAAATAATTAATCAGTTTTTCTAAGAATATGTGCATTTGGTGTTGAATTTTTTGTTTGAGCTATGAGTTATGTGGTCTCGAAAAAATTATCAAATTGCCATGAATGTAGTTGAGATTCAAGGACGAATCCTCATGAATCCTGACAAACAGTCTAAAAGTTTCCACAGTTTTGTGCTACAAGCCATAGATTTATATCACTTTACTGAACTCTGACATTTCTGATACATGATTCTTCAAAGCACAGAGAACATTCTTTCAATATGGAAACCATGTGAACTGATAAGATATGTTCATAAGCCTCAAAACATTTTATCAGGATAGAAGGTCCTTTGACAAAGTGGTTCCTGCTGAGAAGTATCTGACTCCTGGTTGCTTGGCTGTCGTGTACAGCGTTTGGGGTCAGTGTGAATGGCACTGAGAATATTTCTGGTCCACCTACAGATGACATACTTGTACTTTTTTTTTCTTCTTCTGAAAACAGGATAATTTTGTCTTACTTTCCCAACAGGACTGCCAGTGTGCTGCCCCAAGGTATAAATCCAGTGTTTTGGAGGACTCCAAAACATAATAACATAACATAATCCATAATGATAAATCTGATAAATAATGTCTTCATAAAAAAAAAAAAACAAAAAAAAAACAGCTTCATTCTTGTTATGTTGGTTGTCAGCCATCACATGATGCCTTACGTTGACTGTGTCAACCAATCAGAAGCTTCCAAACCTTTCTGTCCTGATAGGAGACTCATTCAATGTCACATGACGTGATAAGGGGTGTGTAGTCAACGAAGTATCCTTCAAGGTATAATTTATAAAAAGGGACATCATTAGATTTTCCATTGTCAAAGATCCTTCCTGGGACTGAATCCTTCTTTTGGGGAATTTTTAAGTTGTAAAATTAAAGACTTTTTATAAATTATTAATTGAATATGTAAGTTAGAATAATAAGTCATAGTAATAGAGTTACTAATGTGGAGTGTAGATTACAGATTGGTTGCCCTGTTGCTTTGAATAAATCGATTCAATTAGAAAACCAAAGTAATGAGTACAAACAACAGTGAGGATGCCTTCATAAAAGCCAGTTGACCATTTTTGTATATAGCATAAAATACCTATTTTGTGCTATAGTTGGTGTGGTTTATTCTTCTTAACCTAATCCCCAACTACATTTTACACAATTTTATAATGTCTAAAAAATTCCTCATAATAATTTTGTTTGTGTGAAAATAAGACAGATGTGTGAAATTAAATGTCCATCTTATTTTTTCCTTTTGTTTTCTGATCATATACTTATTTTTTTCCCACTCATGCAACATGAATACTCTTTAAGCTCAAGCTGCCCAAATAAAAGGTTGTCTGAGTATTTGCAAGGATTAATACAAAAGGCGACCAGGCGAGAAAAATATGGGGGAAAAAATGACAAGCAGATGGTTTTAATCTGCTGGAAATATAATAGAAAAATTCAGGCATTCTTCCTGTTTTCAAACACCTCATAGAACAACTTATTGTTTTGAAACTTTCGACCACTGAGGCATCCTACAATCCTGAAATCCTCATCAGAATGATTACACTGGTCTACAATTATTTAAGAAATGATCTGCCTCAGAGATGAAATGTGCTAAATGTTACACATTTTAATAAGATTAATTGGAAAACACATGACCAAAGTACTGGTTTGCTGATGTTTTCAAGGTATATGATAAAGTGTTATTCCACGTATATATTGGTTTTTGTACATTTATACAATAGATTTATAAATCTTCCACCAGATAGAACCTGTAAACTGAATGTATTGTAATGTGCAGACAGTGTTTTGAAGTAGATCTGGGAGCTCTGACACAAATGTTCCTTTTTCTTCAGCCAACCAGCATTTTTGACTTGATTTTACTTTATCAGTGGTAAAATTTCACTACTTTTATTCTGGAAGCATTTTACTTGTAGACCAGTCTTATCAAAAGTTTTACAACAAATGTCTCAAATAAGCTGACGATTCCTTCTGATCAGACCGGTTTCACTGACTGAGGCGGCATATTTGTAATGATCAGCTTATTTTTAACCCATAAAGACCTAAACATCCATCACCGACCAAAACCACCTACTGATCTAAAATATTTAATACCTGTTGATCCACAAATCCTATCAATTCATGTACATAATTGGTATAAAATGCAGTTTGTCATCTTTTTGTGGTCATCAGATATGACCCATTTGGATGTTCAGAGGCTCCGTAGTTACCGTGGAAACACCATCTTCTACAACATTGATTCACCAGTAAAACCCATGACAGAGGATGTAAACACTTGTTTTATGTTCAGTTAATGATATAGTTTACTAAAAAAAAATACAAAATAAAAAAAATCACTTTTTTTTTCTCTGTTTCTATATAATAACCCTGAACTTTAATCTGAGCTTTTATGAACATCTACTTGATCAGTGAATTACACATTGGAAAATACCTGATTTTTACTGATAAAATACAAAATACAGAGGATAATATTATAAATAAATGGTGATAAATCACTTAAGAAAGGTTGGATATAGAGAAAATGTCATTTTGGAACTGACATAAAAGTAGCACTGTGTCTGTATGGGTTAAAGGAAATACTGAAGTCCATGTAAGTGTATGTAATCATGAGGGAAAAGGACAAAGACAGCTTACAATAGCTTCCCCAAAGTGCACCCAAAAATATAATTTACTATTATCACAGACAACAATAAGCAACAACAACTGAGGACTTCAAACAAATTCATTTTTGTTTTGCACCTGTATGTAATAAAGTAAACATTTCATGATTGATAACTTATTTATTTTTGCTTCTTGGGTTAGCCTGAGGTTGTGTTTTCTTACATCACATGGTTATTGTTTGTCTAAGTCACATTGCAGCAGCACAAAGATAGTTTATATTTCACAGACTTGGTTTAATGCCAGCGTTACAAATTATGTATGACTCCCACAGTAGCTCTGACATGTGGAAGTCATATTTATTTTCTCATTTGTCCTCGTCTTTTTCTTTTTTTTTCCAGAAACAACTACAGTGAAAGGAATTTACTGTGATGCTCTGAGCTTTACGGTGCATCTGATGTTGCAGGAAGAGTGTGGTAAATTGCAGAAGACAGGCATTGTTATGAGAGTCTGTGGATGTTGTATACATTTTTATTAGCTGTATGTGAAATACAAAGTCAAACAGCTCTGAAAAAATCATCTGTGTTTGAGACACTGACTCGCTCAATTCCTAATTCTGTGAAACAAAGTCAGAAAATAGTGAGTAAAGTGAAAAGTTTCCATCACTTGAAAACGTCGGAACAGTAGTGGCATCATTACTGAAACAGAGGAGTAATTAAGAAGAAGTGACTTATGACACATTACAATTCAACGCATATTACACCTGGAGGTGGATGAACGGTTTCTCTGCTGTTCACATGGATCTCTGTGAGGGAGAGCTGTCGGACTGGTGGAAAACACAAATTGAAACTGAGCCTGTTTCATCAAAGCAGATGCACTTTGCTGACAGACTGTATAATTGTGATGTGGAAGACAACAAATTGTTTAAGACAGAATTTGAGAGCATTGCAACCACAATAAAAAGCAAAAATAACAACAACAAAAGAAGACCGTGAAGGCAAGCTCTGTCATTTTAAACGCTCCCTGTGCTTTTAAGACCCTGTATTTTATTGTCAAGCGATAAACAAAATAGCTAGAATCTTTCAGCTCCTGCTTTTAGATTGTCTGGGAAAACAACAGTTCATATAAAACACTGTAAATCTGTCTTCTCCTTTTTATGAGGACTACATCTTTTCTAATGGGTGTAACGGCTGATACTCGCATCTGCAGCCACTTTTACCAGAAAAGTGCAAAAGGTATATTGACTCAACTGCATGATATTAGTCCATAAATGTATTTGCTGAATTCTTTTACAACACAGAGACACACAGATACACAGGATACCAGATGGAGGCCATGAACAGACTAAAAATAGTATGGGCTGAAAGAAGGCATCAGTTTATTCATTTGAAGCCATCAGAAACATATGACAAACACATTCACTTTGGATTGCAACTAAAATTTTTCTTTTTTTTTTTTTTTTTAATTGTCATTTATTTTGGAATTGTTGTCTTTGCTTTGTGAGTGATGTGCTGTATTCTTGTGGCTCATTTAGACATTAATAAAAATATGATTTGGTTTTTAAAAAAAAAGCACTGAAATACTGTTAGGCTGCAGTATTGTGAGGTTTCTTTTAAAAGGTCAGAGCATAGTAATATGTTGACTTTGTAAACTCATACAGTGAGTTCATAAGGTGTCTTCCCAGCATGTACAAGGTTTACAATAGATTTTAGGTGAACAAAGTTTCAGTAAAGTACACACTTGTGGATCATCAGTTTGAGAGTTAGACCATTGTTGAGCAGGGGTTGTTACACACACTCATGAAACGACAGTGTCATCCGTCTTCATATCGAGAATATGTTTTTTGATACAGTATTGATATTAGAGATTAGTCTGATAAACCCAATTATTAGGTTTGGATATTGGTGACAATCTGTAGGTTGATCTATTAAATTCGGTTTGTTGTTATTCTGTGGGTTCATACTACATCATGTGCCAGTCAGGACACTGTAGACTCATATTTATAGCTTGATGGAGATGCAGATCAATTCACACACAGCTCAGTTGTAGCATAAAACAGCATGTGCATGCACAATCCTCCTGTAACACAGAAATGACAAGCTTAGTTGTCCACAGCATTTGTTGGCAATGGCATGAAAATCTGTTGTACTGCACCAGTACATAGACTGAGTCCTTGGTGCATTAGCACAAGCTGTGACCAGTGTAACGAAGGTTTATGGATGGATTTCACCCAGTATGACTGAAAAACAGTGCTGTGGGTAACAATCAAGGGAAGACAAGTGTTGGAAGTGTTGGAAAAACAGGACAACATAGCATTCAGTGTCAGAAGTGAAATAGTCAGATAGGGAGATTAGGGCAAAGAGGAGAAAGCTGTATGAGCAGTACTTTCATATCTACTGTTTTTTCCTTGAATTCTGCCTAGTAAAGCTCAATCCATGGATTTTTTCCTGATAAATTGGTTGATCAAATCTTTTTTTTTTTTTTTTAAACTCTGACAGTCGCTTATTTCACCTGCATTACTATTAACTCTTTAGTTTAATCTACAGTAGCCAAAGTCGGGGTGAAAAATGCCATAATTTTAAAGTGTACAACCTTCCCTCTGCAGCTTTCTCCTCCTGGTCCAAATCAAAAGGAAAAAAATGTAGATTACTAACCCTAACCTTAACCCTAATACATTAACCTGATATTGCTTCATCCCATTATGGAAAAGTGAAGCCATTTTTCGAAGGTTCTGTGTCAAGACACTGAGTAGAGCTTTAGAATTACATTCAGGTCACGTCCAACAGACTGATCAGCTGTCTCATGTCCTCTCTGACCACTTGAATTACAATATGCTGAAAGGTAATTACAGAGTTTTTTCTCCAGTGATGGCCTTTGTACCTTTTTATTGCAGCATTTTCCAATAAAAATATATTTTCTCATTACTCTAGATACGTTACTGTATGAATTATTATGATGGCTAGTGCTGAATATAAATAAAAAGACCTCATTTTATTTATCTGCATAAGTTTGCTTACACTTACTGTGCAATGTTTATGGAAATCTATGTCGTTTAGTTTTATATGTCTATATGTGCACAAAAGAAGTGCTTGCAACTTGCAAATGCGCTTCATTGAGTCCTCATGATTGGCCATTTCAGTTTTATAAAGCATGCGGAGCACTATTTTACCAGGTCTCCGGCACTTTTGATGATTGGCTGTAATAAAATGTTCTTATCAGCATGTTGAGAAGCTGGAGTCGACATAACGGAGAATGAATACACACCTTGCAACACATTTACACATTCCAAATCAATGTCTATATGTGATCAAGAAACTTTTACATTTTTAATTGATCGATCATTTTGTTGATTATTCTATAAAATCAAACATAATCCACACCAAACAACTTTTATATCAACAGATCTGCGGAAAACGATCTCTGTTTCTCTCCTTTCTCAGGTATTTCATGTGGTTTTAGCCCCAAGCGGAGGACAGAGATACAGTAACATTTTATAATCAATAACAGGAGTGTCCGTTTCACTTATTGAAACACTTACGGCTGAACTAAGGCTTTAAATCTTCTGTCTGAAAGCTTCAAGCAGAGAAATGATTCCTGCCTCTTTACTCTCCTAAGTGAATGCAAACACAAAAATCTGATGATTTCAGTGCAGATAAAATCTAATTTGTGCCGCAGCAATGCAAACAGATGAGATGTCAAAAATATTTCCCGACACAGAGTCTTGTTTTCTTTCCATAGACCGGAGCCTCTTAAATGGACCCTCAAACGCTCGCAGACAACAACATTTGAATATCTACAGCCTATTCATCTCAGTGCTAATCTCAATGTGCCTCCCATGTGCTTCTTATCTGAAGGGCTTTTCTAACTGGCACATCTCTAAATACACAAACCCACAAGGCTGCAGTAAGCCAAAGTGGCAGTCATGGCATTACTGCACCCAAAATTCTTGCCCCACTTGCTCAGACTGGAGCAGTAATTCTCATCTTGGCATCTGCTCGCACTCTCAGTCGATGGATGGAACGTGCATATGTGGCGAATCCAGCCCACTCCGGGGTCTTTGTAGTACGTGGGTATGGCCATGAATGTCTCAGCTGTGGCAACTTTCCATGGCAGTAGATTTTAATGTTTCCACTGAGGGGAGTAATTGCAGACAGGCTTGGCCAGACTGGCAGCAGTGAAGGGAGTACACACAAGACAACAAACACACACACACCTCGGAGGACACACATTGGTGCCCACTTCACACTGAGAGGGGCCATAATGACATTGCTAATGGTATCTGCTATCAAAGGCAGGAGAATTAGCCATGAAGGACAACAAATTTCAACATCAGAGACAAGCATGTTAACTGGGATGTTTAGATGAGCTGAGTAAACAAACTCACAACCATTAATAATGTCAGAGGGGCATACTGGGAATTGTTGTAATGATGTAACTGGAATGATGTAGAGTAGCTGTTCAATTTTCACTCGCAACAACAGAAACAGACTGAAAAATAAGCAGATTTTCAGTCTTGTCTGTATCTTTAAATCTGATTGATAGTGTGACATTTCCACATTGCCGTGCCAGGCAAAGCTGTAATTAGTTGTGCTGTAGAGATAGGATGAATCATGCTTTTTTTCCAGAACTGTGTTCCTGCAGCTTTTATTTGTGGATGTGGGTAAAAGCCATTGCACAATAAAGTTCATGTCTTTGGTAAAATACAACAAAAGGGCATGTTATAAAGGGTTCGGCTCTGTGCACTCGTACAACCCGGTTCTGCAAAGACTCCAGAGTATGATGTGTTTGATCACCCTGTTCCCTTTGCTCCCGAGATTGTTTTGTCAAGGATCTAGCAAGAGCAACATAATCAGAGAAGTTTCATGAGTCGCATTTGAGGATTAACCCAGGCCCAAGAGAGCGGGTGGGTTAAATTAAAAAAGAAAAACTTTGATCGGCAGTAAGGAGGGTTACACAATACAGTTTCCAAGAATAACTGTTTGCCTTACACTGCTTTACTTCTGAAAGAAAGTGTGAAACTTCTCTCACCTATCCTCTGGGAGGAAGTCTGAAGGAGAAGTTTGCCAAAGGTAATATTGTCTTTGGAAGCAGTGGAGAAGAATATGCATTATTCATTACATCTGGTCAACTTCAAAGGCTAGATGTAAGCAACACTAAGGTATCACTGCTTGAATGTTATCACCACAGAGACTCGCCATAGGTTTTTGTTCTCTAGGAGCAGCTTAACAAGATGTTGTCTTAGGAATTACATGGTAGATCAGAGCTGAGAGAAAGTGAAAGATGGGGGGAAAGTAGAGCACTTAACGAAGAATTTCCAGATTCTGATGATTGACAGCAAATCATCACTCTTGCAAAAGCTGAAGAGTTGCCCTTGTCCTAACACTGTTGCACTCTGAAGGGGTGGATTTAGTTCTTACCACCTGGTGGTAAAAAGCACCTTGACTTGAACTTTCGCTGACACAAGACTGAATCAGAACTGTCAAACACAAAAAGTCAAGAAGCAGAGAAGTATTTGTCTCTCTGCTCTGCACACAAGAGACTTCCCAAAATTTCTTCTTGGAAAGTCTGGGTCGTTGCCAAAGACTATGACAGGTCTCCTTGGCGAGTAATAAACACTGCACTGATTACACTCATCATAAGCTCTCTGCTAATGTTAAACAGATAGAGGACTTCAAAAGTCAAGAACATCAGAGTAAATCCAAACCTAATCTGTGGAAAACATATTTCAACCCTTACCTCTTACACAAAGACACAAACTACAAATTATATAAGTGAATCTGATACAAATAAACAGACCCAACCTATAATATGGATGGTTAGGGTTTAGTCTGAGTTAGAGCTAATTTGGCAGATAACATGATCATACAGGTCATCCAGATCATGTAATCAGAAATAATAGGCCCTTTCGCACTGTAGGAACCTTTTTGGTTCCTAGAACCTTTTTAGTTCCTGGGCACGTTCTTGGCGAGTTCGCACAGCATAGGAACTAGGAACTATGAACCATAGTTCATAGAACCTTTTTAGTTCCTGCTCTCGGGCAGGGTCTTTTTTAGTTCTATAGGAACTAATATGACACCGGTGTTTGGTAGACCTCAGGCCACGCCTATTTCCACGTCTGGTGAAATAGCACGGCCGTGATTAGGTCGTAGACGTGAGTTCTGCTGGTTTTCTACAACAGTATACATCAGACTGTTGAGTGTGGACATGTTCATTCTGTTGTTCATCAGTGAGGATGGATTTATGACGCTAAATCCACGTTCGCACTCTGCCGTTGACATGGGGGGCTGGAGACGGCAGAAAACACTTTCCGGAGATTTCTTGGACTCTGTGAGATTTATATTATATTATATAGTATTCTCTGGGGGTCTTTCAAATATCGACTTAGATTTTGATAATAAATAAAGCTCATTTTCCATCCCTGTGTGTGTGTGTGTGTGTGAAAGTTGTGCCGTGCGTAAAAGCGCTTTAGCGGATGCAGAATATGATTGCGTCACACCGGTCCATACGATGGTTCCTATTGCCTGTGCGAATGCAAATGAAATAGTTCCCCTGGGGAAGAGTAGTTCCTAGAAATAAATTAGTTCTAAGAACTTAGTTCTTAGAACTACTCTGTGCGAAAGTGCCTAATAACAGCACGGTCAAACTTTTCTTTTAGATAGCAGTTTATCACTGTATTCACTGTATTGAGTGTTTTCACTAATCTATGGGTTTCTACCACTAATGTCATCTGCAGAAATTGCTAGTCTAGTGAGTTTACTTCAGTCTGCTTATACTTATACTTCAGCATCCGCCCACAAGAAAGTGTTTAAGTTTAGGTGACATTAACCTGCAGAGCGCTGGAGACTCGATAACAAAGAATTACCCAGGATTCTAGTCCTTCTGCTTTGGGTTCAGCTTCTAAACTTTGAAGTGCAGTGAATCTCATTTACACAGATGCTTCAGAGATATGTTAGAGTATAAACATGTTTTTGATTCAATATAAAACTCCAGTGGGACAAATTAGGATACCACAGTCTGGTTAATTAACGGAAACAATGCAGCCGTATGTACACGACCATGTTGACAAGTGTTTCCTTCATCTAGACATTGGCAACATTGTAATGATGTCGCTTCAAAATAAAGTGAAAATGCATAATTTTGTTTCAAGTCACATAACAACAACGGCCTAAGCTGTGTGAGATGGCGAGAGGAACACTTTTTATCGTTTGGTTGTAACCTGCCAACACAAGAGATGAGAAAAACTTGATTCACATGATGGATTATAACTCTAATCTCAAAAGGTGATGATCCTTTGAGGTAGGAGGCTTCATGGGCTCTAGTATTTGTCAACTTTTTAGTATATTGGTTGGGTTCAGCAAAATCTTTTGTCATGGTTAAAAGGTCCTTACATCTTCATGAACACTTGTTATAGTTAATTTAGAATTTGTCTACATTTTGAAAGAAATAAGAAAAGTGTGATTCAGATCATGGAATGAGATTCTAATCTCGAAAAACGATCTTTTTGGGATCCTCCAGATAAGGTCAGAACTGTTCAGTGAACATAGTTTAGTGTAAATCATGGATCAACAAACAGAAAACTTAAGATAAAAACATGACATCGAAAATTTATACTCTCATAACCGAACTCACCCATGTAGAAGAAAGGCTGTAATTTCAGCTTCAAACTCCATCCTTGTGTCCAGTGGTGAAAACAACAACAGTGCTTCTTGATTTTATCACTCTGTTACTTTCTTTGACTCTAAAAGTTATTTCTTAGTCGTTGCCATATCATCTCATCACTTTTTGATGATTTATGTAGTGTTAGTTTTCTTCACCATGGGAGACCGGCAGAGTGACTCACTACTCCCTCTAGTGGTCACATAAATCTGGCATATTTAAATAATTTAAAAAAATCTAATTCTAATTCTCTATTTATATAAATATTTCTATAAGTACTACATTTCTCATTTTCTTTTATAGTTTATTTCTCACTTGTTTGTGGTGTTTTTCTACTTGTCTTTTTCTTTGCACTTGTTTGTTGTGTGTTGCTGCTGTTAACTGTGAAACGTCCCCATGGTGGGATCCATAGAGTCATATCTATCTATGAATACATTCAGTTCATATCTCTACAATCCTACACACTGTCATCTTTGGTATAACTTCAGGACCCTTTATTCTGAAGATTCTAATGATAATTTCAGATCATATTTGAATATTTTCATGTAGAACTACTTCATACAGCTCCTTTAAGCCCTCAGAACACCAAGGATAACCCCCAAAGAGTACACATTCAGACACAGCACCAAATATGTGATCCTTAATGGCCCTGTGAAGACCATTGTAGGCAAGATGTGACTGGTAAATGTTGTGCCAATAGCAGTTACAAGAAAGAGGACATTTGAATCTACATGCCACACACACAAGCTGTGTTGGGAAGCAATTAATGAACCAGTGCAGAGTTTTCCCATCTGCTCTAAAGAGAACGAGAGATGGGAAAGATTAGGGTCAGAGTTGGAGCAGCTCATCCTGTAGCCAAAGGGGCCGAGGCTAGTTGAGAAGCATAGAAATGGCTGGAGAGAGCTGCCGGTGCAGTTTGTTAGACCACAGAGACAGTCATCTGATTACTTTTCTCCACAGCTAATGATCAGCCTCACAACAGCAGAGATACAACAAACATGTTATAGGCATTCCTGCAAGGGCCAATTGTACACCCATAAATCATCAAACTACTGTTGGACCGTAACATTAACTGCTCTCTGTTTCTCAGTTACTCAGGCCAGTGAATATATCATAAAACAAAATATGTACGGCAGATGAAGAAATTCAAAAGGTACTTTTTGATGTATGTGTATTTCAGGAGGTGGTATAGAAGGGAAGACAGCGAAACAAATGAACTCAAAATATACGCTTATAAAGTTGCATTTAATTTCACAGGACATAAAGCTAGCCGTTATTATTTTTTCTCTCAGACTGTGAAGTGTACTCTAAAGCCATTGGCCACGCATGACGCTGTACCTTGGGATTATTGAAAAACTCATCATAAACAATAACTACACTTCCTGGTTAGCTCAACCACCATAAATTATGCCTCAGAGCCACTTTGTCATTTTGTCTATCTTAATATGACTCACAACAAATTGTGATTCTACAAATTGGAAATACATTGTTAATCTCCGGGGCGTATCATCAAAGACACCAAGTAAGTTGGATGAGAAACACAGCAGAGCGTATTGAAAACTTTTCACATATCAGATGCAGACAGTGTTGATTAAGACTGGGCTTCATTAGCAGTAGGTCTCTTAACTGGGTTGTCTGCTGTAATAGGCATGCCTGGATGAAATATTTATTGAGTGTGGCCTGCAGAACAGATGTGACAAATAGTACATTTATAGACTGTCAGCGGTCCTGTTTGCATGAAGGGCTGCTGGATTTATGAGTATCTGTCCCGCACAGTCGCAACAGTGAGATTACATGCAAAAGGAAAACAGTTTGTATCTATGTTTCTACAACTAATGGTCACTGCTAAATGAGAACTTTTTTTTATCTTATAATTCAGAATCCTTAACTGCATGCTTGATTGATTATACGTGATAAACAGCACAATAGGCTGCCTGATGCTAAATGAGTCAGAGTGTGACTGCATCTATCTATTTCCTCTGCAAAAGGGATACGAATCACTCCTGCAGGTATCCTCAACATCAATCTTTCCTGCCTTGTTGAATTCCTAAGAGGGAAGATAAAAAAAAAAAAAGGCAGCGGGGGAACATTTTTTATAATGCAAGTGTAAAAGACATCTACACACCAACCCAATCTGGGCCTATGACGTTTGCTTCAAACATGTGGAGTAAATGAAACCCAACAGCCTTCAAATGATGCATCTCTTCATGCTTGTAGACTAGGATAGTATTTAACAAATGAGAGAGCAACAGTGATGTGTGAAAGTGGAAGTGTGAAAAAAAAGATGAAAGAAAATGTTGTTAAGGATTATTTTTGTAATTAGACAGACACAACATATCAAGTTTTAACTGCCTGGTGATTGCTCTGTACAAATGACTATAATGAGACCTAATGTATAATTGAAATGACAAAATACTAATAAATACCTTAGTATGTGCTTCATTTAAATAGTGAAATGGTTCTTCATGTGCATTGGCTTCCACAGATAAATTATGATTGAGTGTGTTAATTAAAATCTCATTGGGAGTGACATTTCCATGTGCGCCGCTGCTGTCGATGGGCTGGTGGGATGGGGAAGTCACCACTGTCCTCTCCTTTTAAGAGGCTGACAGTAATGAGACATGACACTGCAGGAATCAAGGTCTTAGTGCAGCCATAATAAATGAATCACCACATATAGACAGTATGTGGGGCCATATACTGCTAATGTTAGACAGACCTGAGTTGACAACCTGTCTCTTCACGTCTGTGTCCATCAATTATTTTTATATGTGCGTGTGCATATTTATGAAAGTGCACACTGGACAATAATCAATTTTGCATGGTATTTCATATGTGTTCAATTATGTCTGTGGCTTTCACAGTTACATAACCAGCGCATATTGCTGTATAGTGTATGTCTTGGATGTACTGTGTCAAGGTTTACAGCAGTATAAAAATTGATTGTTGGTTATGATACACTATATGAACAAACATATTGGATGACATCACACTTAGAGCTTGTAGAACTTGACTGACTTTATTGATTTGAAATGTTGTAATATAACGCTAATGACAGTGGTTGTCAATAAATATCACGATAAAAGTCCAGTCAATTTTACTTTTACATTAAAGGAGTTATGTACAGTAATATATAGTAATATAGATAGATTACTATATATAACTATTACCATATATAATATAGTAGATTATAGAAGACACAGTGTCATTTTGACTGTTAAAATAACCAACTATGAGTTTTAGTTTGAAGAAGAAAACTTGATGGAACCATAATACAGATGTGTATAAACAATAATCTTTTTACTTTATTCATTGAGTCATACAGTCTGTGGATACATAGCACTGATTCGTTGGTACTTTTGGTGAAACTAAGTGTGTTCTGGTACCAGACTTCCCCCTTCTGTGAAGAATATGGAAAATCAATACATAGAAACCCTTTGAAGATTGATATTTCCGTGAGAGTTGAAGAAATCAGATGGTTACATATTGTTTAAAATGATTATTTATGGTTTTTTGTGACAAATATTTCTATTCATACATTACATTCTAACATTTGTCATTATCATTTTGTAGCCCAGTAATGAAACACCTGAATTCAATGTGTCCCAATACACTCTCTCTCACTCTCTCTCTCTCTCTCTCTCTCTCTCTCTCTCTCACTCTCTCTC
>JAPQRQ010000001.1:2364898-2375081 GCA_037367365.1 Apogon talboti
CTCTCTCTGTCTGTCTCTCTCTCTCTCTGTCTCTCTCTCTCTCTCTCTCTCTCTCTCTCTCTCTCTCTCTCTCTCTCACTCTCTCTCTCTCTCTCTCTCTCTCTGTCTCTCTCTCTCCCTGTCTCTCTGCTCCTTCATTCTTAATTAATTGAATCCCTTTTTGTTGCTACCTCAGCAGAACAGGTAAAATATATACCTAAGAGTCTCATAAACAGTATTTATAAGACAGGTAAAACTCAAATATGATACAATAGTAAACTTTACAACAAATCAGAAACTACATTCTCTCTCACTCACTGTCCGTTGGGGTTACTGTTGATGTGTTTTATATATCCTTGCAATCTACCAAACCAAAAAAGCTGGAGAAGACTCTGCTGATGTGTCAGATTATAAAAGGCACCAAATTCTCTAAAACACATTGTAATGACAAGCTGAATGGCAGACAAACCCTCCAATACAGCTAGCACATCCCTGAAGCCACACAAATACACAATCTGTTTTGGCACCTCAGCCAAACAATGATGAAGCCAGCCAGAGACCAGAAATGCAATTAGCTAAAGAATCTAAATGAAAAACTACCTTATAGCCAAAGAGAAAAAAGACAACAATGTGTTTTATTGTTGTTGATTTCACTAACACTTTTTAATAGCTGTGAAAATGTGGAGAGTATAAAGAGATAACGGCTTATTGGCAGATTAAGTTTCTGAAAAAGCTGACTGGCTGCAGTTAAAAAGTACTGCCTCTGTAAAAAATAAATAAATAAATGGAATAAACAAACAACAGGCACACCTCGGTCTGTTTGTTTGCACAAACAGGAAGAGATACAGTCACGTTCTGTAGTTTGCTTGAGGCAGCCTCATGTCAGGCAGCTTGAAGCCAAGCAGAGTGATTTTCTATGCTCTGTTTTGGCACATTTTATTTTCAAAAACAGGATCTGGATACCTTTAGCAAAATGCAGTGATCTTTTACACCCCTATCATAAAAACAAGCTGTCAACATATAAAAAAAAGCCTTATAGAAGAAGACTTCTGAGTGCAGTAACTCTGACATACTGTCAATGGAGATGAGCTGTATTGATCCCTAATGATACTTGTTTAAAGAATCCAGTTGGTACAAATAGGTCATTTACATACATAAGCCTTTGATAGTGGAAATCTGAAAAGATGTCATGGTGGAAACATCTCAAACCTTGCTGGTTACTCTTGAAAGACAACAAAACTTTCTCTGCTCTGCAAACAGATAGACTGCAATTTCTACATCTTCATTCCTGACACTATTGAAACTTCACTTTATGATCATATATTAATAATCCACCACCTTTCACTGTCACTGACTAGATCTACATCCACAGGATTATTGTTACTATTTTTATTTGTTATTATTATTCCAATAATGAGATATCCAACAATATTATAGTAGTATTATAGTGATATTATAATGAAATCATTGAAAAACACATTTCATTTGAAAATCCAACACCATATTTTTAATTAGAAATTGTCAGAAAATATTATAACCTCATTATGTATTGATCACATTTACACACCGACTCAGAGAGTTTTGGAACAGATTCAAGGATCTGCTGGAGTTGTGCAACTAATCGGGGTGGAATTTATAGCAGCGCCACAGGATCATTAAGCCTACTTTCAACATGTCCAATAGTAATATTCAAATGGTTGGTAGAAAAACGAAGGAGAGTGAAAGGAGGATGAGGAGCCGTAGTGACAAGGCAGGAACGGAAAGTGGACACTGTCTGGGCAGGAACCTCCAGTGTAGTCTCACATAGTCAGACTTATCCATGCTGGTCCAAACTTCAGCACAGAAGGGGAGGAAATGACAGAAGTGAGAGGACCACAAATCACTCTCACTGCTTGACAAATCCATCATGTTCTATATTGTGAAATTTCACAGCTAATTGAATAATTAATGCGATAGACTCATTGTTCAAAGTCTGTGTGTATAATGGTTTTTATCTGATGGTAGGTTTAAAACTTTATATACAGTAAAAAGCATAGACTTGTTGTATGGAGGCCTTTAAATGTTGCATATGGGACATCAGATATTCAGGTTTTAGAGGTACTATACGTGAACATGCATATAGTGCATTTGGAATATACACTGCCTGGCCAAAAAAAAAGTCCCACACTCTAACATTTCATTGGATCACTTTGAACATGGATTACAGCATATATTTATGATGTATCATTTACATATGCTTATGCAGTGTCATTTTATTTCTATAGTTTTTTTGGACACAATGTTGCTGAACCTAGACCCGATGAACTCGACCAACCCCAGATCACAACACTGCCCCCGCAGGCTTGTACTGTAGGCACTAGGCATGATGGGTAATCAGGTCATGCACCTCTATTCTCACCCTGATACGTCCATCACTCTGGAACAGGGTCAATGTGGACTCATCAGACCTTTCTTTTTCCATTGAAACACAGTCCAATCTTTATGCTCTCTATCAAACTGATGGTTGTTTCAGAAATGAGAAGCTACTCACTGCATCATTAAAGGGTTAAAGAACTTGTTGCAACTTAAACATATTAATGAATCCAGTAATGACCCAATGGAAGGACCTGATCTACTTCCTTGGTTAAATCCAGTTTGAGACTTTTCTTGGCTCTATGTCTCAGTCTGGGTTTTACTGCATTTTGAGACACACAACCTTTTGCTTGTCAAAAAAAAAACAAAAAAAAAAACAAAAAAAACTTAGGCTTCTAGCTTTTAAACATTATGAAAGTCTATGATCAACAGGTTTATGCTCAAAACTAACAACACTGACCTTTTCAAGGAACAGAAAGCGCGAGGCTGTGTTCACAATAATAAATCCAACACTTAAACCTAAAAGGTTTATTTATTTAAAATCAATCAGCTGCATGTAAACAGTAATATTAGTGGGATATTTGTTTTCATTAGCTATGTAAATGGTTTTTTGGAATCTATGCTATTTTACTGAGGGCAATTACTGAGTATTTAATGCGCATAACTGACAATTTGAACAAAGCTTCAACGAACCTGGTTTCTCAGGTCTTTCTTGAGCCTCTCCACTGTCTTCCTACCTCCCATCATCCCTGTCATCCAATCACTACCTGCATTCAGACCTTCTATTACTTGCATTTAATTCAAAAGTGGAGCTCACTCTCATTGAATTCCGTTGGACTATTGGTATCAGTTGTCGTCCGTCCGTCGTCCAATTTTTCAATAATCTTCTTCTCCAAAACCGTCAGTCAGAATGACTTGATATTTGTTGTGGAACATCTTTGGGGTAAGGTCTACCAAGTTGGTTCAAAGAATTGAGAAATATTGTTTTTTTTAATTCTTTATGAATTTTTTAAATTTTAAAAATCCCCATTGGTTTATAATGGGACAAATTTCAAAGGGCTATAACTTCAAAACAGTTGAAGATATTGATATAATTACTAGGAAGTCACATGGGCTTTCATTTGGTGTCATGACCTGTGACCTTGAAAGGTGAAACGAATGTCAATTAATGTCTTTAAATATGCCGTTGGACTACAGAACCCTTGGTCCTATTTTTTGTTTGCCATGCAGGAAGACACATGCTCAGTCAGATATCTCTTGCAGACACCCGGCGCCACCCCAACTCCATTTACCCTACCTCCAGGAGAGTCTGGATTCCTCACTGGGATAAGGTCAGGTGCCTTCCTGCAGAGTGTTCTACCAGGACATGCTCCATCCCATCCTCTGTTGGAGTCGGAGTCTGCACTAAAAACCTTCCTCCAATGAATTAGGTGCATCACTTCAATTTCATGTGGTGAAGCTTCCTCTTGCTGAAACATAATCCTTCAAATACTTACGTGTTGACCTAAAACATGAAGTTGAAATTTACGTTTGTGTACAATTCTGAGAACAAAAATCTTTTTTTTTAAACTTTCAGTGTATTGTAATTAAAATGGTCTGGCAGGAAATTAGCCCTCTGTACCACATCCTCTTTAAAAGCTGTAGAAATCCCACTCCATAACTTAACAATTTGGCCAATCATAGCTTTTTTCAGAGATGTAGTGGGTTAAATATGTAGTTGACACCTTTAATTCCTAGTTGTTGTTGAGATTCCATCAGTCACTACTCTATTGCTCTTCTCTTGCATTTGTTACAGAAGCAACATGGCAGCTCCTTGAAGAGTGATATATTGGCTTCATGTTATCCAACTTTATATTTAGTCTTTTGATTTGGACAGAGAGGAGAGAGCTGTAAAAGGAAGGTGTGTACTTGAAAAATAATCTGTTAGTCTGCTACTGTGGCTTAAAGTTCTGTCATGTTAGTTTTCTAGTAGTCTGAGTGTTCAGCACATTTATTTTCCCGTTTCCTCTCTTCCCTGTAAAAAAAAATGTAAATTCCACATCATAATTTAAAACCAAGATTAGTGTGTAATCTGTGTTCCTGTGCTGCACCATCATCCTAAATCACTGTCACTACGAGCCCGATTTCATCTTTTTATGGCAGGACAGATAGGTCACCTCATGTTGACGTGCAGTTGTTACCCACCTCCATAACAGCCATTGTCTGCTTATGTTCCAATCCACCGCCCCCCAAAAATGCTCAATCACCTCCCACCACCTTGTTTAGACCATGACAGAATGTACTGATAGCCGGCTGGCCTTCCGCTCACACACAGCCAGATAATTCCACCTGTGCCTGCATGCCTCCAAATTGATTCGTCCCTCTCTGCCTGTCCCTTTGGTGCAGCTCAGCTGTTTGATTGAGGTGCTCCCTAATGAATTCTCAGAGGCCAGGTGCTGATACTGTGTTAACTGCAGGCAGAGAAAGCCATCTATAAAATAGGAGGGCATGGACAGTTAGGCAGTTTTCCTGAGGGGACAAGGCGAGATGAAATACGGAGGTTGGCTAAATATAATATCCACCAGCTGTTTAGTCAGAAGTTGCACGCTCTGGCTCTTTTTCAGCAGTGTCCTCTCACACCTCTGACTGCTGATTATCAGTCACACATTTATGTAAATGAACTACCAAAATTAGGCTATGTTCAGACAGCAGGTCTTAATGCACAATTCATATTTTTTGGTAAAATCCGATTTCTTTGCGTGATCATTCATATTACACATTAAATGCAACTTCTATCAGTTTTGAGTATGAACTGAGTGTGACCCTGAAGTGACCCGCATGCGCAAAAGAGGTCCTGACGTAACACATGACCACGCAGGCACGCACTGTGTTTACGGAAGTAAATATGGAGGGACGCAGAAGTGTGACGTTTGTTGCATTTCAATTACGTAAAGGTCAGATAAATCAGACTGAAGGCGCATTGGAAAATATCAGACACGTATTGGATTTAGGACCACATATGAAGGTGGCCTGGGTCGGATTCATGCTGTTCAAACTGTCTTTAACAGATCAGATACAGGTACAACATGGGCAAAAAAATTGGATTTGGGCCACATTTGCCTGCAGTCTGAACGTAGTCTTAGATTCACCTTTAACAAGCCCCCGCATCAAACACTTATTACAAAAAGGATGTATTAGTAGAACCCTGGATAGACGCCTGTATGACCAGACAAATCACAAAGGATTGTGTTTTACATAAAGCTGCCATGATGGACACAATGTCACCCTCGGTGCTCAGAATTAATGGTAAGATGAAATGAGTTGTCTGTCTGGGGACATGCCATGTAGGAGATGGCTGCTATTAAGATGAGAGGGCAGGAAGGCAGAATGCGCTCTCCTGCTCATCTGTCTGACATTGTAATATGTGCTGACAAGTTTATTGCCGTGTCCCATCCTTGAACGAGCAGCAATTACTGTGGCAAGTGCTGATAGTCAGTTGGGCCAAGCCAAAGGAAGTTTATCACGAGGGGGAAGATTTTAAGAATGAGTCAATGAATTACTTAAGGATGTGTATGATTCAGAGGGAAATGCTCATATGGAGGTACGAAGTATACTGAAAAACTACTCTAAAATCTGTCTCAGGAGGCATATGCAGCGCTATTTGACGTGCTTATTTTGCTCATAACCAAGATAATCAAGTGAAAAGTCCCCAAGCTGGTATCTGAAGATGTCATGTTACTGTCAAAGGTTTGCACTGCAAATAGGCCCTTACACACAAACCCTGACATTAGTGGAGGAAATCTTAGTTGTTGGATTTAAACTGGAGGGGGATAGCACTAGAAGTAAAAATAACTTGTATAAAACGATGTAGTGCATAAAATTTCAGAAAAAACTTAATCTGTCTGTTGTCACAACAGAAAAATGAAAGAAATTCGTCATATACAACATGGTCAGTGACTGTTTGTCTTTTCTCTACATGTTTTTAATAATGCATAATCTGTTAATTTGATCTGAACATGAATTGATAGTGGTATTGAGGAATGTTTTTGCTATAAAATGACTTGTTACTACAATTGATGACAGATAATTAGAAATAACATCAGCTTTTAAGTCTTTAGCACATCCTGTTTTTATGTAAATATGGGCAGAATATGTGCAGATGTGTTGTATTAGTAAGGCAAGCACAAAAAAAAATCATACATTTTTGTCTTTCTGTAATGAAAGCCTTGTCACCACAGGAATCAGAAGGGATATTTATATACTTATAACACAGATTTGCACTGAGTATTCTGGAGAAAGAATTTTAGAAATGTACATACCAAGTCAAACTCAACAAAGTGAACCGAGCCGGGAATGACTGGAGTAAGACTCACTGTTTTGAACTCAACTGAACTTAAATTAAATATCCATTTAAAAGTGAAATGAACTGGACAGAGCTGAATGCAACAGAACTGAACTGACTTTGAATGAATGAGAAGGAGAGGACGGGACGTGCTGCAAACACTGGTATCCTACTTAGCCAGTCTGGTCACACCTTCCTGCAAATTATACTGCTTATTATCCCTGAGCGCTCTATCACAGCCCTAAATCAGACTGAATTATGGGTGCACAGCCTCAGCCGGTGACCAAGCAACACTGCCAGGCTTTGTGACAGCCGGGGAGAACATCATCTTACCCCTTCCACCATCTCTCTCTGTCTCTTTCTTTTATCCTTTGTCATGTGTCAGTGTCTTTTTCACTTATTTTGACCTCAGCTCAGATCAGCTCTCTCCCTTGATTCTCATTATCTCTCATTTTCTCCTTCCTTAACTTTTCTCACTTTTCTCTAATTCTGACTGAAACTATACTGCACCGTGGACGGCCTCTCCCATTGGGCAACAACTAAGGCTTGTGGAGGTGAAACCGACATATCTGAAAGAGTAAAATCACGGATGGCTGTTTGATGATCTTTGGCGCCGAGTGATTTGCGTTCAAAAACATGAAACAGAAAATAATTATTGATTTAGTATTTTCCTCTAGAAATACTGAATCCATAGTGGTTTTCTGTCAGTAATTATACTATTATTTTGCTCTATTTGGATCTGCTAATAAGTGAAGTTGTGGTTGTTTGGTAACTTAAGATAAGATATACTTTATTAATAAGATAAGAAAATATACACCCCTATTAATAAGATTCAAGGTCTGACAGAAGGCTTACCTGTCTACAATACAGGTTTGAGTGGTGTCACATAATTTTTTTTTTTCCCTGGCTGACATCTCTACTGTCATTCCGGTTAAAAACTTACACTCACAAGACCATTTTTAATGAAGGTTATGGTTATTGTATTGGAATATTCAGCCTGGTGGATGGATCAATAATATGAAGTGCTTCAGGTGCCTTGAAAAGTGCTATAGAAATCGAATCCATTATTATTATTATTATTATAATAATGTTAACATTTATTCAGTATGGCACTTTTATAGCAGTCCTTTTTTACACTGCATAAAGTAGCACTACTGTGATTAAATACAACTGTTGGCATTAACATTTTGCTGAAATTACATGGTGTTTTCAGTGGGGATGGGCCAGACCGAACCATTATACTACATTTTAATGCTAGATGTTACACTTTCACTTAACAGACAAAAAATGTCAACATTTTTTTCAAAGATTTCAAAGTGTAGATTTATCAGGATATCAACGAACAAATATGCAAAATACCATGAGCCACAGATGTAGTTTTGCTAAATTTGTATCCAACATCTCATATCAGGATACACCAAAGATGCACAGAACATAAAAAATGCAACATGAGATCTTCAGTGTATTACATATTAGGACGTTTACCTAATGGATGGTTATATGGATTTGCAGTAATATGTCTGGGTACAGTCCTGTCCACTAACAGAAGTATCTAGAAACAGATCGGTCAACTATCCGTCTGTAGACTTCCAGATATTCTCTACATCTTTGACAAATGCAGGTATATCACCTTCTTGGATACCACCATGTGTCCATGCTTTTCTACCACTGAATTGAAACTGTAGTGGAAATGCAACACTAACCTGTTTTGACAACTGCCAATGAAAACAAATGAATTGGAGGAAGCAGGACGGAAAGTGTGCCAGCACAGCTCTAATAAAATGTAGAGTTCAGTAAGACTAAAGCAGCTCCGTGATCCGCATCATCATGAGTTTTTATTGTGTTTACATGTTTCCTTGTCTCATCTCCTCTCAATTTAAGTTCAATAATGTCGTAGTATTTGGCTTTGCTTGACTTTATGGATTGTTAATGGTGTGTTTCCCATACGAGGCTTGGAGGAGTTGATTTGTAATTATTCTATATTGTGGCCTTTTGTATAGTATTTCATTGGGATGCATTTATCTTCACATGTCAGATTTTCATTTTCTAAAGCTACTGTGATGTTACTATAACCTCTGTCCAGGGACTGTGATGAAAATGAGCCCTTAGCTATTAATGGTACAATATATGTAGTGTGCACTGTTGCCATTACATAAACAATGAATAAATAAGCACATAGATATTGGTGCAGTTGTACTTTTTTTTTTTTTTTTTTTAAAGATGAAAGCTACCCCTCATCATTATCCAAAAATAAATAAATAAATAAATAAAATCACATGGACTTTCTCACAACATGAACCATGAACGTCTTCCACCTCCCCGGACTGAAATGTAATCTTCTGCACTAAATTACACACGGCTTTTCTGCTTGTATTCATTGCATATTTATGTTGATTATTAGTGAAGCAAAACAAGTTGGATTTAGTGCCACTAGGACACTTCTTAACTTGATTAAATCATAATAACAAATGCTATAATAACTTTAATTAAATCAGGTTAAGCTTCTACATGAAACCAGACCCGTAAAGCTGAAAACTGCCTAAACACTATTTTTCAGTAATTTAAGGGTAGATTTATCTTGTCACCTTTCCCCTCGCATCTCTACAGATTGGCTTCAATGGTTGATAACATGGTGACTATATCCATGTCTTTTAAATGATCTCTTTATTTCACATATGCTGCACAAGAACTACAGTACAGTTTAAGAGGCATGCATTTCACAAACAGCAGCTTTGGGCGTACTCTGACTACTAGCACCAGAGATGGGGGTCATCTGAATTGAGTTTGGTTGATGTTGAAAAGATGACAAAAAAAAAGACAAAATATTCACCTGGAATCCATATATTAAACAAACAAAAGTAAAGTTATGTGGCGACAACTGTATTTTCTGTGAGGTGGAACATTGATATTGTTGGAACATTATTTCTAAGAGGCTTATACCACAGACTGTCAACATCACATATCATATAGAGAGGTGGTTTGTACTCTTTGGGATGCCCCCTGCTGTGGCAGCCCTGCTTAACAGCACAGTCTATACAGCACACAATAACTAACACACACAGTGAGATCTACAAACAATCCCCAGGTGGGCATTCCCTGCAGAAATAAAGTACCCTCCAGGGTGAGTGTACAAGCAGGTGAACTAAAGAAAGCACAAACTCCACTTAATAAAAGCAGGAACATAAGAAGAACCACCGACGGCACTGATGTCAAGAAGGCATATGTTATGGTTTAGAGTCAGATGGTCCTTGTAAATCGTTCAGTGCCAGTTTTTACATCTTCAGGGTCAGAACGGTGATAAAAGCAGTGTGTTGTTGTCACACTTGGGTGAAGGCTAGGGTGGGAGTTATATATTCCCTGAGTGATTAACAATAATTTAGCGACCTTCACCTTGATACAAGTTTTTGAAACTAACAGAATCCACTAATGAGAAGAGTTTGTCCAGCTAATAAAAGTACACTCATGGCCAAAAGTTTTGGGAATGACACAAATGGATTGTTTGCTTAAATGTAATTTATTTGTCACTAAATT
>JAPQRQ010000001.1:2422970-2441108 GCA_037367365.1 Apogon talboti
TGGACGTATGCTCATTACTAACCCTAACCCTGCTTTACAGAAGCTAGTTAGCATGATCCCTGTGATCAGCAATGACAGGGTAATTGTCATGGGTTCTACTGCGCATGTGCCATTTATGACGAGAGTCTGTATGTAACTTCAAAAGTAATACAGGAGCCATGTAATGCATTACAATTATGAGACAGTGATATTGTAGGGTAAGGAATTACTTTTAAATAACAGTACCATGTAATCTGTAATGGATTATAGTTTGGAAGTAACTTGCACAACACTGGTCATCCATGACCAGACTGCAGCCCGTTGTCATGACATCGTAACCTCATAACATCACACAGCCATTGAGGAGGAGTGAACCAACATTCTACAGGCCGCAAATGACAACATCAAACTCTGTTGCCACTTTTCCTTTACACAGGGTTAGCACTACTCGCTTTAATTTAACTCACTTTTGGCCACTTTCCATTACAATTGAGTACCACCTCAACATGGGTGGGGTCGTCGTAGCAATGCGGGCGGAAATTCCCATGATGTCATTTATATGCGACACAAATAGAGCACAACAGTGGAGGACATGGCTGATGACTCATCCAATGACGTCTCCTCTGGCAATCAGAGGCCTGCAGTCCGTTGATGTCACATTTTTGGCTACATATTTTCTATCAGATTGATAGATTTTAGTCTTTGTGTAATTATTTGTTAATCCTTGAAATTAAGATTGTGTTCAAAAAGTTTAAAAAAAAACATCACCTCAATGGAAAGCATGGTGAGGTTAAGGAAAAATGAATTTACCATGTTGTTTAACACAGGGTATAAACAATAAGAACTTTGTGAAAAACAGATTTATTCCCATGGTTGGAATAGAAATTCAGAAATAGAGGTCCCCAGTCCCTCACTCTTCATCAGTGTGAATCCTAAAATAGTGATGATGAGAAAATAGGCCACATCTATGCTGTTTAAGCAGAAAGCAAAAGAGGTTACAATTCTACTGTTACAGATGTAATGAGATTTAAGTTTACACAATGACTTTAAAATATCATCCATCTAAATTTATAAAGTTTTAATCCATAAATAGAAATAATCTCAGCCTGATTCTGCTGAAGATCTAATTTACGGTTGGCAGTTTATTAAACTAAGGCAAACATTGTATAGGTTCATATGCAACATTATCTTCACACATAACACCCACATGGATATCTATATTCACCTGTTGGTCCAACGCTCAAATATCAGTGCATTAATATGTTGAAGACATCCTGTCTTTCATGTTGATTATTTTCATAAACAGTCGAGTGGGCTGATGTTGCCAACGCAGTGACTTATGTGATGTCATTCTCTCCTTTTATACTAAACCAGTGTATCTTATGGTAAAGGAGACACTAAGGAAGCACTGAGGCTCTTTTCAATTGTATTTAAAGAATTTCAACAGCTTTTAACATGACACTCAGATTCTTCTGGGGTGTTTCACTGATTCGGGAACCTTCCCAAGCAAAAACAACTCTTTTTGAACATGACCCAAGAGTCTTACTATGCAGTCAAACCAATAACTTCACTTACTACCTCTTGGTATGCATTCACTTAGGTTTACAAAGCTGCTATTTTTCATGTATGTTTTGCTTTTCTATTCTGCTTTTTTTTGTGTGTGTCTTTATTCTTGTACATTTGTCCAGTAGATAGTTTTCTTTCTATATAATATATAGTACAGATGGCTTTCTATCTTGAACTTTGACCTTTACTTAGTGCAAACTTTGTACCAAACAAAAGGTTTGTGATCTGGATCATTTATGCGCTGCAGCTCGGTTAATGTGACAGACCCCTTGCAGAGGAGCAGACTAACAGAATACATAACCTCCAGACAAGGACGCCAGGTTGGACACTGAAATATGCAACTGAATATAGTAAGAGAACCTAAAACTCAGAAAAAACCTGAGTATTGGAATGTATGTGCGCCTCATGTCTGCATGGGTTCTGTCTATGTACTCGGGCTTCCACTACTTCCTCCCACCAAAGACAAAGGTCAATCTAAATGTGAATGTGACAGTGAATGGTACTTTATCTGTATACATCAGCCCTGTGATGAAGTAATATGTTATGCATGTACTCTACTACCCTGCCTTCACCTGTTGGTAACCAGGTAGGCTTCAGAATGAATGTAGGTTGGGAGTACATAATGCTTTTACAAATGTTTCTTCAAGCTGCCAAATGAGTGTCAAACACAGGGGACAAAATTAACGCAACTTTTACTTTTTTGGGGAAAAAAAAAAAGCATTACAGTGATGGGAACAAGAGAGATGCAGTTTGATTCAACTGACAGAAAAACAAGGTTAAAACATGACCTTCCCATACAAAATAATTCACTTATTCCCTAAAGGCAGTAGAGAACCAGAGTATGTGACGCCTATAACTGACTCACACCAATGATCAGGCTAAAAACAGGATTCAAAAGTTACAGTAAAAGCCAAGTCAAGTGCCTGCCCTACTTAATGTGCTTAGCATGAGGGCAAACACACAAAGACAAGTTAAGAGCACTCAGTATGATGTAACACACAAGAGTTCAGGCCAACGACTAAAAACAGCAACAAGTCCAGTGGTAGGGTCTAGTTGAGCAGCATGCTGAATTGGACAGTGACCCAGGCCATCATTGCAAACAACGTCCCACAAATGATACCAGTCCGACTAGTCAAAGTCAGTCCTTATACTCGGTGTACTTCTTGGCCGAGCCGTGGACCTTGCTAGCGGGATATTTAAGTCGGTTTAGAGCCATTTTCCGCAGCACCGCCTGTGGAAGATCAACGTGGCACTTCTCTGCGAGCTCCACCAGGTAGATCAACACGTCGCTCAGTTCGTGGGCGAGCTGCTCCCGCTCGGCTTCGGTCCAATTCGGCAGACCCTCGGCCACCTCCCCCCGCCACTGGAACAGCTCCGACACCTCGCCCACCTCCCCGACCATGGCCAGCAGCAGGTTCCGGGGCTGGTGGAACTGGTTCCAGTCCCGTTCGTCCGTGAACTCCGCTTGCATTCGCCGAATATCCTCTATGGTGGGCTGGGGACTGAAGGTAAACCTGTTGGAGGTGCCTGATCCACCGTTCTGCAGCTTGGACTGGATCAACCCTTCCGCTGCTACTCCGTTCACCTTTGAGTGTTTCTCCTCGTCGCCGTTCTGCGTGCACACTTCTTTTCCGTTTGTAGCCATCATGTTGTGTAAAACAACTCCTGAAGTCGGTTACCGACAACAAATTACTCAGCAACTATATACCATGCGGAGAACTCCCGCCAGTGAAAAAAACGGAAATGACACCACTTCTAGCGGAAGTTCAGTTTTACCTGCATCTGGGAATTGTAGTTTTACGTGACAAAAATCAGTTTAGACTTATATATCAGATATCACTGTAAAAAACTACAATTCCCGTGGTCTATAATGACCTATAGACATCATGGCTGCCTCCTGTGCAGCAGCAACTGAACTTCTTCACAATATTAATAAACAAATAAAATTGTTGTATCCAAAGACTTCGTGTGCAATTCGACGAATAAGCACATCAGCTGAGAGATGGGACAGTAAAGCGCAAATGAAGACAAAACGGTATGTGAAGCTGCTAAGGCGGAATCGTTTGTGCTGTTTTGTCTCTGTGAGCTGATAACTGACCTGAGTCTGAACAGGAAATGTCTTAATTATCATCCTTTTCACGTAAATACCATAAGTCATAAGGCGAAGACCTTTCTCTGCCGAGTCCAGTATTCCTGTAGACTGTGGGCAATAAAAAATAATCGCTCTGTCTTACACATATTTTCTCTTCAGGGTTCAGTTTTTATTTCACTGTCAGTAAAAACTCAACCTGTTAAGCTGTTTTACGTAGCAGTTTATTTCTAACATTTGTTTTAAATGTTCTACCTCTAGATTTGAAAAAATGTTCTGTTTCTTGATCTAAAAAAAATCATTAAAACCCCAGGTTTATATTTGCTTTATCTAAATGCACATTTTAATATATTATTCATTAACTGCAGTATTTCTTAATGATTAGATACTAAAATCATAAAAAATGCAAAAGTAACTTTAAGTATTATAACACTCAACTTTAAACCAGCCTTTAAAAATAAAAGAATTATTAGACATTGGATGTGCATTTATCCAGAACATTTTCACCCCCAGTTACACAAAAATTCATATTCCAGCTACACACACTGTGATTTCTTGTCTTATCATGTTAATAATTTTGACTGTGTCAAAAACATGTAAGCGCAATTAAAATTGTAGTTAATCAAAGTGGAGCCTATTTTACATACTAGATTAGTAGTGTAGTATGGCATCATGTCACATAAGCTTATCATATGTTTTTGTTTAAGATTTAATGTTAATACCAAATAAATGTCATTGAGTAAAAGGCTCTGAACTGTATGAAAATGTGCTGCATAAAAGCATGGAAATGCTTTCTGTATAAACACCTCTGTGCTTCCTTTGTCTATACTTAAAATTGTGCTTCAGTACAGTGCTTGACTCATTCTACTTAGTTACACTTCACCTCTGCTGTTGAACATAATGCGTCACAGTCTATTTCTGTGTTGATTTATATTCTCTGCATCTTTCAAACTAATGGGCTCCTGAAATTCCATGCCTGTTGATAAGGTCCAGTAGTGCTGGAGACACACCTCCGACAACATGTAGGTCATGTGGGCCAGAGGCTTGAACAGATTGACCATTATTTGACATTTGTATGTATTGGCGGAGTCTCTGGCTCATTGTGTTGTCATGTGTTTTTATGTAATATTATCCAAAAGCCCCTTTTTTTATAGACTCTATTTGTACAAATTTGGTCCAAGTCCATGCCATGACCCTGGTTTTGAACACACAGACTTTAGAAGCCTCCCTCCAGAACCACAGGAACATTTATACAACTATTTGTCAAATTGCTGAGCAGTAGCTTCCTCTATATCAGATGAGGTCCCTTCATTATCAACCATAGATGCAGCATGTTTTGTTTTTGCTTAACTTTTGTCAACCCTAATTTCAACATCTAACCATGTTAAGCCAAATTATGCTGTATGTTTCAACCCTGACTGTAGGGGGCAGCACTTTTAATGTAATTTTTATTATATTGACCACCATTTTCTCCTGTAAAAGCACTCAGACTTCATATTCAGCATGAAATTGGGACACGGCTTCTGTTTGCAGTTAACTTATGTTAATCGACACCTGTCACCCAAAAAATGTATTTCCTTATGTCATGGTATATGCAGTTAAATTTCAAGCTGAGTTATTTCTCCTCACTTGTGTTGTAGGTTAGTCATTCTTTAATACTGTCCTGCCTGCCTCTGCTTCAGCTCTCCACAGCAGCTGGTCGGGGTGGTGGGATTAGAAATCCATGCTCAGATTCACTCCAACACCAAGCTGTTTTCTGGCTCACCAGTTCGCTTCTCATCACCTCCAAACTCCCTGGTGTCATTCTTTGATGCATCCTTGCCCGGCACATTACCTGTAAGTTACAGTATCTCACTTAAAACGCTGCCACCATGTTTCCTTAAAGTCTTTCTTTTCCAGTCACTGCTGTTCATCCAATGTGTGTCTCCAGGTCCTCAACAAACGATGCGTCGAGGCAGCGGTCATGACAGGACTGGCTTTCAATTGTACCATTAACAAGAAGTCACTTTTTGACCGGAAACACTACTTCTACGCTGACCTCCCAGTAAGTCTTTCATTCCTTGTCTGTTTTCAGTTAGATGGTGATACTACAGGCAGTATTGTGGCTACTAAATCTTGCAAATAACCGTGTAGGAGCTGCAATCGTCCCGCACATCACGCTGCATCATTGCTTTCTCTCACATAAACTGTCCCCATCTGCCTCCAGCTTCTCCATTACAACTTTCCTATTGAACTCTCCCGGTTGTGAGCTCTAATTGAAGTAGTGAACAAGTCTTGCTGAAGCAGCAAAAGTGCAATCTGCCACACGTACAGACGAATGACACAGAAAGCTGTTAAAGAAAATGACCGGTGTTTTCTCACTTAGCAGCTCATTTCCTTCAGTGTGCTTCTATTTTTACATTATCCACAGGTCGTTTCCCCCTTTGCTGAACATTTGGATAGTTCTCCTTTCACTTGCATAATTTCAATCATCACTAGAGTTGTGTAGTGTTATCTAATGAACATTTCTGGATGTTCTGGACATGGACCGCTGCTGTTTTAATTATGACAAGGGTAAAAACTCTCATTAGTGCTTATTTCTAGATCACACATATATCTGTGAATGTGGTAAGAGATATTTTAAGATGCTTGCACTTAGTAATTACACATAATGGACTTGACTTTGATACCAAATTTTTAGTTAAAGGGGTTATGTAGTATTGATCTTCCAATCCAAGTCTGGTACTAGAACACACTTAGGACTACCAAAACCACCAATGAATCAACACTATGTATCCACAGACTGTATCAGTCACTGAATAAAGTATAAAGATCAGTGTTTACACACATCTGTATTATGGTATCATTAAATTTTCTTCTTTAAACTAAAACTCAGAACCTCATATTTTGACACCCGGTAAAATGTCTTTTTGTCTTATAATCTTAATGTGCTGCGTCAGCTGATAGTTTACATTATAGCTCTGTTAGCTTAGCTCTGGTTTTAGACAGAAAACAGCCACAATAAAAACACAAATCTCCTCTGTTTTCCATACAGTTTTTGATGTTAATAGCTGCACTAAAGATCAGTTAGGAATCGTCCAAACAATTTCAGAACTGTCACACGTTAGTCTGTACTGTGGATCAACAAATGGCAATTTAGCAAAGACAATGATATCCCATAATAACCTTATCCCTTCATAAGCCTCAGAATCAAACTCACCCGTGTAGAAGCAACATTGATTTCATCAAACTCCATTCTTTTCATTCAGAGCTGTGCTCAGTGGTGGAAAACAACAACATTGGTTCTAGTTTTAGTCATTTCGTTACTTTCTTTGACTCTAAAAGTTGTTTCTTAATGGTTCTCATCCCATCTGGTCACTTTCTGACATATTGGTCAAGAGCCCCATGAGGTTAGATTTCTTCACCATTGGAGACTGGCAGAGTGACTCACTACTCCCCCTAGTGATCACATAAATCCATGGGAACATCAGTATGAATATGTTCAGTTCAAATCTCTACAATCCAATACACTGGCATCTTTGACAGAACTTCAGAGCTCTGTATTCTAAACACTAATGATAATTTAAGGTCATTTCAATATTTGAAAGTGGAAATATTACATATAACCCCTTTAGAGTAGGTGCCAATTTCTATTGATTAAAAACGCTTCCTATTATAGAACATATGTCCTCTTTTATGAGTCTTGAAAACACCTCGCTTTTCACAGAATGCCATCTCTGTTAATGTCAGTTTGTATGAATCATTGCCAGTGGACTGGATTTCTATCCAACATCTCAATTGATTATGAATGGATTTACACTTGTCAACATTTTATTGCATCTTCAGTGTAGTAATGAGCTGTCATCAACTTGAGTAACATTATCAGTACTTCTCCTCTCTGCTCTGCACAGGAGAGGAGAGTGTTAAATGACAGCCATATGCTGCAGAGATTCTTGCTTTGACTTTTAATGACAGTGTGGCATGCAAATTAGGTAAATAACATGAATAAAAACTGTATATTTGTAAAGGTTTTCATTGATTTTCATTATATGTACTTTATTTTATTGGGTGTCAGATTGTACTAACTTCAATATAATTTGAAAGTGCATCTGACTGTGGTTTAAAAAAACGATATGCTAGATACTGTGCACAGAAGAAATTAATTACACTCTGTTGGTACACAGTTAGACAGAAAGTGACCAAGACATAAGAACTCACAGTGTTGCACAGCTCCTCAGAAAGGACCAAACCCCAGAGCAGATGAAAAGATCAGACAATGTGCTGTGCTTAAACTCCCATCTGTCAGTCTCCTCTTGATCTGATTATATGCAGTAGAATTTCTTACTTCTTTAACCATATATAGCAGACGCTTAGATTTCTCTTTTTTTCACCATATGTGTTAGAGGTGAGGAAACGTCTTGATTCAAAGCGCTGCAAAAATTCAGATTTATTTTATGTGCAACTCTGAGTTATCTTTTGTTTCCGGTACGTTTGCATACCGAGGTGAGTCACACAGGGACTGGTATTGAAACGATGCAGCTATTTATAAAACGGACTGCTGTTGACTAACTTTTGAGAGCACTTTCAGAGTAAAAGTGAGTTTACTTCTTGCAACGGGACGACAAAGAAAACTGAGGCTGCAACACTTTGAGATGCATCAAAAATCATTGTGTGTCTGAATCCTTAACAGGGGGAATTAAAATCATGAGTCATACTTCACCTATGTGTGTTTGCCTTGCTTTTTATATTTTATAGTGCTATGTGATAATTAAATAAGCTGTTAAATTTGGTATTTGAGCAGGTCCTGACACTGGATGTTTAAATATCTGACATGCAGTGTGATCTTAAGACAGTCTAGCAAAGGTGCTGGTATCAAACGTATCAAACGAATCCTTTTAACACTTCTACTCCCATTTAACCGTCTTGCCCAAGCGATGTTCACTTTTTTTCTCTTTAATGGAGTGCTCACTCATATGGCAAAGTTTCACCACCCCTCTGAGCCCTTAGGTAGTTTTACTGCCATTGTGAGTGACATTTTAAGGCTTAGATGTAAAAGACAAAATGTCATGGGAGCTCTACAGTCACTTGGCCCCGCTGAGACCGCTTTTTCAGCCTTGGAATTCTTAAGGAAAAGAAAGCGCTACAGAATTTCGACTTTGCAGCGGCAGTCTTTCCAGGCCTATACGTTATGTTAACACAGCTTTAAGTAATGTAATGAGGAGGATCGTTTCAGAGCAGAGAACCTAAGAGACAGATTTTCTTTTCCTTGGGCTGTATCGTGTAAAAACTGCCCACAGGACAGGCTTAAACTGAGACTCTCCTTATAACGTAGACGGCAATATACTGAAAAAAAGAGCTTTTTCTGGTGATGTTTTTGCACTGCTCTTTGAAATAAACAATTTCTTCCTTTAATATTTCTGATGTGCTTCTGCTCTAATTTCTTAGCTCACTAAAGTTTATTGTGAAATGCGACTGATAAGACATGATGCACGACAATTTTGGGTGTATCTTGATGGATAGAAAGAGTTTTTTTCTCCCGTTTAACATTTCACAGACTTGCTGGTTATCACAAAGTGGCAGCAGCACATATTTTAATCACCATGCTAGGGATACATTATCTCCCCCAGAATGTGTGTGTACTATATCTTGAAATTCCAGCAAAAATCCCCTCCAGAAGCGCAGGGATTACTGTTGGGTTCCTCATGCTCTCTTGTGTGTTTACTGAAGATTGCATCACCTCCTTTGGATTCATTCTCAATAGCTGACACACACAGCAGGCACGATAATACCAGATTACAGTTTTTATCTTTCCCTGAGATTTTCCAAACAGCTCATGCCGGCAGGTTGAGCCCAAACCTTTATTTGTGTGTTAAACGTAATGTGTGCACTGTGCTCCGTACCTGCTGCTGCCTTGTTTATATCCATTAAGTTTGCTTTAGTCTCGTCAACCGCTTAAAAAAAAGAACGATCAGCTCCGGTGTTGTGTGAAATGGCGTGATAAACAGAGTGGCTTTCATTATGCAGATGATGGGCTATTTTTACATTTGACCAAAAGTTTGAGCTCCTAAAAAGCGGAGCCAGAAACAGGACTTAGGGATGAATTATCCCACCCTTGAAAAATACATTTGTAAATTGAGTTGTACATTATTGATATGTTCCACTAGAAATCCCTGATTGCATTTTGTAAAACACCACAGTTGCTCATTAAATGATTAATGCTGCTGTCCAACAAGCATTCCCGTCCTTGAAATGAAATGGTGAGAGAGGCACATACATAAAAACAGCCCTTTAATGACATGCCTCAGTAGCACTGCAGTAAGCTACCACCAAAAGCAAATAATTACAATTTCCTTAAGAAATTAAGTTTAAATTAAGCAGACATGGCCCAGTCATTGAATCTCATGTGTGTAATGAGCGTGGTGGATTTCTTTGTGACCTCCCTGGGCAGCTGAGGAGGAACATCAGTGTTGAGCCGGCGTGACCGAGTCCGGCTTATTTAGTGACTTTCAAATGAGTCATAAAATGACTCAGCGCTTCACGCAGGAAAGATGAGTTTGGAGTGTGTGACCAGTCCGGTGTGAATAATATGTGAGCAGGCAGATAACTCAAGAAATTAAAAAAAAAAGAAAAAAGAAAAGAAAAAGGCACAAAGTCACAGGAAGTGCTGTGGAAGTAGAGGGTTGTGTGAATGTGTGACGCATCACTGCTCATTAGAGCTCAATCTGCTGTCAGGGTAATTGGGGAAGCTTAATGTGGCTACCTGGATCTTATCAGCCACAAACTTTCCTCACTGTTCATTACAGAGCCTCCAGTTGTTTATTTATTATGCAGGAAATGGTATGAGTCCTAATTTATATGCAGGCTAATGTATAGTACGCTTATGCTTCAACCAGCAGAGTCCACATTTTCAACAGCAGGGACAGAACTTAGGAAAAGATTAAGTAAGAAACGGGGGATTTCTGATAAGCTGTTACTGTATTTACAAAATCCTGCAGATTTAAAGATGAAATCCGTGGAGAGGAACAGAAATTGAAAAATAAAATCCTCAGTCTGTGTTTTTTTTCTCCTTATTTCATAAGAGGAGGAGGAGGAGGAGATGTGGAGGTGATTGATTGTGTCGATCAGGCACATCGTACAGAATGCCAGTGACTAACAGCCCCCACCATTCTCTTCTACCACCTCCTCACTCTCTTTAGCATAACTATGATTAATGTTTAGTTCTCTTGATGTGGTTGCCATAGTAACGACGGAAATTAATACTTGGGGCTCCAGATTCCTCAGGAAGTGGATGAAATATTTATTCTTGTGCTTTTGTGAGTGGAAACCTTGAGTGAAATGGCGGCGCTGTGCACCATTATAATGAGAGCACAGCCAATCAGATGGCATTGTGTTTAATTGATACCGTCACGTCCACGTTCACACAGATCCATGGGAACGACGGTGCTCCACTGATTATTGTTATTCCACCACCACGGCGGGTTTTAACTTGAAGATCACAGCATAGCATTTCATTTACATAGAGCGATGTATATTAATATTTTATGATAACAGGACATATTATCAAACTGCTGCCCACGACCAAACTTTAACCTTCTATTATCTATTGATCTCCAAAATAATGTTCATGCTAATAGTATGTTTGTTAAAACCCTTTACAGTATACTTTTAATGGACTGTGTCAATTTTGAGGTAATATGTTACCATCATACCCAACAGGGATCATATCTAAATAAATAAAATAACATCCTAAATGTTGATGTCAGATGAGGCTTATCTACCACATTTCTGAAAAGATTATTTAATTGCATTAAACAGGTGTTTGAACTGAAAAAAAAAAGATTAGACCTATTTACTAAATGCATGACTGGCCTATTTGCGTCAACATGCAGCTGAAAAGGTGTACCTAATAAAATGGCCAGCGAGTGTACATACAATAATAAGGCTCACTTTGTTGTCTGGAGTTGCAAGAAATAATTTATTGTGTTTTCACTTCAGGCTGGATACCAGATCACCCAGCAGAGGCGGCCCATTGCAGTCGACGGCATGCTCACCTACAGCCTCCTTGGAGGGTTAAAGAGAAACCAGGTGCTCAAAAAAACCGTTCGCATCAAACAGGTTCAGCTTGAGCAGGACAGTGGGAAGAGTCTCCATGATGACGTGCAGAGCCAGACGCTCATAGACCTCAACAGAGCAGGTAATGTCAGCGAGTTTGTGTTGTACAATTTGAAGGATAACCTGTTCCTGTTGCCATAAAACCCTGATAAGCAGTGATGAACTCTTCATTTAATGAATATTGTTTGTGTTGCAAAAGGCAGAAACACCCTCATTATTGTCCATTAAGCCACATATTTGGAGGATTTCCTCTTGAATACAATAAACATATACTTTGAAAGAGTCCCACCCATGTGTATTAGTCTGCAGCGTAAAATCATATGCAAATAACTTTATTTTAGTTTAAAGAAAGTTTTCTGAAAAGGACAGTGGCCACTTTTTCCTCCAGAAATATGTATTTGTGACTAATTTCATTTTCATCCTCAGTGGAGATGATTGGGCTTCAGGGCGAGGGCCACAGACAGTGTACAGAAGTCGGAAAGTAATAAGAGACAAAAGGGCGCAACGTTCATCGTAGTCTGTTCTTGGGATTTATGGATAATAAGAAAAATATTGAATAACGCCAGCTTTATTGTGTAATACAGGAAGAAAAATTGTCCTGACAAACATTAATCTAGAGGAGGTGGTTTGTCACAAAACTCCATGGGATAGGTATCTTAGAGATGTAAAACACTGCTGTGTTCACATCCGTCAGGTGTAGGTCTAATGGAGCTGGTGATGGAGCCCGACATGAGCTGTGGAGAGGAGGCTGCTGCAGCTGTCAGGGAGCTTCAGCTCATCCTACAAGCCCTGGGCACCTGTCAAGGCAACATGTCTGGTATGGAAATCACTCTGTCTCCGTCTCTCTGCCTTCCTCTTCTCTTTTTGGAAGCTGCCAAACCCCACCTTATGCATCTTTCCCATCTGTCGGCTCAGAGGGCCAGCTGAGGGTAGACGCCAACGTGTCAGTGCACAGACCGGGTGAGCCTCTGGGCGTCAGGACCGAGGTCAAGAACATCAACAGCGCCCGGTATCTGGCCAGGGCTATAGGTAAGCACTGGGAAACGTTAAAGAAAGCAGAGCAGTCTTATCAAAGACGGATGTTAGTTTCAAGAAGACAAGCATTTACGGAGGTAGTTTTAACACACCTCTAGCCGTAAGTGTTTTAACTGGTTGCATGAAAGCACACAAACGAAAGAGAATCGGAATGAAACACTGTTTTAGCAGCTGACATTTGCATGGTTTGTCACCCTGGAAGATTGTGTGCAATTGTGTGTGTTATACAAGACATAAGAAGCCCAACAAACACATGCAAACTGTAGCTGAAGTTTCATATCATTACATGTTTTATAGGATTAATGTACAGTACCACTTCAGTGTATCTGAAACTCTTTGATACATAAATTGTAAGGTTATCTTCAGATTGAGTGAGAATTTTCTTTTCATTTCTATCAATCAGACTTTATTTATCCCAAGGCACAATTCAGTTTCAGCAGTCTAAAGGTCATACAAACCAACATTTACAATCGTACCAGCAGACAGTTGTCAACAGTATTTTAAAGCCAGTAAATAAATTATATTACTATATTGAATTATCAGTGCCAGGTAAATTGTATAAATCATGGTAAGTTGCAGTACGGACATTGTCAGGGCCTTTATGCCGGTTTGATGTGTAAATTATTGTTCTGTGTCAAAGTACGTGCAGCTTTTGTGCAGGCATTGGGCTACATATGCATCTGATTAAATACACTGAAGTTATGACCTCGAATTAAGGTCAGAAAGATATGCGAAAAGATTTGGTGTCTTCTTGAGAGCCACTATGTACTGTACGTAGCAATAACTTCAATATATGCTGACTCTTCTGCTGTCAAAGCAGTGGTGAGTTAATGCACTACTGCCTAATCCACATTAGGCACAAAATGTCAAATCGCACCAATCACAAATCATAGCATAATGTTAGCTTACAACATACTATCATCAACTTGCAGACATAGGAAATGAATGCTAACAAATACAAACAAGCTCATGACTGATATAATGCCCATACTGAGAGTTCCTTGTTTGGAGATGTCTGTCCAGGTTGTTTTTATTAAATGTAAACAAGTAAATCTTTAGGTTTTAATTTCTGGAAGGTTCCTCACAAAAAACAGTCTGAATTCTCTCATCTGCATCTGTTATAAACATGTGTTTTTATTAAACATTGTACATGATCTCCAAAGTGACAGTGAGTAGGAGCATTTTCTATAAATGTATTCAAAGTTCATTATGAAATTTTGCATTAAGAAAATGCCAAAAAAGTTACAAATTTTTTGCAGAGAATTTTTTTACTCGAAGCATTTTCCACAGAAGAGCAAATGTGCATAGAGGAATATCAGTACATCTTATTTTTTTCTTTTTAAACTCTTTATTGAATTTAGAACAGTGATGACAATATAAAAAAGTCATATACAGTATCCAATATATGTGATGGCAGAACAAGAACACTACACCTGCATCCACATACACACACAAAAAAAACCCAAAAAAACCCATAATATTTAGTGAAAATTTGATTTAATGCATCTTTTTTAAGATAAATTCTCACATTACAAAAAGTTTTCACATGTGACTGATCAGCTGTGAGCGGCATCTTCCTGGATATTTTGATGAAGTGTTAAAACATATTTAGTACAACAGGTCAGATTCTATCCATGAAAACATACATCACAGCGACAAATGCTGTGCTTCTTCTACTCTATTAGAGCCATGTTTAATGCACCCTACACTGCCACCTGTTGGAAACATAACACAGCTCTGATCGTTTACTCCAAACCAGTTAAGGAAATTTTAGTTTTGCAACTTTTTAAAAGTTTCCCCTCAAATTTGCTTGACATTTTGCGGACTCATAGTTAATGTTACATCAGCCAGAGAGAACAGTGGAGCGAACCCAATAAAACCTGATAAAAGCAGGCATAATGGAAAATAATTAAACTCTTCTGAGTCATGGACACCGGGGTCATCTCTGGTGAGAATCAAGCACAGTTTTCAAGACTTTCAGCGCAAATAGAGAAAAGGGAACCATCTGGCCACTGAGCAGACTGTTTGGATTCATTTAGGGTTAGAATGCATACTTGTAACTTCAGCATCACACACTTTCTGTGCAGAGCTTTACGCAGAGATTTCTTCTTTGTATCTGCACCCAGAAATTCATGAAAGCACTAGTTTTTACAGTGTCTTTGTAAACACATTTTCCATCTTCTTTATTTTACAAATGTGCAAAAGTTGATTTTAATCTTAGCAATAATTCGTGAGTGTGTGTTTCCAATCTCAAAGTCTTACTGCTCCAAATTTGAGACCATTTAAAAGCAACTTTTCCGCACATTGTTGTTGTAGAATTTCCACATCGACACACACACTTGTACAGTTTAAACAGCTGTTTAAAGGCTATATCATTGGCTTCTGTTCATACAAATTTGATTCGGTTTTATTTTTTTTTAGCTCAAACAAGACAGCGGGATACACCGTGAGATGAAGACGTGAGGTGTATCCAGTGTTGACGGGAACTTGTGAAGAATAACTTTGAGACTGACAGCCATTCACAAACAATTAGCTGTGTGATTGCGGTGCGTGGCTCCTCACAGCTGCTCACTTTAAAAACAGTGTATATTTGACGTCAACTCTGTCTTCGCTGACTGCTGATTGATTCGCTTAGAGAGCTGACAAGGAGCCAAAGCCCGAAAATCTCAGCGCTTTACATGCAGGTTTATAGGTTCAGCTTGACGTGCCGTGGTGCCCTGCTTGATATTTTTTTATCGATGAAGTTCTACCGCATTTGCTCTACTGCTGAATCTGTATTTAAAAGGCACGGAGGAAAAACATCATTTATCACAGTTATAATGTGGCAGCAGACAGAGAAATGAGTATTGCCAGTGTATCAGAGCAGATGTTTGGCCTTTTCCACCAAATTATATTTGTGTGCACTACTGTTATTGGATAAAATGTCTGTATCTGTGTTTGCTAATATTCTCCAGACTATGAGATCCAGAGGCAGATTGATGTCCTGCAGAGAGGGGGAACGGTGCAAAATGAGACTCGAGCTTATGATTCCAAATCAGGGTAAGAGGATGAAAGACCAGCACTGTAATGCCAAGCCTTAGCCTCTACAGCACCCTCTGACTGGGATCTGTGCCTGGTTCATTAGTCCTGGGCTTTGCTGAGGAGGAACCATCATGGTAATGATGATGAATAGAGCCATTTGGATGCCACCGTCATCTCCTGTTATCTGTGAGCTATGCGCTGCTCACAGGCTTATGGTGCTGCAGAATGAGCCAGCTCTCACACAGCTGAGGCCTTGATCATCTTCTGGGTTCTGATTCCTTCCCAAGAGGCCTTGTTCTGTTGAGGTACATGTTGATGTGTGTTAAATAGTGTGTGTGATGGCCTCTGATTGGCTCTCTCTCCCCGTTCCTCTGAAGGAGACTTCAGCTTGTACTGCATCACACAGCCAGGTCGACTGGAAGGCACCATCTCACATATGTTCAACAGTGTTATTTAATTATTTTTGTAAAAAGCAGCACTAATACACACCGTCTTTGGATGTAACTGGACTTAATTTGTCTATTAATTAATGTGAAATCTTTTTTTTTGGATTGTAAGATTGATCACAGTTTATTAAATGTCAGAAGATAATGAAAAAATGTTCACTACAGTAGTGCAACTGCTCATAGACCAAAAAGGCTTCACAAATCATTCCTAAGTAAGAATAATGTGCAAATAATTCACAGTCTTCTAATCACACAAGCAAAATTCCAGGGGTCTTTGGCTTTTTTGAGACTTAACCAAGTATTTGAGTCAGTGAGCCTGTTTACATGACCATAAAAGTCATATATTGGGAGTAATTGGATAATTGTAATAATCAGATCTGACGCATTTACATGCACTTAAGACATGAGATAATCAAGTCTATTATCCAGGCCATTATTGGATTTCTGTTGGAGTTTGTACGTATGTAGAGATGGTAGACTCAATTTTCCTGTTGTCTTCTGCTCACGTTTGACTATGTAACTTCCATTTTCTACGATTTTAATTGTGTTTACACATGCACAGACATAAAAGAACGAAATAAGTCAGTTATGGACTGTATGCATGCAGGAAGACATCAGAGTATTGGGGAGAAATCCAGGTGTGTTAATCTGATTTCTCACATTCAGATTACTGCCGTCATCTTCCTCTTGACAATACCCCATAGATTCTCTGTGGGGTTCAGGTCAGGCCAGTTTGCAGGCCAGTCAAGCACAGTCACACCATGGTCATTGTACCAGCTTTTGGTACTTTTGGCAGTGTGGGCAGGTGCCAAGTCCGGCTGGAAAATGAAATCAGCATCTCCATAAAGCTTGTCAGCAGAAGGAAGCATGAAGTGCTCTAAAATATCCTGGTACATAGCTGCGTAGACTGTGGACTTCAGAAAACACAGTGGAGCAACACCAGCAGATGCCATGACAGCCCAAATCATCACTGACTGTGGAAACGTCACACTGGACTTTAACCAACGTGGATTCTGTTCCTCTCCACTCTTCCTCCAGACTCTGGGACCTTGATTTCCAAATGACATGCAAAATTTACTTTCATTTAACAAGAGGACTTTGGGCTTACCACAGTCAGCAGCAGTGTTAGGAGAGTAAAGTTATGCAGATATCACCATTTGGCCAAAAATGTGACTTAGGCAATGATGCTATGAGGCTAACAAAATGATTCTTCTGATGTAAAACCTTTGACATTTGTATCATGAAATTCTATTTGTAGTTAAATCTGTATATTGTCTTCTAGGGAGACCATTCCTATGAGAGACAAAGAGGGTCTTCAAGACTACAGGTGAGTGTGAGTGTGTGTGCCGTCTGCTGTACACACCCTGCAGCTGGTTTACTGACATACAGTTAATGATATCTGAAGATTAGATTCCCCCTCAATGGGGACAGAAAAAAAAAGATGATGAGCGGCGATATGAGTGGCAGGAAGATGCAGAGACGTAAACACATCATTCAGTGTCTGGACCCCAGGTGTGTGTGTTTAAGTTTAGGAGGAGGAATGAAAGACAGGCAGGTTTAAGGCTGATGGAGCCACGTGATTAGGAGGTTTAGTGAAATGTGACAAGTGTGGTGTCAAGAGAACTATTAGCAGTTCAACAAAAGCAAACCCGTCTCCTCCAACCTTATCTTTTCTGTCGATAAAGCATCTGACCTCCTTCCTCCCCTTTGTGGAAACATAAAAAAAGAGAAATGTAATGAATTAAAAGCTGTATTTGAGATACTGTGGCTTACTATCCCGTCGTCTCCCGTTTCTAGCATGGCATCTCATCCACATGATTGACAAGGGAATGGGCTCGGTCAGCTGGTCTCCAAACCCCACCCCCCACCCCCACCCCATTCACACCCAGGTTTTGGGGTTTTTTTGGTTTT
>JAPQRQ010000001.1:2464915-2477228 GCA_037367365.1 Apogon talboti
ACTTTTTTGTTAAGTACATAATTCCATATGTGTTCATTCATAGTTTTGATGCCTTCAGTGAGAATCTACAATGTAATAGTCATGAAAATAAAGGAAACACATTGAATGAGAAGGTGTGTCCAAACTTTTGGCCTGTACTGTATGTGCACAGTCCATTGAGCATCTTTTAAAGACGCACCTATTTGCACTGGCTTTTAATACAAGTGTGTGACTTTTATTTCTTTTATCTTCTGGTTGTGTTTCAGATTCTATTTATCCTATTACTGTGTATCTGTATTTTTTATCATGTATTTATTCTTATTTTACTCCTTTTAGCATATCTTGTATTTGTGTCTGCAGATTTGTACAGCACTTTGGGCACTTTGCGTTGTTTTAAATGTACTATATAAATACACTTGACCTTATAAAATATAATGATAAAAGTGTCTGATAACAGCTAATCAGTTTTTATCAAACCTAACCACAATATGGCCATGCTCCTGTTTTACAAATAGATTTGCTGCCTTTTTGGTGTTATAATGTGTGATGAACACCTTTGGGTTTTCTACTGCTGGTTGGGTAAGACAAGGAATCAGGATACTCATTTACATTCCTGGAACTTTTCACTCTTTTATTTTCACTCAAGTCTGACGTGAGTTAAATACTTAATACAGTCAGTCTGGATTAGTTGAAGTCACATTTATAATAGAACTGAACAACTAAAATTACATATCAGTGAGATTTTATTCACAGTATTGTAGTTATTTCTTGATTAAGTAATGCTTAACTAATGCATCATTAATCCATGAATGAATGATAAAGTCACTGTCATGTGTTTACTTCACACTTAATTGAAGGAATGTTAACTCACTGTTAACATTAACTGATGCTACTAAATTAGCTGGATTTCACAGACATTAACTTCAGTTGTGACTGATGGATGAACCTCTCTGTAACACTAACAGTAACACACATAAATCCAAAACCAGATTGGTGTCACCAGAGGCAAATATGCACATGCTGCTGCATATCTTCAGGTTTTTTTCTTGCACAGGCCTGCAGTGTCTACTTGGTCATGCAGCAACGTGTAAATGTTTGCTCCGGAACAACAGGTTTGATTTTTATTTTCTGTTCTTTGTACTCTCAGACTTATCAAATGCTACCCCTAAAAACTAAATTTGTGGAATGTTGTTTATTTAATTAATCTGTGCATGAAGAAACTGTGATCATTATTTTTTGGTGAGACAGGAATTCGTGGTGCATTAATTCATGCACTGAATCACAATGTCATGCATTATTTAAGCACTATGTCTTGAATACATGATTTATCCCCTCAATATACAGTGTACCCAAGTTCTTCTTCTAACTTTAACATTCAAACAATGCATGAAAATGTCTTTATACACTCTACATATAATTAAATATTTGCCCACTGTAACCATGAAGCTTCAAAAATGAACATGACGACCAGCTAAATACTGTTTTTTAAGTTATTAAGAGTCAAAGTAAAAGCAAACTGGAGACTATGTGGAATATTTCGATGTCTTATTGGACTTAAGGTCAAAAATGCAGACAGCAAACATGTTTTCATTGAGCTGTGGGTGTGTGGACAAACAGTGGAAGGAACTCCCCGGAGTCATTTACACAGTGGAGCAGAAATATAAAGAACACATTACTTATTCGTGTTAACGATTCAGGTCTTCCAAAATATTGAACCAATGTATATTCACATGGAGCTGCTATTAAAATACTGTTACGTGTTGCTTTTACTAACAGGGCAAGTCACAGCGGCTGGGCGTTGCCATGGTAACAATCAGGCAGTTTCTACGCTGACATAAGTTTCATCACACCCTCTGAAGTCGTTAAACATGAGTGAGTGTTTGGGTTTTACCTGGAAGGGTGTGTTGATGCGGCTGACCAGAGTATCTAAAATGTGGACGCTCTCGTGTCGGTGGAGGAGGATGAATGACAGGAACGTCTGCAGCAGAGCCGGTTCAGACACACTCCTCAGGAAGAGGTCCAGGTAAGCTGTGGTGGTCATCACCTCCTCTAGGGTGAGCTTGACAGAGGAAAGAAGAAAGGTTAATAAGAGCCAACAAAATAACGAAAAGCAGGTGTGAAATGAAGTTTATATGAACTGAAATATAAATAAAACTGAGGCTTTAGAAAAAATAGATAACTGTATTGTATGATAAACAAAAAGTATTTATAAATGCCTTGAGGTTTTGGTTTTTGTCCATTTATCTCATATATCAAAGCTGTCTTTTATGGACACTGTTCATCTGTTAGATGTAAATACGTTTTTAATAGTAACGTGTTATTTTGACACAGCACAATATATTTTCTGATACTTTTAGATTTTGCCCACAAAGAAGCCATATTACAAAGATGACTAAAAATAATAAAATCTTAAAGCTGTGGCACTTGACAGTTTTTAGCATCAATGGGTAGAAATTCCATCAATATTTCGTCATATTGTGATTAATTTGCTCTGAGAGGATATGAGACTACTTGCCTGTGTTTACAGATTTTGATGACTCAGATAGTAGAGTTAAATATATGACTGACAGATATAATGACTGACTACGGATCAGTTTCCAGACCTGTATGTGACCCGGTCCTACAGCTCAACTCAACATGGAAATTTGGAAAAGTGCCTTCCATTTTCCGTACTGGCATGAAATGACATCAGCTCTTCTATATTTACATTTATTAGTGTATTTAGAATGAGAGTAGAGAGCTGCAAAAGGAAGGTGTGTTTGTAACTAAAACTCAGTATTTCCATATTAAACTTGGGAAAAAACCTCATTAAAACTAAACAAAATGCATTAAAACTAAAATAAATGAAATTTTAAAAAGTCAAAATGAAGGGAAGGACTGGTTAGACAGCTTCTGTACAGTAAAATGTTTTAGATCTACACATCCATGTGTCCGTACTTGTTAAAAGTATGTTTAGTGTTGGTGTCTCCACCAATAACTGTTCCTGTTTCATCCATGATAACAGCCTGGACACTGATGTCTATGTAGAGGAGGTTTGGGTTTTCTGTGAAAGCTCTTATACCCACTCCTGTGTTCTTCAGTTCATCTCCTCTGTTCCATTACAGCAGCAACAGTGTGCAACATGAGATACCGTAACTTAGAAATGGAATTGGCAGCCGTCAACAAACGACCGTCTCTCAGAATCAGAATCTTATATATTAGACCTTTAATACTGTTTATATCTTAATGGCTTTGTATATGGTTTAGACATGATTTACTGATGCTTTCTGAATCGTCCAATTATAGAAAAAGCTTTGCCTAGTTTGATTAAAAGATCTAATTAATCTTAATACATTTTGAATTCCATCGGGTGTCTGATGAATGGAATCCCACACAGACAGATACTTTTTTTTTATAAGTCTCTACTGGTTTTTTTACAACCTGGTTAATGGCACAGCTAAAATGCCATCCAGAACAATGAATTAAGCTGCAGGGAGCATGACAAAATACCCCCCACTAGGATATTAATCACATCTGAATAGGATTAAGAGGAAAGAGAACGAGGATGGCTACTAACTTTGTGCAGTGCTGGTGCTAATACAGGCACGAGGAATCCGTTATAGATGTAACTCACGAGCTGGTCTCTGATACCAGGGTGGGCCACCTGAGAATAGAAAATATTACACGTCAGTCAAGAGTGCGGTCAGGGAAAAGGTTACAGGCCTTTACCGTGTGTCCATGCATTTTTAATGGGACCCAGGGTTGTGTGTGCAGCGCGTTTCCACCTGAATAACTGCGTTGCAGAATTCCAGCGAGTTGAGAAACTGGACGAGCGCCGGCATCTTGAGCCAGTCCTCTTTATGCAGGCAGTGCCACTCCTCAGTGGGAACCTCCAGCTTAGTGGGCAGGGATGAGTAGAGGCCACTCAGCCCCGTGGCCAGGACCTGACGTGGAGAGAGAGAGACAGAGAGAGGAGGGGAATCAGGGCGGTCAGGACCAAATAAGATGGGCCATCATTACTGGTTTGGTCAAAGGCAGATGTGGGATTAGGAACATCCAGTATGTAATACACTGACCAGCCAAAAAAAAAAGTCACACATGCAACATTTGACTGCACCACCTTTGGTTTTGATTACAGGAGACATTCACTGTGACATTTATTTTGCCACATAATGCTTATGTAGTGTCACAATAAGGTTCAGAGTATTTTTCCCATCCATAGTTGGATTAATTTTTGATTATTCATAATGGAGAATCAGACCGCTGCATCAAGTCTTCATCACATCTCAGATTAGAGTCTGGACTTTATAGAGGTTAATCCATGTGTGAAAATGGCGTCTCATTCTCTCTGAACCATTCTGTCACAAGCCTGATGATCCTGATCAGTCCTGGCATTGTCCAATCTGTATGACGTTACAGACATGAAAGGACACTTACTGCAGTTACAGTTAAATAACCTATTACAGTTGAATCATTATTAACCACTGCAGTACTGACCCATGGAAGGATCTGAACTATTTGCTTTATTAAATCCGGGCAGTTACTTTTTTTTGGCCAGGCTGTTTATTTAACTCATTCATATTTATAGTACTTCTGTCTGTGTTGTACGGTTTCAAGAATCATTTTATTTATTGCCTGATTTACAATATTACTTTACTATGATGACAATGATGATGATAATAAAAATTCTTCTCTAAACTCCTCCATATTTTCATATTACACGATATCACTACTGTTTTTTGTTGCTAGTATCTCTATGGTGGTGATGATAAAAACAAAACACATAAACTTCTCAACTGGAAATACTCACTTTGAAAGAAAACAATCCAGTTAACAGTTGGATGTTTAGTTCCAGATTTACTGATTAATTATTTTGAGTTCGGCCTTTATGTGACTTAACGTCTATACACAGTAATTTTTAAGGCATGAATAACTTTGGTTTTAATGCCCAGTTCAAAATGCACCCATTTTCTAATAACGTCAAAGTTATGAGGCTTTTTCCTGCTCCAAACTATTCTTAGGATATCTTTTAGAAAGTCACTACTGGTCGACCCAATACTGGTAACTCAAGCTGTCCATTAAATGTAGTAGCACAGAAAGTACAATATTTGAATCTATATACAATAATGGAGTGGGAGTGAACTATATTTACTATTATTAGCACCTCAAAAACACTACTGCAGGATGTTATTTGCATATTTAGACAACATTGACTTGGCCATCATCTGTTCTATACAGAATAATAAAAAATAATTTGACGTTAAGTATTATTAAAAGAAAGTTATGAGCCCCATTAAAGATTAATCATGGAGTGTACTGTATTTATGCAAGGTTTCCAAGCTGCCAGTTGTGTGTTCGGCTTCACCCAGCATATTTATGAGTGTTTTATTACTCACGGTGGAGCACTTTTTGATAATGCAATGCAGATGTAAATACAGCATTGCAGCAGCCCACACATGAGTGTGCCTTCTCCTCCTCCTACAGTCACATACATATGGATTTACAACTCCTACATATCAGCTGTGAAGCATTTATAAATATTAGAAGAGAAAATGTTTCTCTGTCTGGAACACTCCCCTCTTAATCTCTCTGATATGATAACAACAACTCTAATTATTGTCATCGCAACAAATGGTGAATATCAGTGTGATTTCTGTCCTTTTTTTGTGTAATAATTCTTTGAGGAAATGTCTGCAACGACCGCCAAGGCTGAGATAACACTGCAGTCACATTTCACTGTGGGATGAGTGCATCATTAGTGTTGCATTGATGTATACATCCTCTATAGGATTATCCTTGTGGGCTGCCAGTGGAGCCAATTATATTCAGGCTCCTGTTGTTTAACTGGCATCACATCAAAAGCCGATTTCATTGCACTGTCTGAAGCTGTGGGTAAAAGCCATTATTTACATGGGATTAGCTCGCAAATGTGTCATAATCTTATAAATACCATGCCTAACATTTTGGGGCTTGAGATATAAAACTGTTTCTAGTAATGCTATTAATTTAGATGCATTTTTTGGTCTGATTATGGAGCTCAGGGTCACAGAGAAGTCAGGGAATAGGACTGAAAAATATGATTAATGCACTTAGCTATATCTTTAATTTATATTCATTCTATACCCATTATTATGCACTTTATGTGTTGTACTGCATTATGGTTGTCTTATTCTTTTTAATGGTATTTTCAGCTCGAAGGCTTTGTTAATTGGTAATGATGTTTGGTGTTATTATCTGGTGCATGTACAGTATATGACCAAAAATACATACAATTTGAACTTGAACAGAGCCAAGAACACGGCTGAGGCTACCACAAAAATAAAAAAGAATTCAATTTTTGTGTGTTTTTTTTGTAACTAAGGAGACTACAACATAAATAAGGAATACATTCAAGACTCCAGACTAACCGGACAGAAGTAGGTGTTCTCTGAGATGTGCTTGGCCACCCGCTCGTTCTCAGCAGACAAAGACATAATGAGCAGCAGGGCATCCCTGGCTTGCTGACCCACAGTCCCCTCCCTGTGGATGAATGGGATGAGCAAGGAGAAAATGAGGAAGTTTGTGGCCCCCTGATCCTCGCTGGTGTGAAAAAACAGCTCCAGAATTGACGGGTCCTTTGCCAGGACGCAGCAGAGCTGGTTGAGCAGCAGCACCAGCTCCGCCTCCACCTGCGGGGCGGTGGTGCCCGAGCAGGACGACAGCAGCATCATCAGGGGCCGTAGGATGGGCTTGTGATGCAGAAGAGGCTGGTGCGCTTGGCCCACCAGCATCTCGTACATCTTCAGCTGCTCCAGCTTCATGTCATCTGTGAACTCCCTGCGCAGGCTCCACACAAAAAGACGCTCCATCACGTTCTCCATCACTACGAACTCCAGGATGGGGCCCATGGCACCGGCCTGACCGCTCTCCTCTTCCATCAGCAGGAACAGCATATGTTCCACATAGTTCTGCACCGCGCTCGCCTCGTCACCAGGGATGGAGCCGAAACGAGGGCCACCGCTGGACCCTGCACTGAGGTTGATGACACCCAGGGAGGGCATGGAGCTGCGCAGGGGGTCATGCTTTTCTAGAATCTTCACCACCTACAGTAACAGACAAGAGAAATATGACTTAGACATTAGATATTCTAAAGTGTTGTAGCTTGTAATCTCTCTGAAATAGACACACTGACCGCCTTTAGTGACAGAATCTTTTTTTTATTATTTATTTATTGCTTTTTTTATTTTTCCACTGACTTGTACATCTTAGTAACATACAGATATTTACACACACTTTGCACATTTGTTCATATTTTACATGTGTACTGTAGTCTATATTTCTGATATATCCATTTTCTCAACAATCACTGGAAAGGACAGTCGAAATAAAGTAATAGAAAGAACATAAAATTGAAACAGATCTTGAACAATGAGCATATGGGAGTCACCATGTAGCTGTGATTGTTCATTTATATAAAATAAAATCAGGTTTCTGGATTATCATATATTGAACCCATTTCTCCCAATATGAAGCAAATAGATGTTCCGATGCAGTTATTTTCTACATTTCGTAAATGTCCAATGTTATGTCAGGGATGGCTTTTCCTACTCACTTAGTAACAGAATCTTAATCAATATATAGAGAAGAAAATAAAACCATTTCCATCCAGTCTGACACACTGGCCCTTTAAACAGATACAGTAATTATTGTATTCTGAACAGGTAAACCTATTAGACAAAAGTGGGGGTAACGGACCAGCATCGGAGTACAGATAAACTCTGCTGGCAGTAGTGAAACAGTCCTTTGTGTATCCAGTCCCTCCCTTGTGTGTGTCTGCTGTGTAGAAACTAGAGTCACAATAATGGGCCCAGTGTCCCCTGCCTGCCACTGCTGCCATGACAATCGACTGTGTACAAGAGAACTGGGCATGGCTGTTGGAAACAAGAGAGCCGAGATTGTAACTGTTCCCTGAGCTGGATGGGGCTTGGTCCAGTGGATCAGGCCTCAGGGTTCAGTTCTGCAAGTCTTACTGGACTGACGGGTACATTTGAGATTCGGTCATTGATTTTGCTCACCGCACAAATAAAACTTTTTTTCTCTTTTTTCCTCAAATCTAGAGCTTCACTCTGGTAAATAAAAACATTTAAGGTGTTTGTTTTATTCTTCCCTTTGATACAGCTGACCTGTCAGCTGGATGTGATACAAATGGTAGATAAAGTATCACTAAAAGGAATGTCATTCATGAGACTGGAGCCACCTTTAGTACTAAATCCACTGGAATCATTTGCCACTGACGTTATCAGTAGTGGCTTTTCCATTGGATATATACACAAAACTTTACCGATATTTACTAAATGTAGAAAAACCAGAAGTGCGTAATGTGTTTTTTTCCATTAAATCACATATGCCATTATTTTTTTATTTATTATCGCGAGATGTCACGAGAAGTCATTCCATAAACATGGTAACAAACATAAATGTCACGTTAACAGATATATTCATTGTTATTATATATTACCCCTCTATCCCGTACTAAATTCAAAATGATTCGGTTTCCTGGTGTGTCCATGTTTATTGTAAAACTCTTCTTCTTCGCTTCTTGTAACATCCGTCTACATCCGTTTTTTTTTTTGTTCACATGACTCTAGTTGCAGAAAAAGGTCTTTCCATTGCAGTTTTGCACGATATACCAATTTCGCAACGCCCGAAAAACCACCTCTTGCCAGCACAAAAACTTTTCATTGAAAAACAAGAGTTTTGGCAAAATTGCCATTCTTCCATTGGGCAAATTTTTATGCGCAAGTTATATTCGCACACTTTCAGAGTCAATGGAAAAGCCACTAGTGTCTTTCATCAAGGTCAGTGTGTTTTTGTGACAGCTGTACGTAGCAAAACAATGACATCAAACTCCTGGAAACATGCGGAAAACTAATCATGACAAGTAGACAAAAAAAAAACAGTCCAACAGGTTTCGGTTCACAACAAAAGATGACAACAGTCCTGGTTGCATTGTGTGTAAAATTACCATTTCAAGTACAGGTGGAAACACTAGAAAACACGCAAAGCTATGTTTCTACAGAACACGGGCTTAAATTCCAGGAATACCATGTAACTGACACTCTACACACAAAACACTGGAGCTTTTGCACATCTGAGTAGCATTTATTTTTCTACTCTGTTACTTCACTGTGATTAAGAAAAAACTGTGTAGACAGTTTTTTGGTTTTTTTTCCACAAGGGAAATTAATTAAGAATGAATCAGGGAATAGAAGGAGGATCAGTCCAATGAGTAGAATCGATAGTGGCACTGGTACCAATAAAAACTCATCAGCTCCCATCCTTCACAGACCTGTTAGGGATCACATGGCATTCAAAACAAATGAGACATAGTGATGTAACACACTGCCCACATTTCATTGTCTACAGTCAAAGATTGTCCGCAGCTCCACAGCAAATGACAGCCCTGTTTACATTTAACAACAAAAACAATGAGGAGCATCAGGCCTGAGAGACCCAGATAAGATACAGGAAATGAACATAAAACTACTCTTTCACTGAAGCGGGCCCGGGCCATTCCTGCTTGCATCATGTTCCTCAGATTTCAAGGTTTTCCGAAGTGAAACCAAAGTCAAGAGGACTCTTATCAGGCTACAGATTATCTAAGCGTGGAAATAAGACTCTGCAGGAGTGAGACTGTGCTGCCAGTTTGCCTTCAGCAAAACAAGCTTTGGTGTAGAACAGGGAGTTCTTTCTTATTTATTTATTTTTTTTGTTCACCGTCAGTAGCTGGGAATATTCACAATGTGATCACAAAAATGTATGTGCTTCATTTTTAGGGAAAAATATGAAGCTAAATATAAGTATGAATAACCACATACATGCAGTGTTTACACTATCTATAGGCCACGTGTAATAACTGCAAGAAAAAAGACCAAAACAGTAGCAGTTATTACACATTAACAAGTGAATGATGAAGTAAGTATTTTTACTAAAGTTCTGTAAGCTCAGCCACACAAACTAAAGTAGTGGGACTTATGTTTTCATTTTTCTGTAGCTTTATAACTCTAGTCCACTACATCTCAACACTAAACAGTGACTCTTGTTTTCATGTTAAGTTAATGATATAATTTGTTGACCACGTCACTTTTTTATCAGTTTTCTCTGTTTTGATATAATAACCTATGTTTTGCTGTTTTGATTGGTAGAATAAAGATAATTTTGATTTGAATGTAGGCGAGGCGTGTATAATTCACAGTCGGTTGACTTAAAATCAGCCCCATTGTTTGTGTTTTTTGTATTATGGATGATGACTGAGTAAACATAAAGATGAAACCTGAATGTACTCTGAGCTTTTACGAACATGTATATGGTCACCCAATTAAATATAGGAAAATACCTGAGTTTCCCTGGAAAAAAAGCAAAAAGCAGGGGATCATTTGAAAAGAAATGGTGATAAATCACTTATGAAAGGTTAATTGTAAAGAAAAATCCATTTAAAAGTTGCCACAGAAATAGTTCCAGGTCTTTAAAGGCAATTATCCTGTTCCCAGAATACTAAATAAATAAAATCAGAAAATTACTTCCTATAATTACAGTACATTTTCTAAGCAGCAACACTGCCAACTAGTGGAAAGACCCACCACTCACCAAAGGCTAATGAGATTTTACACACTTGCAGTCCACCACAACCTCTGACCAAATCCAATCCCTATAAGCTCGTGGCAAACCTAATGAAAACACAGTGGAATTCGGCCTCATTTAGCTGTGAGCAGCATGGAGCCTCAGAGCGGACAAAAGGGTCAGACCCCACACTGACAGCCACTAGTGTGGACGCAGACACAGTTGGCACTTAAGTTACCAACACCCTTTGTGTCCGCTCAGTGCCTGGCCAGTGTCAAACTCATGTCGGTGAGTATAAACTTTATTCGTCTTTGCGTAGGACGAACAGGCCTAACGGGCTGCCAGGTCCCACCGGGGTGAGCAGGGACACATGCTGCTGCAAAGAGCCAAGAGTCCCAAACACTCGGCGACACACTGCCAAGATTCCACGGTGCATGACCACACTGCAGCTTAGTGAGCGAGTCACTCAGTGTGGACAGTCAGGGTTCAACGCATCAGTTAGGTTTTTTTTAGACTTTTTCTGTAGCTCTTTTCGTATGGATAGTTCTAATCTGGTCTGGAACACAGTGGAAAAAGTGGAGTTTGTGACACAGCTCCACCCTTTTGAAGATGGAATAGATGTCCGTCAGTCCTGGTCACACCTACAGCCTGTCCGTCCATGGGAGTGGATCTCTCCTTCACTGTGGTTCTCCCTGAGGTTCCTCTTTTTCCCACTGGGTTTTGTGGACTTTTTCCTTGCTGAGAAGGAGGGTCTAAGGTCGGGGGATGCCCGGGACATTGATCCATTTGCGTCACTGACTGTTTACTAACTGATTACTTGACTGTTTGCTTATTTTTATTGTATTTACTTTATCAGTTCAACAATTTCTGTAAAGCCCTCTGAGGTGACTTTGTTGTGATATTGGGCTCTATAAATAAAATTGAATTGAATTGAATTGAATGAAACTAAAAGAGGTCAAAATTTCACCAACACTTGTAGTATATAGCTCAACTTTACTGTTAGATCTGTATGTTTCAACTTAAATGACCTCTTACAAAAAACAAAAACATGAAACAATCATTTTTCTTTATGATTGTACATTTTGTAAAACTTTGTTTATCTACAGAGTAATGTGAAGACGTGAACTCATAGAGGAACGTTTGAATTCACAGTATGTGATGTCTGCTCCTACAGATCTGTCAAACAAAACCACAAAAAAGTTTGCATGATGTCGTAGTAACATGGATTAATAGGAATTGTACTAATTGCTATGACTGATGATGAAAATCTACCTGACCCGATGAGTTAATGTATTAAAGTTTCATTCACATCACACTGAATGACATATATACATGTTTAACATTTTATTTTTAAGGAAACAGATGAAGGTAATGTTTTCTAATGTTGATGTTAAATGTTAACATAAAAGCAGGTAAATCAACCTATCTAATGGAAAATTATCTGTTAACATAATGTTACCGAACACATGACCATGAGCCAGATACAGCTACACTGATACTAATATTTAGCAGTATAATATCTCTGCTGGGTTACTATGTTGCAAATAAGCTAAATTTTAAAAAATGTAGTGTGGCTGAAGTACCGAGTGCATTATTGTGACTGATGTTTTTGTCCTGTAAAGGGGATAGGACACTGATGACACATGACCAAATGAAACAGCTGCTACATAGAATTAATCTACGGAGCCCCGCTAGGGTCACGGTGGGAAATATTTTTACACTGAACTATTGCGTTCCCTCGCAATAGTATTGCGTT
>JAPQRQ010000001.1:2477328-2496341 GCA_037367365.1 Apogon talboti
CCCCCCCCCCCCCCCCCCCCCCCCCCCCCCCCCCCCCCCCCCCCCCCCCGTAAGAGAAAATAATTGAGAAGCACTGGCTTACATGCAGTTTGTCTTTGAGTCTTTGTTGTGTGGGCACTAAGGTTGTAACAATGACATGGTGTTACGATTATCCACAATTTTAAACGTCACGGTTAATTAATCGTCAGGGCTTCCAAAAACTGTCTCATAAAGTACAGTAGATTACCAAACCAAAGAACCAAAGACACACCAATATACGTTTCCGGACGGAACGAAAGCAACGTTACACAAACACTGCATTCGACATTCCACGAGGGAAAATAACAGAGAAGCAAGCTGGCCGTCTGTATCCGCTTTTCAAGAATGCAGTCTATATCCACCTAGAAAGTGGGTAAAATCGCCATTGTGGGATTACTGTGGTTATCCAACAGATGCCAGTGGGAACATTAATGACTACAGGAGTGCAACGTGCAAAAAGTGCCGGACACACCGACGGGTCCTGATGACGTTAAAAATTAGGCTGTGACAAGGTAAGAGAACACTATATTAGGGCTGCAACAACAACTCGATTAAATTGATCCAAATCGATTCTTAAAAGAATTGGGAACGAATGCGGCAGTCGATTCATTGGGTCTTGAGCACGTCATGCCCGCACGGTGTGTAGCGTAACAGGGGAAAAGACAGAGCACCATGGCCGAGGCTTCGGATGCCGGGCCAGATGTTTAAAGATGGGTTTGCGGTGTATTTCCGGTGGCCCCGTTTGCCCAAAACATAGTGTGCCGTTAATATAACAAAACTTCAATACAGAAAAAAATGGCCAAAATCCCATGTTGCTCTGCGTTTCGGTCAAACGGGGCTACCATGGTGTAAACCCAGACTAAGATAGCCTACAGGTGGTGATTACTTTAGCCCGCTAGCTAGTTCTAATGTATTCATCCATCTCCGTTTATCAGACCACCAGACAATGTTACCCATCGTCGACTGGAACTAATGCATACAACACTGGTTTGATAGTCTATAACCAGAGCTGGTTGAAGACTATATATTGCTTGCTAGTCTCTAGCCATAACAGATCTAGGTAGCGGCTAGTCCTCGCTAACTATAATTACTTTTAAGCCGTGCACCATTTTTTGGCCGTGCTTTTTGAAAATTAACCGTGCAAATCACGGGTGCATGGTTTGCTGCCTAATACACTGTGATTGTAAATATAAGTACTAGGGATGTCACTTTTTCAAAAAATAATATAGAAACCGGCAAACCGCAATTATTTCTCTGACAATCGCAGTACCAAAATGGAGGCGCAGAAAAAAAAGATACTGAGACAGTATTGTAACTTTGATACTGACATGTACAATCACTGACCTTCATGTCAGTGATTGTACATGTCAGTATCAAAGTTGTGTGAAAAATTCAAATCACCATGTGGAAAATATTTAACTTGTCTTTAGAGGTTATGATAAGGCACTGATACATTTCAAGGACAAGCCAAATAGGATGGAAAGTACTGTTTCAAAGTATATATACCAACAGGCCTTTTTCACAGCAGACACTGGCTTGTTTCAGTGGGAAAAACTCACTAACATTAATGTTGGATCTGTTCCGTTTAAGCTTCACAGAGAGCCATGCTAGTAAGTCAGCATGCACAAACCACAATCCTTTCATAGATGCACCTACTGTATATGAATGAAGCCATTGTGAACTCAATTAATTACACTAGTTGATTTACCGCTATGACGAGTCAATACATCTGCTGTAAAAAGGGTCTATTTTCAACTCGGAGAATAACTCCCACACTTTTGGCGATATAAAGCAAACTGTGTTGCGCGTAAGTTCCTGCTGGTGTTTACCTGGGCCCAGTGGTTCTTGAACACAATCATACACGTCTCTGGATCCACCCCTTTCAAGACCACAGACTCTCCGTCTCGGTTTCCACTGGCAACCATGGAGGCCATCATGGCGACCGGATCATGTGTGGGTTAAACCATGTCATAGGCAGGAGGACATTCCGGACTGCTTACTGTGTGTAACCAGAACCACAGGAGAAGACATAAACACAGAGGATCTGCGGAGGTAGAACAAAACAAACAGAGGCAGACATCATCATACAGAAAGTTCATAAAATAGTGCCATATGTGCAATAATATGACTGGTGATCGCCCTGCCTCCCTCTCTCCCTCTGCATGGCTAGACAACAGCTATGACAGGCATGCAGGAAAGAGAACAATAACAGGCCAAGTCAGATGACTCAGTAGAGGAGAGAAAGATCTGGCTCAGAGAGCTCCCTGCTGCACTGTGGACTTCGGACTGAGCTGTCAAATTGCTTTTGGAATACCTCAGACGCCCAAGCGGATTCCAGCAGCCCCCCTGACATCACTCTCATTACAAAAACATTTTTTGCCACGAGAAGGCGAAGAGCAACTGGGTGTGAACTTCTCTGCCTGAATAAAGGGAGTTAGAGTAAAAATAAAACGTAGATCAGATGTAATTTTGGAATCTCCTGCATTCTATATGAAAATAAATGGCATCTTTGCTGTTTGCGTTGTTTATTTGGTTGAAAAATATATGTTGTATATGGTTTTTTTTGTGTTTAAAAAAAAGCCTGAGTAGAGCTTTTCAGAACAGTTCCAACACTCACACAGGCAGCATGGAAATTTGGAAGATGCCCACATTCCCCCCCAAAAAAGGACTGTTGGAAATGTTGTCATTTCACTTGGAACGGGATTTTACTGGAAACACTGATCCTCCTACAACACGAAAGAGGACCTCTGTGTGAAAGCGAGTTCTTCACTATGAGATAATGTGGTTTTAAAAAAAGATTCAGGATGAATCTGTTTATTAAGAGGAAGGACGTTAGGATGTGTTTTATCATTGCACGTTTCCTCCGACTGTAAATGTTTGTAACGACAATCATTACAATTTGAGATGATGTCACATGCTTCAAAAACTATACTGATGCTGAGGATTTATATATTTAATGTTCACGCAAAGTAACGGGTAGCTAAACCAGGACGTGACACACTGCAAAAAGAACATTAATAAAAGTTTTTTAAAAAGAATTGTGTCCGGGGTATTCCTTGCAGTCTTTCTTTAAAGCTGTCTTATTCACTAGAAAAGTCATCTCACAAATGTAACTACGAGCTATAACTTTAAAATGCTGCAGTCGAAAACCAAACGTAAAACCAATTTCACTAGGAACTGTCATTTTTCTGTCTCTGCTGCAATTTATACAGCCGTAACATGACAAAAATAGAAAGCAAATCATAAAGAATTTGAGCTTGAATGTCCATTTTTGACTAAATTAAACTAAAATCATGTGAATATGGTCCTGAGACTAATATAGTAACAAATCTTATCTGACAAAATAAAGCATGTGGTGGCCCTGCTTAACACCACAGAAAACAGGATTCTCTCACATAAACACTGGCTAAACAACCGGGATGATATGGCCTCTGTCACCACAGGAGATCAACTGTAAAACACATGGCAGCTGCACACAATACCAAATCAGAGCTTCCAGGTCCTGCCCCTAAAAGTACACATTAACCAATCACAGCTCACCCCCTTCTTTTGAATTCACTTTGCCCCAGTGCCACAGAAACATCCCCACCAACCACAGTCAAACTTCACCATCTGCTTTCAGTTATTCTGTAGAAGGAATGTTAAAACAAAAAAAAAATGGAATGTGTCTGTGTCAGAAAGTGGGGTTTCTTACCTAGGATGAAGCATTTTCAACAGGGATGGATCGCTACACAGAAGGACATGTCATTCTTGTCCTGTTGTCGGAAAAGAAATAAAAATGTATCAAGAAGGAGAAGAGCAGGAAGTGAATGTCCGTGTGAGAGGCGAGGCGTGGTGGGAAGTGACTGGACATGAGTAACGGCAACACTTGGATGGAGATGCAGGGGAGGAGGAGGTTACAGGGAGGGGGAGGGGGAGGGGGGCAAATGCCGGGTGAGAGGAGGAACTCAAAATGCTAAAAATGACGGTTCACAGTGTGTGAATCTCAAAAAAAAAAACTTCAAATCACATTTAAGCAGTTGTTATTTCTGTTAGGACACTATGCCATCTTTATGATCCTGCGTCATAGAAGAATAACACTTTTGTCTTCCAATTAGTGCTGTCATGTAATCACCATCCTTTTCATGTGTGAGAGCCACATACCCCACTGACATACCTCGAACCATTGTGGAAATCACGTCACACAACACAAAACCACCGAGATCCACTTTTTAAGTCATATTTACCACATAATTTATCACAGTCTATTCTGTAATTTAACCTTCTCTGTTCTGCCGCCTGGTGTTTTATCCTCCAAGAATGAAAAGAAGGAGGGTTTCTTGGAAAACAAGCAACGTTTTCTAAAATTGTGGTGTCGTGTAAACAGAGAGTGAGAGGGAGACAGATGGAGAGAGTTTGTGTGTGGGTGAATGTGCTGAGAGGAGTGATCATACACTTATTTTGTGCGTGTATTTGTTTTTCTAAAACAGCATACAATAAAGGCCAACAATGTAGGTACTGTACTCTAGACAAATATGATTTATTTGTGTGTTTTGTTTGTCAGGGCTGGATGACAGATTCCAGACAATGCTGCAGCCAGAAGTGACAGATGGTTCCCATTTTTCAATCAGTTCTAAACATACCAACATTTAACCCTCTAAAAAACAAATAAAAGTATGTTTAAACATTTACACAATGAAAATTAAACTCCCGCTGCCGTTGAATGGATGTAACTAAAAACAGGTGAATCCTTTTTAGAAGTTGGCCTTGACTTCAGCTAGTATATCACTGTACATCAGCTGATATTTACAAATATACACACTGGGAATCTAGTGTGCAAACGCAAGCTTCTACATCATGGCCTTGAGAATGTTTGTCTTCCACTGAGCATGCAGCAGATAACTGTTAACTAGAGGTCGACTGATATGGGTTTTCGATGCCGATTTTTAAAAAAATTTGGTCAGCCGATGGCTGATATCTACAACTGAGTTTTGAGGCCAATATTTAAGGCCAATTTTTTTTTTTGTTTTTTTTTAGCACATTGACCGTGAAATACAATTGAAACACTGAGATAATTAAGATTTTTATGCAGCAATATAAATGAAATTATTAATACACATACACATAGTGCTCTTTTAACACTTATTGAACTTCAAGTGCTGCCCACACAGGTGCCTGATCAAATATCTTATAACATTTTAACTACTGATCAAATATCAGCTTTCAAAAAAAAAAAAGAATATTGAAAAAAATCAATATTTCAGCCAGCCAGTATATCGGTCTACCTCTACTGTTAACTGAAAAATAAACTTAACACAACTGTTGTGGACATTTACCACTGACAGCTGTTACATGATGCCTCCAAAAAAGACTGCCTCTATAAATAATATAATAAAATAATAATTTTCCTTTTGGTCCTGGTAAGTTGGACTTTTGCAGATTCTGTTCATTGAATAAAAGCATAGACACTATATAAACAGCAGAAGAACCCTCCATGACATCACCCTCTGGTTTGTGAACTGCAATTATGAAGTCTAAAGATGCATGACATGGATGTTGTCATGTTGGTTTTATGGAAACAAATGGGTGGAGCAAAGGACGGAACAGGAACATACTGAAAACACCAACCACATTGACTACCAGTGTAATAATAAACACCATCAACTAACTTTAGCTACATATTAAATGTTTACACAGATGTCAAAGTTGTGAAATGTACAAACCATATAATATATATAACTAATGGTGCTGTGACATCACCCATTGGTTACTGAACTGTGATTCTGAAGCCAGTAGTTTGTGACTTGGCTATCGCTGTGTGGGTTTTTGGAGTTAGAAGTGACCATATTAGGACAAAAGGGATTAAACTACAGAGATAAGCTAATGCTAAATAGTAGTTTATTGACATGATAAAATTGAAAGCTCCACGAATGTACAGTGTAACATAGGTTATTTTACAGTCATGTTAGTAGAACGAATTAACCACAACTACAGTGGACCTGTGGTGTTTTATTAAATTAACAAAAACTCTGAAAGTCTGACTCAGCAGGTGGGCGTGGTCACACAGACCTGTCAATCAAAGCCTGACATGACAGGTATCAAAACTCTCAATTTGCCGTCAGATCTAATTACACTAGTCTACAATTTTGTAGAAATGATCTGCCTCAGAGATTAAACATGCTAAATGTTACGTATTTTAATAAGATTAATTGGAAAACAAATGACAAAAGTGCAGGTGTGCTGATGTTTTCAAGATATATGATAAAGTGTTATTCCACATATATATTGGTTTATTTATACAAAAGAATTATAAATCTTCCACTAGACACAACCTGCAACGTGAATGTATTATCATGTGCAGACAGTGTTTTGAAGTAGATCTGGTAGCTCTGACACTAATATTCCTTTGGAGTAAAACCCATTCTCTTGTTAATTCTCCAATTTCACATTTTGACCCAAGACTGTATCTTGGAAACTTCAGCCAACCAGCATTTTTGACTTGATTTTTCTTTATCAGTGACTCACATGGGGTAAAATATTACTACTTCTATTCTGAAAGCATTTTACTTGTAGACCAGTGTTATCAAAGGAAACATTTAAAGATGGAACAAATCATTTTTTAGAAGATTTGATTAAAATAGACGGGACTAGAAAAATTATTATTGACTTTTTGGAGAGAAGTTCAATGTGCACTACTGTAGTGGTTGTAATTAAGAGGTTACACTAAGATTCAAGATTTTAGATTTAAAATTCATGATTTTTCTTTGTCCCATGTTCATGGTGTGAACAGTGAAATACAAGAATGATTTTGTTATCCAGATGTTTCATGAAGTCTGTTTACTGTGTGTAGCTGCAATACCAAGTCTGTTAGCTAATATAGCATAGTTTAGTTCTCTGTTTGTCTCACCTCACAGTCAATCTCCTGAGCAGCTTGTAAAAGCGTTTTTCTTTTTTTTAAAGATTTTTTGGGAGTTCGCAAATGTCTTTGCCAATAACTACTGTCTTCTTTCCCTTTTGAGATGGCATGGTTTTATTTGTGGTGCAGTAAAGCATGAGGAACAACAGAACAACTTGGGCGTCCTCCATCCTGGCCATATTGTGTTGCACAAACAACGATGTATGCTTGTCGTTCACCTTTTATAACGTCATTGTGCTTTTTGGGCCTTCAGCTTCTTCTTCTTCTTACCACCACCTACTGGACTGGAGGTGTAGTGCAGTTTGTTTGTTTTTTTGTTTTTTTTACCTCTCCCCCATACGTTATCAATCTGGTTTGAATAAATTACCCGGAACTTTGGGGTGCGGTGGAAACGCAAAGCACACAGATTACCAGGAATTCTTTTACCCAGGTAAATAAGTTCCAGGTAATAAAAGTTCCTGGTAATTTGGTGGAAAAGGGCCTAATATTAGTGTTAATTTGGTACTGCTTTAAATGGTCAACTATCTGCTAACATTAATGTTGTTTAACACAAGTGTACATGTTAACATTTATCCAGTAACTGAACCTTTGAGTTGTCATTTAACCAAACAGTGATAAGTTACCATTAGCTAAGACAGTTTCACTACTTGCATGTTTAAAGCTGCACCTTTGTGCTGATATATAGTCACATATTTAACTCCAAAACACAGCGATAACCGCAGCCAAAATGCACATCGGAGGCTACAAAATGGCAGCTAGAAAACCAGTGGGTGATGTCACAATGACTGTCCTCAGCTGGAAAACCACAGGTGATCTTTTCAGCATTTCTCAGCGCGATGGTTTAGTTTTTTCCTTCAGAAGATACAGGAGACCAAACCACAGCTAAAACAGTCTACAGTTAAGACTACTATTACATTTACCAACCAGCCTGTTAACTTTACAGCTTTTTTCAGTTTGTTCTTCCAGCTTATTTTTTCTTAACCCTGAAGTGGCTAAAGGTCAAAGTCTTTTGTACAATTGTATGCGTTTTAATTCGAATACTCTTTTGTTGTTGCAATTCAGTGGTTTCATTGGCTTAAGGTAAGAAGCAATTAACCCAACTTCGACAACAACACAATGGCAACGACTCCTTTCCTGCTGTGCTGTTTGACTTGTAGTCAATAAACAACCAAGTACCAACACCTTATAATCCTGTAAATGTTTCCTGGTTCTGAAATATGCTGATTTACATCTAGCACAAGAGAGCAACTTGTTTCACAGAATAAAATGTGCTTTGACAACTCCTCTACTGTGAGCATTTTAATGAAGGTCATGGCCTAAATTGTGCTCTCGTTTAGATTATGTGATGTTTTGCTGACACACAGAGGGAGAGCCTACAGCTACCCAGAAAACACTGCTCTACTTGCTGAAAATAACCTGGAATACAGTAAAAGCAGAAACGGAGCAAACAGGGCAATGCCCAAATATAGGCTGTTTTAAAAAAAAAAAAAAAAAAATCATCTGCAAGTTGTCATTTGAGTTAATATGTGAATAAACTTTTGTAGATGTGGTGTGCAGCTCTGAATCTAAAACTGCTGCTGTACCAGCCTCACTGCCGCAAGATGTTCCATATTTTAGTAATTCCCCATTATCCCATGATGACAATTTGATAATTACACATATTTGTTGCCTCCATGTGTCCACAGTCAAAGCAAAAGAGTCGACAGAACAGACTGTGACTGTCCTCAGTGAAGATGCAGCTATTTAGACACAAACACTTTGGTTTTCTACACATGACGATATAGATAGATGTACTCTGTTATCCCAAACTGGGAAATTACAGTATAACATATATATTATGATACAAGATGTCAAACATGACATGTTTTTAAGCAGCACAATGATGATAAATGTCAAAGGTCGCAGTTATTTTCAGTAATGCTTTCTTTTCACTATGTTACTATGGAGAACTTACTTTACTTTCCAAATATCGAAGAAAAACATTGTTTACGCAGCCATGTTTAACAGTCTAATTAATCATGCTCCTCAGGTCCAGGTGTCAAATGTCGAGACTCTATCCCTTCGAGAGGACAGCTTCATTTGATTTGTTTAGAAAACACTCAAGTGAACTCTCCCTAAATGTTAAACCTTAAAAAAATTCAATCACACCAGCAGCAACACATACAATAACAGGAACCTGCAAAACATCACTATATACTCTAATATTTTGTATATTTTGGTGCAAACATTCCATAGTTAAAATGATTATCTTGGTGATATTTGTTTTACTTGCATTTTTAACAATTTTACCAATTTGCAATGAATAACTATGAAATTATACATTTCATTTTTTACCTTTCAGTTTATAAATTCTCAATTGATGCTGATAAATGACCACACGCAGTGCACCATTAAGTAACATGTATGCTAAAATAATATTGAAAAGTGTTTTATCACATTTAACTAAGAAATAGTAATGAGGACTAAACAGAAACAACATGTAACCCTGCAAACTCACATCCATCAGTTTAAGTCATTTCTTATTCATACACAACTGGACACATTACATTGTGGGGGTATATGTTACTAGAGCTGTTCCATAACAGTCTCGGTTGTGTCATCACTCCCAAGGTAAAAATGATGACAATATGAGAACATGGGCTTGGCTATTGTGTGGAAGCAAAGCAGCATCAGAGGACCCAGAGGAAGAGGAACCCACCCCAGGCTGAAAGAACACAAAAACCAAATAGAAATGCTTGCCTTTAGGCCTTTTTCTGATCTGGTTTCTGGCATTGTCAGCATTGTGACATCCCAGAGGGTTTCATACATTCAGGTGTGGTCTGGACAAATACCTCAAAGGCAAGTCACACCCTGAACTGAGCACACACGGATCATCTTTCCTGTTATACTGGTGTTTTCAATCAGTCCAGAGGCAGGCTTAATGAGCAGTCAAAGCATACTGACATTTCCCTTTGAGTCTAACTTTACCTAAAATGAAGCATTCTGGGAACTAGATACTAGACTGCAGCCTCCAGTGGATAAAACCCTCAGTAAACTCCTCTGAGTTTCATTTCTCCTGATAATGGCCCTATGATCTATCTGCCCTCTACCGCAGGTGGAGTTCACTGACGAGAAATTACTGTGACCAGGTGGCAGCCATGGCAACGCAGTGACAGACCGGCCCTTTAAAGCGATAGCAGCTGCTGAAATATTTAGGATACAGGTAGTCTCACATAGCCAGACCTCCACACTTTGTTAGCAATGCACAAGAGCTGCAGAATAGGATATTATTCTTATTCTGGCATAGAAAAGGAGATTCCCCGTGTTGTTTGGTTCGATAGTTTTGTTTAAATGAATCGTGTTTATCTTTGGCAGTGCTACGTGCAGGATACAGTGACAGTACTTTTCCAAAATAGCGTCAATGAGAAACAGTGGGTTCACTATTCACACTGGGAGAAATGAGCCGCAGTATTTGAAAGACTAAATCCTGCAAAAGAAAACAACAAATAAAATACTTGTGTGTTTGCCAAACTTTCTATTTTCAGTGTGTAGTCGTTGAGTTGTGGTGGTGGTTGTTGCTGTTGTTGTGAGGAGGCTTTGAAAATGGTAACATAGAGATGAGAGAATAATGACTGAAATAATCAGCCAGTGGTGGGACTATTCCAGGGGAGTACATCCAGAAGATACCAGGCTACAGGTGAAGCCACTGAAGGGCCTGATCTGGTCTCAGGTCAGATCATTTATGGATCAATATCACTATAAGGGGCCTTTGGTGTCCCCCAGTTGAAACTAACCGTTACCATGAACACATTACAAAATAATGAAATTTTAGGGTTTATTATAAATGGGCAAACACCTACACATATATCAGTACAATCTTAAACTTCTTGAAATGTGATTTTATTCTTTTATACAATTTTCTTTGAGGGAATATACCTGATTTGTGCATGTCCCTCACACTGCCCTTCTAACTTAAGTGAGTTTGTTAAGTGTTTAAATGAAAAAAAAATGTGAATACGTTTTAGATGTTGTCACTACTCAACAAGTATTTTTCAATAAAACAAGTCATTTTGATCATTTATATTTGATTTTCAAAATAATGTTTAACATTCTACACAAGTCCTTGAAATTGCTGTCCACCCTGTCACTTTGTGGAAGTCACCCCTTTATTAATCTGGTTGATGACATCACTGATGACATCATCATTTTGAGTGTCTTCATTGAAAGTGGAAACAGTCTGTGAAAACATTTAGTATTTACATTTCAAAATTTCCATCATTTTGTGTTTGTACTTAGATGCAGTCCAACTTAGCATGTCCACCCTGTTACTACAAAGTATCATTTAATATAAAACTTTTCACAAATTCAAAATATATTTGTTGAATATTACACAGTCCTGTTCAAAGATGACCCACTTTACCGACTCAAGGTCCAACATTTGGTCATTAAATGATAACTTTAGCCAAAATTGTTTTTCACTGATTTCATGTATTTGTCCGTGACAGGGTGGACATACTGTATTTGTTTCACATATTGGGGTCTGCTTGTACTTGTAAAAATTATTAAAAATGTGGGAGCTTGACCAACATACATTTCTAGCAGCCTACAGTTGACTAAACACATTGAAAATAAAGGTAAGTGAAAATCTGAGGGGTTTTCTTTGGACATTTTGAAGTCTGAAAAGCACCTTATAGTGATATTGACCCTTACAGTCCCCTCATCTAATCAACGACACTGCAGGAAGGAAGTAAACACTGATCATGGAATGAAAATAGAAAAAGATGAGACAGACTAGAATAGAAAAATGAATGGAGAGAAAAAAATTAAAGCTCCGTAACGATGATCAAAGTCTGACATCAAACCAGATACTGAGATTCATAATCAGCACCTTATAACCCCAAGTCAACAACATGCTCAGCCACTCTGCTCATGTAGATGCATTCATTATCATGAAATGATTAACTTATAGCAACAATAAATGGACATGAACCAAGGCAGACAATGGTCCATTCTGTTAGGGGAAACAATACTGGACTGATCAAGCACTGTTTGTCAATAAAATCAATTATTATTATGAACTAAAACGTACAGTTTTTCTGCAGCAGTGGAAGTAAATGAAGCCTGAACGTTGATACGAACAGTTTCTATTCATGTTGAGACTTTCCTTCTTTACAAACCTGCTGTTTGAGCAGTGTTATATCAGAATGTGTTACTACACCGTCTGCAGCATTATTTGGACAATATTGTCAGCCAGCACAGGAAGTAATGTATTATTTTTTGGTGAGAAAAGGGTGAGTAGTAACACAGATGGTCACACTTAAGTGTCTATCGTTTAGAGAAAAAATGAGGTGTATGTAATTTTTGGAGTAGAAGTGTAAGTTAATGAATTGCTAATTATAGTTCCAACACATATATTAAACTTTCAAATTATTATGTAATAGCCAAACATCACATTATCTATGTTTTTATTTTTGCAATGCTTCTTTAAGTTTAAATATTTCCACGTAGCGGGATATTGTGTTTTATGCTGAGAGCCATTTCTAAGATAACAACATGAAAACACCCTGAACACTGAATTGTACATATGTGGCTTAGATCACATTTCAGCAAAAATCCTTGTGTTTACTTCATAGTTCTTCAGTGCTCGACTTCTGCTCTTCTACGACAGTAAAAGTGAGCAACACTTGCTACCATTTGCTTAGAAATGCAGTCAGTAAAGAACATCTAACAACACAGACTGTAGAACAAACAGAATGGAAGAGTATAAACATGTAAATCTTCTATGTTGAACTTTCAAATGTGCCCTAATATATAGAGCACATAGAGATTATATTATTTGCCATTGTAAAATAAAAATAGCTAAGTCTATCTATTAATAGGATCCCTTTAAAAAAAAAAAAAACTATCACCGTTTGTTTCTACACACCACAACACAAGCTGGACAGGTGCTGAAAATGAGTGGAGCTAGCTTAGCAGATAAGACTGTGATTATGTAAGCAGATCGTGTTTGTCCATGTTGCATGTCTGCGGATTTTCACTGGCACATGAATGCTAACAGGGTGTTGGCCGTTTTGTTCACGTCAAACTGGTTTGGGAAACAGGCTGTTCTTAAACTACTGCTGAGTGCTGAGATTCATTAACATGTCTAAACACACAGGGCCTTATTTTAGCTGGGAGGGAAGAGGAGGAGGAGGTGAAAAAGCAGAAACAGACAACATAAAGGCAAAAATAAAAGCTGAGTTCTATATGAAAGACTAACAAAAGAACAGATTCTCCATTGTTGATCGAAGATATTCGGTTGGATGCTTTTCTATTGGATAAAAAAGCCTCCACATCTCAGAGAAGGTCAACCTGCTTCCGGTTACTTTACCTGTGAGTGTAAACAAGTCTACACATGTGCAGTATGGGTGTATACAGTATATAGATTTTTTTTCCCCACCATCCAGAGAATAACAAAAGGTGGATTCATGGTTAACATTACAAATTGCATTGCATTCACAGCTATATAATCTTTGAAATTTCCATAAATGTGGAGGACGTGACTTCAGTATCTGCATCCAAACACATTAAATGACATTGTTCATTTTTTTTATCTTGATCCTCATGGGATAATTACTACATTGTACGTCCACAGTGTGGGCTGGTGACATCATTCCACTCTCAGGTTGGTAAGGGAAGGCTTTATCCTCACCCTGTCAGTGATAATGTGTTTAGTGTGAGTATATCCTATCTCTGCGCCTGCTGCTTCCTCTGTAGCTCGTTTGCATCACATCTGACTTGCTGATAAAAAAAAAAAACTTGTTGGGAATGAGGGCAGAAGATACTGTATCATGGCACGTCTGTGAACTTCAAAGATGTTTATCAAAGAGGCAAGAGCGGGCTGTAGTTCTACACTCATGTAATCAGTAAATGAAAAGGGGAAAAAAACTGCCCTTAAAAAGCTGTGATACAAAACTAACCCAAACACTGGAGTCATGCTTTCAAAGGGAATTCAGCTCAAAACAAAAGGCCCGATAGACTCATCTGTGTCAAATATTTGCGTGGGTATGGATAACTCTAAACCTGTTTTGTCTTTACTCTGCCTTTACCTCTCCCAAAGTAAAGACCGTCTTTTCTTTGCTTTTAACACATTCAGTTTACCCTACAGATGGCTCTGCACATCAATATGTCGACCTTTTTTTTTTTAACTCAATTCTTATTGCAGTTTCTGATGCAATATACAAACGGATGCAAATGTTGTTAAATAAATAAATAATGACCTCTGTACCTCTGAGCACAATGGTTTTTCATATTAAGTACAGGTTTTCTAAAAGCCATGGTGAACTATAGGTCACCAAAACATAACCTGTAACTTCATTCCAGTTCATTCTTAAATAACACAAGTGATTCAAACAGATTGAGTTACACCTTTCACTCTTTACACAACACAGGCAAACCTTCTACAAAAGCTGCCAAGCATAAGGGGGTAAAAGAACTTCAGGCGAGCCATTCTTCATTTTGTCACTGTTGGTGTTCTTCTATACATACATACAGTATATAATTATGAGGTAATACAGTAACTGTGTTACTCTGTCTATAACACTTCTTAACCTCCATAGTCGCCATATTTGCTTCAAGACAGAATACAAGAAACCAATAAACCTGTAAAAAAAAAAAAAAGAAGTTGTGGCTGTGGAAACTGCAGAGCTGTTAGTAGCTTTGTTACGGCTAAGATAGTTGAGTAATGGTATATCAAAAAAGCAAAAGCAACTTAATTCTCAGTCTTGTGATGAACTGGTGAGACGTCCACAAACATGCCAGCAAACATCACACCCAAATGTGATCATGTCTGACCAGATCCAATTTTCTATTAAAAAAAAAAACAAAAAAAAAACAAGAATGTGATAAGGTAAGCATACAATGTTCTATAAAATACACAGTGCACAAACATGCACACAGTGGAAACTATACTGCGTGGAAGTGTATTAACAGAAGCAGTAATGGGCTGTCAGGACCTGCGAGGCCATCTCTGCGCCTAAAAATCATCAGAAACACTGACCTACATTTACAACCTAAATTCTAATTTTTTTTCCTATAAAATTGCATTAATTTATTCCCAATAGACTATTCTCTTCATTTCTTAGCCTTTCTCTTGGCTGTAATACTTCCTGTACGTGTATGTGGATGGAAGATATTTTGTCCAATCAGATTTCAGTCTCTATGTGTTGCCAGGGTTCATCTAATCTGTCCTAGACCTTCAAAGTCAGTAGTGATGGCCCATGTAACTTAAACTGTTTCGTCTGGACTGTCACCAGTGAGCAGGCTATGATGTTTTGTATGCGTTTGTATGTTATTGGATAAATATTGAATCTGAACTGCTCCAGATGATGTTCATGACATAGTTATGGTTGTAGTGTAGAGGTATGGAGTTGTTTTGACTGGGTTTCTTGCTTTAGTAATAATGGCATTCACCCTCAATACACCAAATGTCTCTCTCTGTAATGCCACACCTTGTTATTTTACATTTTTTGTATAGTATTGATGGTTTCTATAATTGTGATGTCATAGTGATGGTATTAAGAGGCGGATTAAGTTGAGTAAGTCCCCGCTATAAAAGCCCAGGTACCAAATGCACAGGCCGCCCCTGAACAGAAGTATCCATGCCTGTTTTTGAGTCTTTGTGCTAAGCTAACCGCTAACCATCTTCTGGCTCTTACATCATATACAAAATCCACACGTCCCATCATTAAACTCTTGGAAGGAAGGTGAAAATGTGGATTCCCCAAAATGTGATCCCAGTAAAATGGGTGACATTAAAGCTAACATTTGCTGTCAACCCCCACCACACAGCCCTTTGCTGTCTGTCATTTCTCAGGGTCAGCGTGGGGCCACGACTGGGACGGGTTGGGCTAATCCAAAACACGAGACAGAGCTGAGCTGGCTGTGTCTGCGATGGGAAAGACGCAACAGGTTAACACACACACTAACACCTGCTGGGACAAAACTACAGCACCTGTTAGACATAAATGTCCCACAGTTTTTATTGCGAGACACTGCTATTAGCTATTATTACCTTAATAATGCTTTTTGCTTTCATAATACTTGAACAAAAAACAAGTAAATAAAAAACTACTTTGAATTAGACAGTTGATGGTGAGAATATGTTTACAATATGAGCAATGCAAGAACGGTGAGGAAATGTGATGCAAGCAAAAACATGTGACCTGAACCTATAAGTCTAATCACATCAGTATGACTATTATTCACAGTCTAACAAGCTGCACTGAAGGTCCTGTGTGAATATCTTGGATTCAGGTCCTAGCCGTGATGTGAAGCCAACAGACGTCCCACTACATGAGTCCCCTCTGAACATCAGCAGCAATCACACAGATGAGGGATTAGCCACACATTCCTCTCATTCCTCAGAAACAGCTCCTTGAAACATACAGTTCTAATTTGACTTGCATTCTTTCAGCATGTCAGCGTTGTGTTGAACCTATTTATGCTGAGCGTGCTGTAAGAGTGATAGTTTACACTCAAACCTTTGCTGTAATCTCCAGAGTAGAATAGATAATGAAGTAGAGCCCACGCAGCATGTAACCAATTACAAGATCTGAATGTACATTTAACTTGAATTAAAGCACTTTGTCAAGTATTATCCAGTACGTGCAGAATATGTGCAGCTTTATAACTAACAAAGTCACTGTAAACAACTTAAAGTGACCAAAATGTTTAATCTGATCTCTTAGTGTCGGTAAACACTGGCCAAATAAAGGCTAAATACCTATAATAAGTAGGCCTACTGCAGAGGAACCCTGGTTATTTATATCTCATTCCCTCAGAGCAGAAAAAGTAGTAAGTCGCTGTTGGGTTTTAACCCTTTAACCCCTGATGTGTCTGTGATGATTGTTCTGAATGTATGATTTATTTTAAATATTCATAAAAATTCAACTGTTTGCTCAATAAGAAACATTTCCAAATGTGCTGATAGAATAGACCTTGTTCTTTCTATAGACGTCTGAGCATGCTCAGTACACCCCTCGCCACCTGTGGAATGGGGGGGAAAACACAGAGCAGTGAGTGAGACCAACTCATTATAAAAATAGACGGTTTGGGCTTCTTTTTTTTTTTTAGACCATTTTCCTTGTGTTTTTTTGTTTTTATTGTTGTTTCCAGTGTTGTGGTGATTGTCCTTTATTTTTTTTACTGTGTTTTTACTGAGTTTTGACCGTGTAACTGGGTAAAGGGTTAATATGTTAACATTTACCTGGGGTTAAAGGGTTAATATGTTAACATTTACCTGGAATCATGACTCAGGGGGTTAAAGGGTTAAACAGCATCCATATGAAGCAGCCTTTTAGGACCAGTGCAGTGACCACAGCAGCCACATCTGATGATGACACGGAGATGTTGGTGGAGCGTACTATTCCCATAATAAACAACAGAGAGGAAGGCTGTGAACCTTGTGACACAGGTCGTGCGTGCAATGACGCAAAAATACTAATAAACACTCCAAAAAGGTAGACATATTCTCAGAAAAATAGTCAGAAGTGTGAATAGTTAAAACATTGTGCATAAAATGGTTCCTGTCAGTGTTTAACTATTTTATATAATGTTTTTGGCTTCATTTTACTGCTGTGTTAACCCTTTAAACCCTAAGCCTAAAATGGTCCATCTGGACTGTTTTTCGAGGTTAGAAAATATGCTGTGAGTGAGTTTTTATGCCCGTTTTTCCAGAGCACTTAGAACCTTCAAATCTAGCAGTCATTTACCATTTGCTGCGTGTTATAATACTGCTAAAACGTCTAATTCTCCAGCTTCTGGTACAGGCGTGAGTTAAATCACCATAATGACCCAATGAAGGCTATAAAGCACAACATCTCAGGTTTCAAAAACCATTGGAATTTTTCCAGTTGCACAATTACAGCCATCCAAACTACATATACCCATGGGGGGGGGTCAGCGATGACACGACAGGTTTCAAAGAGTTAGTGTGTATCCTTCATTTTACTGCTGTGGATGTTTAAGAGTGCATTCATTAAGACTCATTTGAACTACTTTACATCAGAGCTGCAATGATTAACAAATTATTTGCCAATTACTTCACGAATCCAAAAGCATTTTGACAGTCAGTTTGAGTGAAAAGGGTCATCTTCTTATATGTAAGCATTTTCTGGATTCTGTCCTATTCTGTGACTGTACACTGAGTCGAGTTGGAGCGTGACCACACGAGATATGTTGAGGATGTCATGTCAGGCACTGAAAAGACTTTTTCACCCTTTTCTGCCATATTCGAGAGGAAACAATCTTATCAATTAACTGATAATATGATCTGCAGATTAATCAATACCAAAAATAATTGCTTGTTGCAGAGTTTGTCATATGTTCTTAGCATTACTGTCCTGTAAGAACCATTCATGAGCTCAGGAAAGGACTCTTTTCAGTTTTGTGAGGATGGATTTTCCAGTAAATCCAAGGGGGTTTTAATGATTTTATGTAGCTTAAGGAAAATGTTGTCAACTCATGAAAGTGCACTTTATCCTTCGACTTAACACGAACATTAAAAACCGACAATGCAATCTTGAAAAGATACTAAAGCTCTTACACAAATGCAATCAAATGCAGACAAATGATGAAGTGGGATAAAACCTTAAAGCTGCATAGAATGGAAAAACTCAAAGTGCAAGTACCTCACATTAATTCTTAGTAAATGTGCTTAGTTTTATTCCACTATTACAGCAAATGAAATGCCTCCTATTTTGGGTTTAGCACCTCCACCTCCTATTTGTGGGTCTGTTTATAGGCTTTCTTTTAATAAGTGATGAACTGAGAAGTATACAAACAAACAAGGTGGAAAAAATAACCTCCTTCGTGACAGAGTAATAAATCAGAGGCTGAGGAGCTCCTCAGGTTATTTGGAGAACAACACTGTAGGCCACACTAGTGGAACCAGCTCCGAATGACATCTTTTCTCCCAAACCCTGTACTGAATGGCTTAGTTTACATCAGCGGACTGTGAATAACATTGATTGTGCAAGGTGGAAGAGGGCACCTGTAAAGGAATGACACACACACACACATACACACACAAGATGGCCTGTCATGAAACATTGATGATGTTTGCTGGTAACTCAACACCGCT
>JAPQRQ010000001.1:2502623-2519835 GCA_037367365.1 Apogon talboti
AACATTGATTCACCAGTAAAACCCATGGAGTTGGATCAATGACAGTGGATGGAGATGCTTGTTTTTACGTTCAGTTACTGATATATTTTGATGAAAAAGTCACCTTCTCTCTAGTTTTCTCTGTTTTGATATAATAACCCTCAACTTTAATCTGAGCTTTAATAAACATCTACATGATCAGTGAATTAAATAAGAAAATACCTGATTTTCACTTTAAAAAAATGCAAAATACGGTGGATTATAATATAATAAATGGTGATAAATCACGTAAGAAAGAATGAATAGAGAGACAAATGTATTTGGGAACTACCACAAAAGTACATCTCTGGGTCTTTATGGGTTAATAAACATGAGCTTGGAAATAAAAGAACAAAATCTGAGTTTTGGAGAAATTCCACTGAACTCCACCGCATGTCAGTCTGGATGAACCCATCTGTGGGTGAGAGTAACGGGTTAACGTCTGTGTGGTGCTTTTGTGTGGATTTTTCACAGTGGCGCTCAGCAACTGGAAACCTCCACACACACACACACACAGTCGGACTGCCGGCCTCCGGGCTCCGGACCGTGGCACCACCTCCATCCACGGAAAAGCGCAGCTGTGGGCAGGACGGACCCAAACAGTCCACAGTACATGGCAGTTGGATCGACCGTGGGAATGGATGAAAGATCCGTCTGAAGAGCTGGATATTGGATTATTCCCAGGAAAAAAAAATCGCGATGGCTGAATTCCGACGTGAAGAGGAGGAAGAGAGGGAGTGCAGAGATGTGCGGGACGTGAGGGTTCGAAACCAGACAGCAGGTACTGTATGTTTGGACCGGAACCGTCCCTGATGGACCAGAGCAGGTCCAGTCCACAGACAGGGACACCAGGAGACCTCATTATAAAGGAGAGCCTGAATATAACACTTTTAGTTGTATACTTTTAGTACCTTTTACATTATTGATGATGTTTCATATGTACGTATGTTCTTAGTTTAGTGATTCATGGACGGTTTTAAAACTCAGTTTCATTATATGTTTTATGGATGAAATCTCTATTGTCTGTAACTTCTGCTGCTGCTGCTGTCTTGGCCAGGACTCTCTTGCAAAATATATTTTTAATCTCAACAAGTTTTTTCCTGGTTAAATAAAAAATACTAATGATAACTCCACTACTATTACACAAGTTTAAAAAAAAAAGAAGGATAAAACAACTCTTCTTTCATTCATGTATTGTATTTGACATCATCCTGGCTGTATTTGCACAAACATATTTTCATATCGTGTGTTTTTCATGCTCATCACACCCCTCAGTGACAGTGACGTAGGCCCAAAGGCTGAACCTGAACATATCTTAATAGATTATATCTTGACCAGTCTTTTAATGGCCTATGAAAGCCCACAGCATCAGTGACGCAGACATCGGACTAAGGTTGTGTGTTTCTGAACTTTGGTTTCACAGTTGCTATGAAACATCACACTGTAACAGTACAAAACAGACAGCGGAGCTCAAACTCATTTGTTTCAGAAGTATTTTATCTTCTGCAAATGACTCACGGCCTTTGAGGTGTAAACCAAATGCAAACTGAAAGTTACACACCATGAACCTTCTGCCTTCTGGTTTGGTCGGTTAATGTCGTCACAATAATGAAATTAAACATAGATATTTGATTTGTAACTGCAAAATGCTCGGTATTTTAATGGGAGGGAGGTTAATGCATGCAGGAAAGGGTCTTTTACCGTCACTATTAAAAATAAGGACTCATTTTACTTTTACAAACAACCACATGATAGAAAAGAAATGTTCATCCACAGGCACCTTTTGCTGAAAAAGGAAATACCTGTATTGTTCCTTGTAAGTTTTGGATACAATATACTGTGTGTTTTTTAATTCCAGCTGTCTCTAACACTGAACACTCTTAGATTTAGCGTTTCCTTTTCTGATCCAGAAGAAGTGACCTTGCTGATAAAACATGATTCTCTTTGTTCATTGTTTTCCTTAGAAACACCTGGTGTTTAGACTCTTATTTCCCCACTTTCTCTGCCCTGCCCTGTTTATCTGCTCCCCCACCCTTTATCGTCACACACTGACTCCACCAGCTGTCCAATGGGAATGTCTGTGCAGAGACAGGCTGCTGTGTCATGCACAAACTGTTGTCTGTACTTGATGCATTTTTTTTCCCCCCCTTTTCAAAATAATGTTATAACATGAAATACCTTTTTCATCTGTGGTTTGTTTTGGTCCCTTTGTACCGTGGCTCCACATCAGGTGCTATTTCAGGGTTTTTCCATTATGAATCACACATCTACGCTGACAACATCTAATCATCTCTGCCTAAAGCTCCACCACAACAGGCTGCTGACTGTGTATCCACTCATGACATAGTAATCTGGCAGCTTCATGCTGTCTTGTTTTTCATGTTGAGGCAAATCTGTTTTGACCAGTGTTCATTTCACTACATACTTCACAGTTTAGCCCACACTTATCTCAGGTTTCAGTATCAAAACCCACAGATTCTTCATTAAATACTATACGACACACCACAATGTAGAAGAAAACCTCACTTTCTCCTCTCACTTTGCTGCTATAAATGTATGATTTTAGGAGTTACATGACACAGTGAGTGTGGGTCTGTGTTTCCTTCTTTCTTGTGTCCCCTATTTGTCCACCTGCTCTGTGACTGCTGTTGCTCTGCTGAGTAATGTCCACATGTGTTCAAGTGAGAGTGTGGAAGGCTTTTCAGCTGACCTCAGCAGATCCCTCCTGTGTTTGTGGTGTCTTTTCAGACGTCAGCAGCCTAAAATAGCATTGGGTGTGTACTGATTTATTTAATATAATTGCACATAACTTGTTTACTTGGAAAATTGCAAAAAGAATCACATCTTTAAAAATCTCCACCAGTTTCAGACATGTCGGCTGCATTGTTTTACTTTAGTTTTGTGTTGTCGACACAGTAAACGTGAATAGAATAGAATAGAATCTTTACTTGTCACATGACATTGACAAAGGCAGTGACAGTGAAATGGGAGCTGCGACAGGCCCCGTACTGGTATAAATAAGATAAAATAAAAATTGGCTTCACAATTATTAATAATAATAATAAAATAACAATAGAAAAAGATCCAGTCCACTTTATTTATAAAGTACATTTGAACAACAAGAACGTTTCCAAAGTGCACACAAGCACAAAAGCACATTGAATCGTAAAAACAATAAAACAAGTATTCTCTATTTAGCTCTACCAGTCCTCATTAAAATAACAAAAACCAGTAAAACCAAATAAAAGAAAATACACTAAATAAATAAGTACATAAAACTAAAACAATGCTATAAACAAAACAACAATATCAAATAGTTGAAAGTAATAAAATAAACAAAGGACACAGAAAAAGAAGACAAAACGACCAAAGAACAGTTAAAGACAACAGTGTTTTTAGATGGAGGATCTGTGATAAGGGGATATTGTGTTATTAAGTGCACAACACTATGGGTGGCTCTGGTTCAGGAAGTAGAGTAGGTTTTCCCTAAACTGCAGGGCTGGTGGTTCAGTGATGACTGTGAGGGCTTTGTTTGGTCAGTTACTAAAGCAGTATTTAAATGCAGTCCACAGGAAAGGATTTATTGACATGAAGAAGGCATTGTTTTAACTTTAGACGTAGAAGCAAAGCAAAGTTAACTGTAAGTGACAAAGTATGTATTAAACTTAAATGTAATGAAGCAAAAAAGAAAATTTAGTCAAAGTTTAGAAATGGCATAATAGGTAAGTTAACTAAAGCCACTGAATGTGTTTAATGTTATTAACATTGATACAAAACTCCAGGCTTGTGTTGTAGCCTATTGTATGTAGTCGATAAACAGTTAAACATCTTATTAGTGCTCATAATCTCTTAATCTCCAATACTTGATTGTCACTGAAAAAATGCAAAATACAGAGGATAATATTATAATAAATGGTGGTAAATCACTTAAGAAAAGTTAAATAGAAAGAAAAATTAATTTGGAAACTGCCACAAAAGTACCACTGGGTCTTTATGGGTTAATATAAAGACAATATGACACTTTGCTGACAGAATATATCCTTGTATAACCCGTCCTATGACCTTTTTGTAGGAAAATGACAGTGACGATACAGTGTTGTACTCCACTTCCTGAATGACCACATTCCAGCTGATCAGATTGGCCAAGTAAACGCAGGAGAGCTGAGATATTATAGAGCCCTCCCTCTACCTTTCTGTTGTCTGTGGGTGTGTGACTGCAGGCTTCAAACTCTTTGACACACTTGAGCACAGTCACTCGGTGGACGAGGAAGGAGCAGGATCCTGTTGGAAATATCCTATTGATTTTAGATCTGATCATTTAGTTCCTGTACAGGTAGGAGCATCATTGTATGGTTTTTACTGAAGAGTGTACAGGTGGAAGGGGTGAAGGCAGGAGAGGGTGTAAAAACAACCAGGTCACTGTGCATCTACAAGGAAGTGTGTGTTTTTTTTTCACACCGTGCTGAAGGTTTGTCGGACAGGTGCTAAAACCCATCCACACTGAATGGAAGAACAGAGGCTCCTTTCTGTCATGTTGTTGAATTGTAACTTGAGGCAGAAACACAGCGACACTAACGCATTATAACAAACAGGTGTGACAGGTGGGTTTCATTCAGAATGAGGTCAAGGTTTCAGGCCAGAGGCGGTAACACACACTGCCTTGATTCCTTATTAATATTCTCTCAACTATTCAAAATTACCCTGTATTGTTTTCATTATTGATATTGCATCTCATCCAAGCTCACTAATGGACTCTTACTGCGATTTATTGGAAAACTAGACCTCTGCAAAATACTTTCACACTGGAACACAGACATATAGTGTTTATCTTTCACAAAAAAAAAGTATTTATTTAGACTCATAACCCCAGGAGCATCAGTAGGAACACTATTATAGGAGCAGTAACAGGTTCATCAACATGTAATCAATGATCTTGTTTGTTAAGGTTTGGTTCTAGTTTTACCAGTTCACTAAACTCAGCAGGAGAACGACACATGCAAAGTTATTTAGAACCAACAGCTACTGATGATGCGTGTGTTGCTATTTTTAACTACAGGTTATTGTTATTTAGACAATGATGAGGAAAAACTGCCTTAATTTTACCACCATTAATATTCAAACCCAAACCCTTTAAAGGAATAAGGTAGCATTTGTGCACGTGCATGCTTGTGTCGTTTGTTGACACTGCAAAGCTAACAGTTGCTAGTCTGGCACTGTCACTCCTGTAGTTTATGATTCATTCACACATTGGAAATGAGCAACGTGTCATTGTTTTAACATATGTTTAAAAAAAATGTGCCTGTACACAGACACACAGATACTTTATTGTCATTGTCACAATATGACAAAACTTGGCTTAGCAGCATCCTAAGTGTCCTAAAAATAATGTCTTAAAGTCCCTAAGTGTCCTAAAAATAATGTCTTAAAGTCCCTAAGTGTCCTAAAATAATGTCTTAAAGTCCCTAAGTGTCCTAAAGTAATGTCTTAAATTCCCTAATTGTCCTAAAGTAATGTCTTAAAGTCCCTAAGTGTCCTAAAAATAATGTCCAGTCCCCAAGTGTCCTAAAATAATGTCTCAAAGTCCCTAAGTGTCCTAAAATAATGTCTTAAATTCACAAAGTGTCCTAAAATAATGTCTTAAATTCCCTAATTGTCCTAAAGTAATGTCTTAAAGTCCCTAAGTGTCCTAAAACAATGTCTTAAATTCCCTAATTGTCCTAAAGTAATGTCTTAAAATCCCTAAGTCTCCTAAAATAATGTCTTAAAGTCCCTAAGTGTCCTAAAATAAAGTGCCTTTTACTGCCTGAAACTGTCATAGTAAATAACAGTTGTCATGTAAATGTAGTCAGTTATTTATTTAATTAAAGCTACCTCCATGTAAACACTTTGTTATCCTCGTAGCTACAGCAGTAAACTTAATTCTTTGGCATCTTCATGTTTTCTGGTTGTTTAGTGAATTGACAGTTTAGTGAATGCAACCTCACAGAAACGGGTGTAATGAAAATGATGAACTGATGAATTTATCATTTAGGGTCAAAGGTCAACATCACTGTGGCCTCACAACACACACATTTGGCCATAACTCTGGAATTTATATGATAATTATGACGAAATTGCACAGAAGTGTCTAAAAGGCTATGGTTCATTTCCTAAAATGTCAAAGTCTACTTCACTGACATGAAAATGTTGTGCAAAAATACTCTTTCAAGACCGTTTTTCAGAAAACGGTCTAAAATGTCCTAAAATAATGTCTTAAATTCCCTAATTGTCCTAAAGTAATGTCTTAAAGTCCCTAAGTGTCCTAAAAATAATGTCTTAGTCCCTAAGTGTCCTAAAATAATGTGTTAAATTCCCTAATTGTCCTAAAGTAATGTCTTAAAGTCCCTAAGTGTCCTAAAAATAATGTCTTAGTCCCTAAGTGTCCTAAAATAATCTCTCAAAGTCCCTAAGTGTCCTAAAATAATGTGTTAAATTCCCTAAGTATCCTAAAATAAAGTGCCTTTTACTGCCTGAAACTGTCATAGTAAATAACAGTCATGTAAAAGTAGTCAAAGTTATTTATTTAATTAAAGCTGCCTCCATGTAAACACATAGAAACATAGGGGGGAGATTGTTCCGATTTTTCATATTTGATGTTAAACTGGTGACACTGATCATCTTTAACATGTGATTATTGTTTACATCTTCTATGCCACCGGGTTTTGACACGTACATCGACTGGTAGGTGGAGGTACACAAATACAATGTGGTGGTTCTAATCTAGACAGTGTTTTGGAGCTTTTGCTGTCTGTAAGAAGTAAAACATGATTAGTTAGATTATGATTGAGTGACCTAAGACTTCCTTGTTCCATTTTTCTGTTTGCTTGGGTCAGCGGTCTGTTGCAATTCAGTAAAAAATGACAACAATATAAGTATATACTAATACAGTACTTGTGTAGTAAGTCTTACACCCTCAACTCGCAAGGATCTGAACACCATTAAACACCTGAAAAGCTGGAAATCTGCAATTTGATGTCACATCAATGCCACTTTCCTGAGCAGAGCCGCATTAAAAACATGCACTAATTAGATGAAATTAAGAAATATCATACCATTATCGTCATTGTATTTGTATTGATATTTGCCAAGGTGCTAAATTTGCTGTAAATCTTTTCTCTGCAGATCATCCTGAAAGAACCAAGTCAGATCACTTACAGTCCAGGTATGTGTGTGAAGCTGTGGGTGCAGAAGCCAAGTGTAGCTGCTTAATGTGGTGCTGTCCCTTTAAGAGTCAGATCTGCTGATGGTGAAGCCGTGAATGAACCAAACAATGCACTGATCTATCCTCACTGACTGACAGATGAAGGTCAACACAAGGACGAACGCAGCAAAGTTTTTGTTTACAAATGATAAGGAGATAACCTGCTGACTTACACTTACAGACCTGAGAGATGATACACTATATGGACAAAAGTATTGGGACGCATTGAATTCAGGTGTTTCTTTTCTAACAGGAGTCTGGGATACAAAACAATACTGACAAATATCATACTATAGTTTTATATTGTCAGAAATATCATTGCATTGGTTAGTTTGGTTTAAATTGTTATCTTTGCTTCCAAAATGCCTTAAAGATGGTTTTTACTTAATTTCTCTCAATATTGATTTTGTTTTTGTTTTTTTTATCCATGACTATAATTTTAAATGTTCTACCTCTAAATTTCTAAAATATATTTCGTGCTCTGACTGTAAATGATCATTTTCTACCACAACTAACCATCTTTATATCTCAAATCAACATGAACAGGACATCTTACAGCTGTAGCCATGTGTCCCAATACTTTTGTCCATATAGTTTATAAACATCAGTATTTCCTTTAGGTTTAATAGGACATGTTTGTTCCTAAGTAAGATGTGAAGAAAATAGATGGTTAGATATGTGTATTGTTATGAAATAGACAGTTTATTTATTTTTAGAAAGGGACAAAGATTATGTTTGATTTGTGCATTACTGTTATGAAATGGACAGTTAAATTTTTTTGATATGTATATTATTGTTAGGGAATGGACAGAGTTTATTTTGTTAATTATGGGGTCTGCCATGGGACTGTAGGTTAGGTAAGAGGATGGGGTAAAGGGGGCGGGAATATATACAAGTTAAACTTCATCCCACTCCTTTTCAAATATGTTTTCTTTTTTTAATATACACTTTTCTTGTTTCTTTTGTTTTAATATATTCAAAATAAATAAACAATCAATCAATTAGTTGTGGTAGAAAATTAGTTACAGTTAGAGCACAAAACACATATTAGAAATTTAGAGGTAGAACATTTAAAATCGTAGTCATGAATTTAAAAAAAAACAATGTTTACAAAAATTAAGTAAAAACCATCTCTGAGGCATTTTGGAAGCAAAGATAACAATTTAAACCAAACTAACCAATGCAATGACATTTCTGACAATATAAAATTATATTATTGTGATTATGGTTTTGTATCCCAGACCCCTGTTAGAAAAGAAACACCTGAATTCAACATGTCCCAATACTTTTGTCCATCATTTAGGTTGTACTTTCAGAATAGGTTTTGCTTAAAGACCACAGTGTTTACGGCTTGGCTAATCAATTAAATGAAGTATGATGTGGCTGAGGGTTGTTGTTGTTTCTCCCAGCTGGTTTACATCACCTCAGTCTTTAATGAGGAGGATACATGTGTTAATGAAGGACCTCCTCTGTCAGGAGAATTCACCGTAGCTGTGGTGGAGACACTGATGGCACAAAGACTCACATTAGTTCAATCTCTGCACTTTTGTAGGAGAAAGTAGTGCACATAGTAGATCTTAATGTGTTAACTAATAAGGCTGATGTGACATTTTATGATAAGGAAGCAGAAAACACATCCTCACACCTGCTGTGTCCATGTGTGGAGCGGATGTTTTGTAGATGAGCCGTTGTTTTAAGGATGGTCTTAAATCCACTGTTGACTTGAGTGAGATGTACTGTTTATGATGATTCGTGTTTTTAAGGTAGGTAAATTTCAACCTGGCTTGCAAGATGCAAATTGTGATGATTTTACTGTAAAAAAGAGGCTTAAACCTGTGGTCATACTTGAGGTAGTTTTCTTTTTCATGCGTGAATGACTGAGAATATTCACAAAACAGCGATTGATCCTTTTCGTTGTAATTAATTCATATTATTTCTACCCGTCTTCACACATTTTTCTGAATGTAGTCTTTTAAAATGTATTTTCTTGAACTTTTCTCAGTAATTTCAGCAACTTTGTTAAATATTTATGATGTTTATACTCCTCTGTTGTTTTTTTTATGTCTCCGAGCATTTCTTGTCAGCTCCCATCTTTGTCTTTTCAGTTGAAAGTACTATAAATCCATTAACTCTACATGAAATAACATTATTTTTAGAGTCAGTTTACCAACACAGAAGTATTAAAAAGGGTTTTGTTTGCATGTGCCCCCACACCTCAATGATAAATAGGATTCCTGTCTCATTCCCTTTTTCAGCCAAGGACCACTGTCATCTATAAAAGCTGCTATAAAACGAAGTAAGTAGGAGTTTTTGTTTCTTATTATAAATGCGGAAAAACAGCTGCATCTTTTATTTAAAATGTCGTATTTGCAGATTTGGAATTACCACTGCATATGACTTTATTTCTTTCTTTCAGCAAGAACAAACTCTCAGAGTGACCACACTAGAGACAGAAGGTAACACAAACCCCATCACCCAACCTTCATACATCATCCATCTTCACAGTTTACATTCAGCTTTTCGTGGTTTGATATATTAACCCATAAAGACCCAAACACACACCATCGACCAAAAGCATCTGCTGATTGAAACTGTTTAATACCTATTGATCCACTAATCCTATCAATGCATGTAAATAACTGGTGTTAAATACAGTTTGTCATCTTTTCATGGTAGTTACCATGGAAACACTGTCATCTTCTAAAACACTGATTCACCAGAAAAACCCATGGAGTTTGATAAATGACAGTGAATGGAGACACTTGTTTTTATGTTAAGTCAATGATATTTTTGCTGAGAAAATAACTTTTTTCTGATTTGATATAATAACCTTTGAATTTACTCTGAGCTTTTATGAACATCTACATGATCAGTGAATTAAATATAGTAAAATAAATGATTTAGACTGAAAAAAAGTTAAATAAAGATTGCCATAAATGGTGATAAATCACTTAAGAAAGGTTAAATATAGAGAAAAATCTATTTTGTAACTGCCACAACTGTACTACAAGTATCACTGGGTCTTTATGGGTTAAGTATATCACACAAGTATTTTCTATTTTTGCATTTTTCTTGACACATAAACATAAGTGCACCACATTAAAATTGTGGGTCATGTGTTTGGCATAATATTTGTGGTATTTTAAATGTGCCATGATTGTGGTTTTGGCTTTAGGCGACCAGAGATCACCATTGTTTCAGCAGAACCTCTGGCTGGTAACAACTGGTTCCCAGGAACCCCGGTGGTTTTCTCTTCTCCTCCTCCTCTTCCTCTTCCTCAGGTAGGCCGTGCCTGAGCGTTCCAGTTGACTTTGCTGTGATTCATGGACAAAACATGTTTGACTTGGTGTGCAGTGGCCAAGATTCAACAAAAGCAAAATACAAAGTGCCTTATGTGTGTATAAGATAAAAGACTGTAAGTGAGTTGTAAATACAGTGTAGTGTGTATGTATATATATATATATATATATATATAAGCACATGTAGCACTATAAGCAGAAGAAACAAATCTGTGTGCTTGAATATCTTTTTTTTTCATGACTTAGCCCCCACCATCCTACGAACAGGTGATTAGAGAGAAGACCAAGGAAGAACGCACCCCAAAGCCCACTGCAGCCCCCCGCCGGGGAAACGCCACTGCAACAAGCTCCACACAGACTGACCCTGTGAAGGAAGACGCCACCGCCGCTGCCGCTACCACCTCCGCCACCCCCACCATCCCACAAAACAGTACAGCTCCACAGTCTACTGGTGAGCCACTCAGGAGTTACAGGTTGCAGGGAGGATGATGGGACTTTATTGCTGTTGTCTCCTTTAACTCTTTATAGGGCATAGAAATACTCTAAAACTCAAAATTTCAACTTTAGTATGTTATTGGACATAACAAGACTTTATTACTTCTGTGAAATTTTTCCTTTTTTTTGTTGTTGTTGGGTAGAAAATCAAGGTTAATGAAGTTACCATATTTGGTTCCTTACCCGTAAGTGGCAACAAAAAAAAAAATAATCCAAGAAACGTATATAAAAAAATACAATACAACACATGTAAGGTGAAAGGAACATGTATTCCACATTATCCCCTTTGAACATCATTACTTACATTAGTACCATTACTTCATGGTACCTAACAAAGCAGGTACACTCACTGTTCATGCAGAGGTGGACCTTACAGACCCTGTAGACCACAATGGACCTGAGATTGTGACCTCAGTGTCCTCACTGTCAACTGTTCCTGCCACTGTCATGTAATGTGTGTGGAAATGACCAAAAATAATCACTTGCCCAATAAAGGATTGAGGTCTGTTTATTTATACACATGTGGATTCTTTATGTCTTCTCTAGAGTGGTAGATTTTACATTTTCTGTTTTATATTTGATCTAGTCATTTTTCTCTTTAGATTTCACTTTAGTTTTAGTTGGTGTTTCAGGTGCAGTAAAGTGATTCTGTTCTATTCTTATTATTCCCATTATTTAGTTTAGTTTTCAGGTCTTATAAGGTCTTGCTTTCCATAAGAAGAAAAAAAATGCCATTGAAAGAGTGAATGAAGTGACAGTATTGTTTATTTAAAGTTGTATATTATGCAAAGTCATTTCATTCTTGTACATGATGAACGTTAACAGTGATTAACATTGGTTCTAATTTTGGTTGAGTTCATAATGTATTATTTTAGTTTAATGGTTTTGAAAACCTGTTTTAGTTGTCTTTCAGTTAACAATATTATTTTTTCCTCATCTAGTTTAAGTTGTAGTCTTAGTTTTTGTTGACTACACTGCAAAAAGGAATGTTAAGAAAATAAAACTGTGTTGTTTCTGGGAAATGAGCCCTGATAACAGTCTTATCAAGCATGTTATTTTAAGACCTTATAATCTATATCTTCATGAGATATTCCAGCTAATGTTGAAATAGATTTAACCAGTAACAAACTTTAAGAATATTAAGTCTATCTCAAATGACTGTTTTTATTACTTGTAAAAGGAACAACACACTTGAATTTTGGCATGTTTTAAGAAATCTCACCAAAGAAATCTTCCATACTCCACTGAGAGGTTTTTTTTTTCTTTTGTTAATTTGATCATATTTGACTCCTTTCTAGGAGGGCTGGTTGTGCAGTGTTTTCTAACCTGATTCTGCTTCCAGGTAAAAAGCCCAAGAAACCACCAAGACCATCACTGCCAAAGTCAGTAAACAGAAAACTTTCCACTGGAACAGTTAGACCTGCTGATGAGGAAGTGGTCACAAATACCTCAACATCCACAAACCCAGAGAACCAGGATGACTCTAAGCCACATGTAAAACCACCTCAGCAGGCAGACTCCAGTCACTCATGCACCAGGTCTGTCACCGTACACTGGGATATTCAGACGGAAAACACAGAGAAAGTCTCCCAAACTGCTGCCCCATCTTCAGACTCAGAACTAAGTCAGCGCCCTGTTCCACTTCCTCGTACGAAATCCAGAAAGAAGGCCATTGAAAAAGAGGCCGAAGATGACACTTTGGTGAAGCTTGGTGAAAATTCAGACGCTCCCTCTGACTTTGATCCGGAAGACGTTTCCTCAAACAAGTATTTGAAGGAGTTACTGGAGGTCTTCAGTGCAGAAAACGAGTCTAAGGAAAACTGCCACCTAGTCAACCAATCAGACGAGACCGCACAAGGTGAAGATGCTGACGGCGAGATGAGCCACAGTCAACGCAGTATCCGGGCCAGGATCCAGGCCTTTGAGAGCCAGGCTGACACAGAGGAGAGATATGTGGCCGAACCTGTCAGACCAGAACCCCAACCCCGGAAGACGACGACCAAACCTCCAGTTTCTGCTAAACCCTCTGTTGCTGTCAAACCACAGTTAAACTACAGCACTGATCATGTTTATCAAAACCCAACGCCGGCACCTAGACCTCAGCCTCCTCCAAAGAAACCCGTGGTGGGACAGTCCGTAAAAGAGGAGCTAGATGCGTTACTCAATAAGGGTCCAGTTCCAAACCGATCACGTCCTGTACTCACTAGAGCCAACAACATCTATGACGAGGTAGAACATTCCCCAGTACCACCTACACCTCCAGTGAAGCCCATTAAGGAACCCCTCAAAACAAATCTGAACATAAACAACCACAACTCGACCTCTGTGATCGGACAATATGAGAATGTGGAGAGTCTATCAAGTGAGTATCTTTTTTTTTTTTTAACTTTAGACTGTATAGAATCTAAGACTAAATGAATTCTGTAAAATCATCCCAGTAGTACAGTCAATTATGGATGAATATCATTTGAATATTTAATTTTTGTTATTATGACTTTATTAAAAAAGTTCTGTAATATTGATATTCCAAACTCTAAACCGCACATGGCCACGTATCAGAATACACATAGGACTACCAAAAACCACCATTGTCATCTTTGGTCAAACTTGACAAATTTTCATTGTAAACATTCTAATGATTTATCATTTTTTTAGTATTTGGAAGTAGAAATACCACAAATAGCCCGAAACTTGACTTATAAGGGGAATGCATGTACAGTATTATCAGCAAAAAGTAATTATTATGAGTGGTCCCAGTGCTGTCAAATGGTCCCTGTATGTATTTTATGATTGTATATCATGTTTTTAGGTTTATTCTACTTCTGTATTAATCTATAGTATGTTACATTTTACTGCTGTAGATGTTTTAAGTTTGTTTTCATTTGAAGTTCTTTATGTACTGTTGGTAGTTTTATCTGGAGCCCTGCATCATATTCTGTAAGATCATTGTGTTTGTAGCATTGCTGTTCTGTGAGAACTGCGTATTAATTAAAAATACATTTCCACGAACTCAGAAAAATAGGACAGTTTACAACTTTGTGACAATATATTTTAAGGAGGTTGAAATGTTCCTTTATAGGTAGTCACAAACAATAAAAAAACAATAAACACATTGAGAAGCACATGGTTTTCACTGGACATGAAAGGGATGAAAAACTGTAATCTGAAAAGTAACTAAAGGTGATTTAAAAAAAAAGAGATGAAAAAAGATTACAGTATTTTAATCATAAAACAGTAGATAATGAAAATACTCGAGTAAAATACAAGTTCCTTAATTTAGTACTTGGGTGCAATATTTGGTAACAAAAGATAATAGTTAGTTAGATTTCACCCCTGCAAACACAACAACAATGAAAATGCGAATTATTATATATAATATTTGAAGTCATCAAACTGTATTCTCTCCTGACTTTTTCATTAGATGAATAGATACAAACCTAGATTATGACAAGATAAAAGGTGAGTGTCAAAAGTGCTGGTAGGCATAGTTATGGACATTAGAGAGTCAGGTGAGCTGTTTCCCATCTTTGTTCTGCTTTATCTCATGTCTACATTAAATATCTTACAAAGAACTGGTAAGTGTAACATAAATATACAGCTTTACAGTCAAATGTCTGTGTTTAGATCAGATCTTGGTCAAGGACCAGAGTAATGTGGACAGCAATGGAGGCTCTTCCACCAAACAGAGTATGACGAGAAGACCGACCACCATCAGAGTCCCCAGCAAGACTGGTTCATGTGAGTCCAGTGGCTGGAACCCAGCCTGGTTCTTTAAATGTCACACTTGTTAAAAGGCTGATATACTAATATAATAATAATAATAATAATAATAATAATAATAATAGATTTGATTTATACTGTATAGTGCTTTTCTATTTTACATACTGAAAGTGCTTACATTGGATCCATTCTTCATCCACACACTGGTGGTGGTAACGTCATTTAGATTGAACTGTTTTTATACTTTATATATAGTTTATTTCATAATGGTGAATATATGTTATCCATAGCTTGTGGTAAAGACATGTCTCTTTTTAGTTTCAGACAGTTTTCAGGACAATCCTCCTCCTCTCCCTGCTCAGAAGCCCGTTGGCTCTTTAAACCCATCAGTGAACCAACAACAAAACTCAACATCCGTCTTCCCACCTCAGGTAAGATTTCCAGACAATCCCTAACCTCTTGTGTGTTTCATCTGGGACTGGACAATTAATTGATCTGCAATTGTAATCGCAGCCTGTGTAATCATATAATTGGAAAAGGATCCAATCTAGAGGTCCAGATTTAGGAGGATTTAGAGTGATCTAATCACAGAAATAAAAAAAAAACACCTCTGTTGTGTGATGGTATATTAGATTTAATGACACTGAACAGGCAGAGGTAGCATGTAAAACATGTAACATGATGCACTACATTTTTTTCATGTATTTAAGCTTTTATTTGAGTTTAAGTTAACATGTTTAAGTTGGAAAAAGTACAACTTTAAAAGGAGTTATCCATCTTGTGAGTAGTGTAGACTCTAATCAAATGTCAGTTTTACCCACTATAATTGCAGTATGGCCTTTTCCCCTAATTTCATTATTAGGGGATTCTTCTGATTAAAGTAAAATAAAGTAATTTAAGCTTATCTTCACTGTACATGTGTTTCTCAGTAAAAGCTATACTTAGCAGGTCATCTGTCAGTAAAGTTTGTGTTGACTGTTCACAGCGCTAATTACCTGCTCTATTTCTGTTTCACAAACAAACCCTTATGGCTCCGAGCTGAAACTAACATGGGTGAATGCTAAGTGTTGTAGTACAGTTACTATCCAAAGACATGCACTGATAGGTTAATTGGTTATTCTAAATTGGCCATAGGTGTGAATGTGAGAGTGATTGGTTGTTTGTCTCTATACGTCCAGGTCGTTATTGAAAATGAGAATCAGTTCTCAACTAACTTACCTGGTTAAATAAAGGTTAAATAAATATGGTTTCAAATACTGCAGATGGTGCGTTTTACTGCTAATAAAACTGTAGAATTGGATTCCTCCTCAGGAGTCTTTCTACGGTGGACCGGAGCCATCACTACCCCCTCGGTGAGTGGAATCCTCTTTAGTGAAACCGAACCGTTACATGTAGTTTGCTGAAATTAACTTGACGACTGTCGTACTTCAGGAGACTTAGTACAGCTAAAAGCCTCCCTCCTCGCCCACCGCCGGCCAAACCAGGCCCGGGAAGACCTCCGCCACCACGCCACCAGGCCTCAGGTCAGTCCACTTCGGTACCTTGGGAGACTTCGCCGAAACCCCAGGCACAGAAGCCCCACAGGAAAGGACCAGTGTTGCCTCCAAGGCCCAATCCAGGCCACCGTCTCTACAACAAATACACAGTAAGAGCCTGCTGTGTATCTATAGGGTGTAACCAAGTACCACATGATAAGCATCTCTTTCATTTTTAATTCTTTTTTCCACCAGCTTCAGCTTCCCCATGGAATTGCATCCTTTGATTATAATGGCAGCAACACAGGAGAACTATCATTTCAGGTGATTAAACTAATTATAGTACTTGTATATTACCTCTGTGTAAAGTGAATTCATTAACAGATCTCAATAAGCAACACATATGATGATCTTCTCAACAGAAAAATGAGGTGCTACTGCTGCTAAAGGAGATTGACCATAATACATTTGAGTGCCAGGTTGGGGACACACAGGGCAGAGTACACAAGTCTCGAATGAAGGTCATCACCCCTCTTAGCTCTTTTTCAGATGTCTCCCCACCACAGGTAATCTGTCCCTTATCTGATTCTGGAGCTTCAATTATTTTGTTGTATTTTGTTATAGGCTCTGATTCATTAACATTTTGAGTCTTTTCTCCCTGTTAAAGGATGTCAAACCAGCCGGATCAGATGGCACAGACAGTTATGGGCTGAAGGTGCAGGCCTTACATGACTTCAGTCCAGGTGACGGCTCAGATGTTGTACTGTAAATGCATTTGACATTTCTGTCATCACCACTAACACAACATTATGGATGAGACAGCCAGTACACAGTTACTTTAGCCTTACGTTCTAATACAGACTATAAGTCAGGGACCGCTGGGGCCCTTTAACATGTTTCCATTATGTGCCATTTCCTTCCTTCCTTCCTTCCTTCCTTCCTTCCTTCCTTCCTTCCTTCCTTCC
>JAPQRQ010000001.1:2519935-2531077 GCA_037367365.1 Apogon talboti
CCTTCCTTCCTTCCTTCCTCCCTCCCTTCCTTCCTTCATTCCTCCCTTCCTTCCTTCATTCCTCCCTTCCTTCCTTCATTCCTCCCTTCCTTCCTTCCTTCCCTCCTTCCTTCATTCAAGGAAACACCACTAAATGAATTTACTAACTAATGCTGAGTTTTCCCTGAATGTAAATTCAAACACATAATTCAGTTTATAGCATGTTATTTTGAGTGTGTTTGAATTATTTTTGAGTTGACATTTTCGGTTGCACACACAGAGGGTCCAGGAGAGCTGGCTCTCAGAGCAGGAGACGTTGTGAACATGGTGGAACAGATGGACAGTGAGTGGTACAAAGGCACCTGTAGGGGATCCACCGGATACTTTCCAATCAGTTACGTCAAAGTCCTGGTATGTCTCTTAAATAATTCTCTGTACATAAAAACCTCCTTCTTGACAAAGTGTAGAAAAGCAGAGATATATATGATTCTGGTTAAGGAACGAAGTAATGAGTCTATTCCCAATTTAGTCTGATTCACCAGAACCCCTCCCAGACAGGAAAGGAAAGAAGCCCTCCGCAACAGTCAGGTACTGTTTTTAGAAACTAAAACCTTCTTGTCAGTCTTCAAAAGCCCATCACTTTAACTGGTCTTGTTGTGTGGACAGTGGGCCCAGATGCGTGGCAAGGTTTGACTTTGATGGGGAGCACGGTGACGAGCTGTCCTTCTCCGAGGGGGATGTGATCCAGCTGAAGGCCTACGTGGGACAGGACTGGGCGCGAGGACAGATCGGCTCCTCCACCGGGATCTTCCCCCTTAACTTCGTCGAGGTCATCGAGGATCTGCCTCCGCCTCCGACTCAGCAGCAGAAACAACCCACCAAGAGAGCGCTGCCTGGTGAGATCACCCAGAAACAACAACACTAAATCCTTCTTCTCATTACGCCCTGTTTTTTGTTTTTTTTTTGTCACATAAATTTTTATTAACCCTTTCATGCATGAATTATGAAACCCTTAGTCAAGATCTTTTTCATGAGTGTTTTTATTCCTCTTTAGGCAAAAAAAAACAATGCAATTGAATTTTTTTTAATGAACCTATTTTTCATGGAGTTACAAAAATGTCAACTCAGCTGGATGCCATGTGTTCAATTTTTTTAAGCAAAGAAACATGTAGTTAAAACGCAATATCAGAAAGTGATATACTGTGTGAAAACTGAAATAAAAACATTTTTAATGCAGCTAATCTGATGTTTTGTCACATTTTATTACTCTCTAATACTAGTTATTACTCACTTCATGGAGATAATATACAAAAAAAACCTTTTTGTTTAAGAAAACTGTTAATTACAGTCTAATAACAATTGTTGGGTGATATGCAACTAAAACAAAACAACAAAACCCATGAATATACAACAGAACAGCTGTAGAATAGCTGCCCACTGTAGTGACCACTATGCATGAAAGAGTTAAGTTCTATAGATATCAATTATAACAATGCAAAACTGGTCCTTTGATGGAATGGTTTCCTTCCCCCAGTTCCTTGTTATTGTTTTTTTTTTTTTGCCACTATTAACAGTATTTTAACTAAATATTCATCCTTTATAAGAATCATTATTCCCTGGTTTAGTCACCTACAGCATCAGTATACATTGGTTAGCCTTTTAAAGCTGGAGTATGTATCCAACACCAACATGTTACCCTCCTTATCCTCACTGAAAACAAAAGGGAGGCTGTGTCCTTCACTGAAGAGCTTTCATCCATCCTTTTTCCTTTGTGTTGCCTGGCATTCCCCTCTGTGGCATGTCAGGAATTTGTGCTTCTGTTTCACTTTCATTAAATAGCTGTTTACAAAAGGTCGCAATCACAGTAAACTTGAATCCTCCACACATTATTGCAGCCAGGGCTGTAGCCCAGAGTTATACAGTTCGAATTTTACTTTTTCTTCTGTTTTACAAGTCACCTAAATCATTTTATTTTTATTACTATTTGGAGGAAGTAACTTGTTTTGATTAAATTTTATTTACTTTTTGTGTCAGCTACAGTTTTTCAGGTTCTATGAGGAAAGAACCTGAAAAAGTCAGATGAAAGAACGCATGATTAATAATACATATTTATAGAACCAATGTTTATCAAAGGCCTTTATTGTGAAAAGTCATTTTATTTCATACACCATGAACATTGACTTTGGGGAACAACAAAGCTGATTTTAGTTGCAATTCTATTTTATTTAAATTTGTGTTACATTGTTCATCGTAATTCTGTACTTTTAGTTGAGTTTATTTTCACTTTACATATAATAAGATGACATGCATATATATTAAATGAATACATTATGCAGGAGAGGTCAGAAGCAAATACCTCCTGTTAAATAAATTAAGCAATTATAAAAACGAGACTAATTCAAATACTGGTGTCAATATAACATAAGAAAGAAAAGGAAGAAAAAAGTACAGTACATCTTGCATAGATAGGATCTTATATCTAAAATTCAAGGTACAATACGAGGAAAATATTCAGTATAAATGTCCTGTTCAGATGTTTTTTTTTTTTAAATAAGGATGTTTACCATTCAATTGTTGCTTTAATTTTTTTCATTGTCTTAACCCTGCTGTATTCAGCTCTTTTGTTACCCTTTTATATGTATTTTTAATGTGCTACAAACTTAATTTAAACTTAATTACACAGGACTAGTAGAAGTATTACAATTATGACATATATGAATATAAGATTGAAATAAAATGCTGAATATAAACTTGCATTATATTCATGATATCTACAAGCACAGCAGAATGTCCACAGATTATGATTTTTCTTTGGTTCTCTGGATGACTTTTTGATGCTTTATTGTCATATTTGTGTTTGAAGGCATGGCTGCTTCTCCTGGTGCTCACCCTGAAGTTGCCAAACCTGCTCAGGTACAGTAGCTGATATTCGTCAATATAAGCACAACCATGAGTAAAGATAATAGAAGAGACGTGATGTGAATTTAGCGAAACTCTCTGTTGGTTATTGCTGTTGTGTCCTGACGCTCACCTGTCGACACATTCTGCCTTCATCAGCATCTTCATCTCCTCTCCTGCTCGCTCTGCAGGCCTCTCAGTCCGGCGTGGGGTGGGTGGTAGCTCTGTATGACTTTTCCGGATACACTGAGGGGGATTTGTCCTTTGAGCAGGGCGACTGTATCCTAGTCACCGAACATATTAACGCTGAGTGGAGCTGTGGACGGCTCAACGGCAGAGAGGGCATGTTCCCCAGGGCTTTTGTTGAGAGCAGCACAGGTACAGTATGAAGATGGCTTACTAATGTTTAATAGTGCAGTTGGGAGAAAGAAAGAGAAAATAATGGATGGAGCACTTACTGAAGTTATACTGGGTGTCCATAAAGACTCGTTACAATTTAACAAATTTATTACAAAAGCAAATGAATAGACAAATCTGTGGAAATTATTATAAAATGAAAAAGATCAGTGTAGGTTCTCATTTGTCCAGGTCATCGTTCTTCTTGGTAGTTCTTCTGGGTTCAACTGGACTGGACTGGTTTAGCTCTTTGGAAAACGTTTCATCTCTCATCCAAAAGACTTCTTCAATTCTAATAACTGATGGGGGAAACTGGACTTATCAACCTGTGGGGTGTTTTCAAAAGAGCTAAACCAGTCCAGTTGAACCGAGAAGAACTACCAAGAAGTACGAAATGAAAAGTAGATATTGAAGTTTTTTTTCGTTATGTAATAAACCCCTTTACGGGCACCATTAGTTGTATGAAGCACATCCAGATGGTACTGGATTTGTTTCCATGTTGTCTCTATCATAGCTTCATCAATGGAGTCAATGACATCAGTGATCTTTTACTTCAGGTCGTTGATGTCCCGTATCTTAGTTTAATACACCATATCTTTAACATAACCCCATAGAAAGAAATCCAGGGGTGATATCTGGTGAACGAGGTGGTCAGAAGATTGGACCATCCCTTCCAATCCACCGGTGTGTAAATGTTTGATTTAGGAACCACCAACATGCAGTCCCCAATGTGGTGGTGCACCATCTACCTGGAAAATGATGGTTGGTTGAAGGTCATCCAGTCGTGGAGAAAAATGGGCCGATGATTTGATTGCACATGATTCCACAATGTGATTAAAAACTTTGATAATCACCGAGTACATAGAACAAATCTGATTAACATATCTCATCAATTGCTTTTGTAATATTGTAAAGAGACTTTATGGACACCCTGTATATACGTGTTCGCATGTAGAATAACATTTTGTACTTTTCGTTTGTTTCAAACAAGCCAAGTTCTGATTGTTTCCTTAATTTTAAGTCCATCAATCGGCTCACATTCTTCATTTTTATTTACCAACCAGCAGCCAAAAAACACCAAATGGGCAAATACCATTAATAAGACCTAAGTGCTGTCTATTTGGACCTGCAAAGTTCACAGAAAAACAACCACTGATAGGGAAAGTACTCAAACACTAGTACTTTAGATTACATTCCACATTGTAAGTAAAGAATTAGCTTCTATGTGTGAATTCCAGCCTCAGCAGGTCTGCAGTCCTCTGATGTCCAGGAGAATGGAGCAGCAGGTGGAATGAAGGCCAGAGCTCTGTTTGACTTCACTTCAGACTGTGATGAGGAGCTTTCTCTGCAGGTTTGTTGATGGCTTTTGTTTTCCTATAGTGACTAAAATCTATCCAAAAGCACATCCTGTCAGACGACCTCTCATCCTTTCCTCTCGTGCAGGTTGGGGATATTGTAACCAATCTGGAGTCGGTTGATGAAGAATGGTTCCTGGGGGATCTAAGTGGAAAACGAGCCCTGGTCCCCAAGAACTACGTCCAGGTCATGTGATGTTCAGTGGAACAAGGGACGCTGTCGAATTACACAAAGATACTACAGAAAAACAAGACTCTACAGTATTTAAACTTTAGTTAAGAATCTTTCACACCTTTTGAAGAATTTGCGTATTTTCATTATTAAAAACATAATAAAATCAAGCCAGTTGGCAGACTAAATGTGAGCAATGACTGACTTCATTATTCCCCTGAACATTTGCACCATCTAGTGGCCAATGTAGTTTAAGTGTCTAAAATGTAACTGATTGCAACAGGAACAGACCTGTATAAGTTAGTGTTTAATTCATCTGGGCCAAAACTTTCCACCAGCAAAGCATCCACGTTTTCCCAATAAATGTATATGAACCACCAAAGTTCACTGTTCTGGGCAGATTCAAGGGTTGGTGTTTCTATTCTACCCACAGGAGTCTATGCTGAAAAGTCCATGACAGTTCTGTAATTGTGATAGTTGTGACCCCCTTTAGGAAACAATGGTTTCATCTGTTGCTGTTTGGGTCTACTGTTACTCGTGCTAATTTAGTTTCAAAAGGATCTACAGCTAAATTACAGTATTTGAGGTAATGCCCCAATAATTAAAATGAAAAATGGCAAAGGCAGTGATCGAACACTGCCATAATGCAGAACACATCTTATTTTATTTAAAAGCTCATGTTCAGATGCATTTGCTGAATTTATTTAAACATTTCTCTTGTGACTGGATGCAAAACAAAAGGACAAAACAGCTTGTGGTCATTTACATTTTTTATTAAATCTGTCAGGGTATCTTTAGACTGTTTCCTGGATGGGGGGCTCATAGCCATCAGCCCTCTCCACCTTGGCTCCAGTGTCGTCACCAGATGCCTTTGCAGCGCCGCTGCCACCGCCCTCACCGTGCAGCTCCATCAGTTTGCCCACTGAAACACAACACGACAAACTTTAATCTCCAAAGGGTTTATATACTTTACAGATAAGTCTACTCTGAATTCAGAACCTGGAAATTCATTAATATGACAGTTATGAAAACCTAAAAGGCATCTTTTCACACTGACTGAAACCTAATTTTTGAGAAGGGAACATCAGCTGATCTCAATAGAAGTAATCAGGTGGTCATATGGGACCGAAACAGTTTGTCATCATATGTTCCCACAGATAAAATAAATAAAAAGATGCGTTAAGACTTACACTCAAACTTGGGTTTCTTAAGCATTTTGACCTTGCGGACGTAGACGTCATGCAGAGGGTAGATGGACTGACAGGCCTTCTCAATGTCCTTGCCAACGCTGTCTGGGATCCTGAACACAACACAATTCACAACACATTAAAACAAAGGAACAGACATTTCAGAGATGAGATGGCGTTTGGATTGAAATATTTGCATGTAAAAAAAAAAAATAAAACATTTGCTGATGTGATTTCAGTTTGAACTTAACCCAAATGGTAACGCGTCACATCTATTCTCAACACAATAGTATCTTCAACAGGAGCATGAGAAGGTACACGACTTACAGCTTGTTGACAACTTCCTTCAGGTCGTTGGTCTGAACCTCTCGGGTCATGATCTCCATCATCTTCTTGCGGATCTGGCGGACCTGCTGGTGCTGGGCGTAGGAGGTCTTTCTGATCTGATTGGTGCGCTTCTTTGTGAAACCCACGCAGAACAGACGCAGGAGGTAGCCGTCTGTGGTCTTCACATCCACATGGGCTTCAATCATGGTCTAAGTGGAGAAGTCCTGTTAGTCTCACACTGCCGACAAGTTCTTGCTTGACATTAAAACCAATAACTTGAAGTGAGGTCATTTCTGTTAGAAAATGTGCTCCTGCATCTCAGTTTTCACTCATGGATGGATCATGTCTGACTGAATTAAGGTTCATCTAGTGCTGGGCATGTATTTAATAAAAGTAGTACATTTACTATCACTCCATGGTACCACAGCAAAATACAGGTCATCCTTTAAGTCTCAAAATTAAAAGAATTTACAGAGGTGTTCTCAAATGTATTCAGTGTTTGTGGCAATAGATGTTTTGCTTCAGTGATACATTTGATGTTTTAACTATTTTACACTTGATGGTATAATTCATTTTGTGTAAATTACTCTTTAGCAACTGTATTGTGTTGCAACAGCAGATTATAATTTTATATGCTATTGCCTGTCCTGATCAAACTACTTCAGTACAAGACCCATCTCACGAGTCTTTAATGATTACCTAAAAAAAATGTAAATAAAACCTAACCTGTCTTTATATGACAACTGAGCACAAATACTGGATTTATGCTTAATATAGCAAATTATCTGGGAACCTAATGTAACATTTGTACAATTAATCAACTCTAGATCTGTCATTGTCTCATTCGTATTTCCATCTGGTAAATCTACTGAACAAAACAATGTTGAGACTAACCAAGACTGTCTGCTTCACTTCTGAAATATGAAAAGGTGGCCTTTACTGTCATCTACTGGACCAGTTCAACATTTTCCTGTTCTGTGGAATACCGATGAAACCTGAAACAATACGAACAGGTTTCTGCATCCCATCAGTCCCTACTATGTGATAAACATGCCCACTTTTACATCTTAACAAATGGCTTCTTTCTGGGATAATTTTCAGACCAACAGTCATCCAGCAGAGGAAAAGAATGGCCCAAATTTTACAATACAGCTACCAAAAAAATATTCAAATATGTATGTGTGCTAAAACAGATTCTTTTCTAAAGATTCAGTTCATGTCATTCAACCTTCAGATGGAAAACTGAAGTGTTAACAGGGTTAACACTGAACTTGCAATAAGAACACATTCCTGTGCGGCTCTTTAACATACATATATTCAACATGATCACTACCTGCCATTTCTTGACCATAGAGCACATCTTGTCGCGGGTCAGGTCCATGCCATGGAAGTTGGTGAGACAGTTCTTGCCCTGAACATCTTCAGTGATCAGCTTGAACTTACGGAAGGCCACCTCATCGTTCTGCAGGTCAGCAAGGCTCACCTCGAACACACGTCCCTTCAGACCGTCCGAGGCAATTCCTAAGTGGAAGCAATTAACGTTGGTGTTAAACAAACCTAAGAAACTCAATCGTCAAAATTATAGTGAACTCTGAGTAATAAGGAGGCCATTTGATCTCATAACTACTAATTAACCATAATTTGAGACCTAAATAGTTTATCATCATACATTCCCATGACAGAGTATACAAATACATAATGTATTTTCTTCTTAAATATTAAGCATGTATCGAGCACCTTGACACTTAACACAGACTTTCCCTTTAAATATTCTAAAACGGCATGCCATTGTCCATTAAGTTTATTACAGACCTACACAACCAACACTAGTCTTTGTCAAAACTTGCCATTTTCAGCATGTAACTGCAACTGTGAAGGCACTGGTTTTATACATAGCAAAAGTAGGAGCTCTACATGTGAGAGCATTTTTGGGACTTTTGACTGACATCATGCACTAATGATGCAAACTTACTGGTTCCCTGAGTCCTGGTGACCAAGGTCTTGCCCAGATTGCGGATGGTGAACATGGCTGGTGCCTTGACATCGTACCAGTCCTTCTTGGAGAACGGGTCCACACTGCAAAAAAAATGACAGACATTAGAATCAACTCGTGAAACACATAATATAGCGTTTTATCCTCCTACTGAAGTCAACCAAGAATGTTCCATGCGCAGAAGACCTCAAAATTGGCTCAATGGTCACGTTGAGGTAAACCTGATGCTAACAAATCGGCTAACGTGGACTGTAGACTACAGTTTAGCCTGGCAGGAACCTGGCCGATTTTCCTCCATACTTAACATTTCATTACCAACAAGAATATACATGTCCAGCCGTTTTGGACAAGTCCCACCCCAATGATCCAGACATGGTAGTTAATTTCTAATACATTTAACTATGCAGTTTGGCTGCCATATTGATAGGTACAACCGGCTAATCCATGCTAACACCTGATAGCCTTGTTGTAGTTCATGTCTGTCGCGGTACGGTCAAGTATTCCAATTCAGCTTTCTTCATGTTATTAGATTACGCTGAATGGTCTAGCAACTTAAGACATTTCATAACTGAAATAAATTATCGCTCCTTGCATTTCTGTGGCTTGGAGAAGCAGCATGTTACCAGTTCATCCAGCGCCACAGAGGCCATCGGAGACGAGACTAGCACCGACCCCGTACCATCTACTTAAAATCGTCTTCATCCTTCACGTTTTTTATAACAAAGCACCAGTTATCTAATAAGGACGTATTATTTCATTCAGCGATGCGTGAATTTAGTACTTACATCTTCTTTTTGGCACCTTTTTTGCCGCCTTTGGTCAGCCTCTTATTCTTGCCGACTGCCATGTTGGCTACAGGGAGTGAAAGAGGGGGAAGTAAGAAATCTCGCGAGAATTAAAGAGACCGTATCCGTGAGATTTGTGTCATATCGCGAGTCCCTTTGGGTTCCTATGTCGCCCTCTGCTGGTAGCAAGGCAATACTGTAAAATTAATGAATGCGGTTAATGTTATGTTACTCTTTAAACCAGTAAATACAGTTTTTACATTTCCATAACTTTTCAGGATTTTTAATGTAAACCACATTGACTTTACCTGTGCACAGCCCCGACTACAGCTTTAAGTCTTTTAAACTTAAAAAAAATAAAATCAACTGCTATAACTTTCAATTTCATCAAACAGCAAATATCACATATTGAACAAATAATTTAACATTAAATGTTTACTCAGTTTACACGGAGACTTTGTGCATAATACATTAACCCTTTTAAAAATTAAAGTAGACCTGATAAAAAGGGCATCGTATAAGTAGCGTAAACCTGTCATCATGATCTCTGAACTGGAAGAACAAGTCCATAGGTGTGTTCACATGACAAGCAGGTGTAATGGCTATTAGCCTAGATATCTACACCCAAACTGTCACAGTTACAAAGAAAACAATTTATTCATGTGTTAAACTGAAAGTAAATTAGTCATGCAGTAACAGACTACAGGTATAGCTGGATTGTTAAGTTTCATATCAGCATCATTCACAAAATGGTTACTGACTGTAAAGCTGTACAATTACTCACATTTATGTATTCTATTCTTTACATGGAAACGTTTGATAAATTGTGAGAGCATTTTGAAAGTGTTAAACTGAAGAGTGAAAACTAAGTGGTCATAAGACAGATGCAAATATACTGAAGCAACATTTTTCTGGCTTCGTGCTTTTGCACCTTTTGATATTCACATTTTTATGTCATCTGAAATATCATCATAAACCTAGCCACTATTGCTTTCAGTGTGTTGAAGTTAAACCTGCCAGCTCCAGTCAGGTGTTCCTAGATTAAACTTTTTTAAACACAGCAATTCATGAAATGAAGTTATCTCCTGCTCATATTAAAGAGCAGCAAGGCAGGAAGAGAACAAAAGAGGACGGCAGTAAGATAAGTCACAAAATGTCTTAAATTGGAATCTAATTATCTGAACACAGCTGTGCTAGAAGAGGAATAATAAGACACGGTTGATGTGGTTTATGTTGAAATCAAAGGTCAGTAAAAGCATTCCAGATCCTCATTTAAGAAAGACTAGGCTGCAGTGAACCAGTCTGCTGATTTCAGGTCATTACATCAGAGACAAGGCCTGCATCTCATGGGTGACGTTGCTGGCTGCCATGACTCCCAGGGTCCCTGAGGGCTCAGCTACACTTTACTGGGAGGTCAATGGTAACGGTGACGCCAGCTGCCTCTCTGGCAAAAACACACAACTGCTTAGCCACCCTGATGAACAAATATGAATTCACCAGTAAGCGTGCACATAGAGGACAACACACTTAGTTTAACACAACATTATTTAATATGTTTACAGCGTCCGCTTTATTTGCTGGACAGGCATTTTGTTCACAGACATCATGGAAATGAGACCTCACTTATTTTCCGGGTTATAAACATCTATCATGTCACTGGTTATGTGGTTGTGATTTGAAAAGGCAAGCAATGCAAAGCTGTCACTTTGCTTTAATGTTTGCCTTTCACTGCCCGGGGATACAGACATCTGTCAGTGGGTGCTTCTGCAGATAAAGTCCACATTTCAAAGCCCCATTTCAATTTTCTTTTTTACAGCATAAAAGGTTTTGATGCCCGATTCCACATTAGATAACATTTATCTACAGATTTATTTGATAAAACTTTAATAGTTGAATAAAACTGCAATCAAATGATCAAAAATACATGGAAATGTTTGATAAATTGTGATAAAAAAATGATGCTATTGCCACCCACCAATCTTATCTTATCTTATCTTATCTTATCTTATCTTATCTTATCTTATCTTATCTTATCTTATCTTATCTTATC
>JAPQRQ010000001.1:2537695-2572148 GCA_037367365.1 Apogon talboti
TTATCTTATCTTATCTTATCTTATCTTATCTTATCTTATCTTATCTTATCTTATCTTATCTTATCTTATCTATTTAATGCAAGGTTACTTAAAATGTATCGTGTGGTGCTTTCTTGGTGCTGTATAATCTGCAAACTACTCCGACAACTGGAGTAGTGCACTAGAAGTACAAAGCAGTATTAAATCTGTACAGGTAGGTTTACCTCGTAGAACATTAAGGGGAGTTTATTATGTTAGTTACCTTTCACTATTGATATCTGACGGGGTGATGAGGCTAAAGATACCTGCCTGCAGGGGGACACACCGTTGATCTCCTCCTGTAGTGTACTAGAAAGCCACCTGAGCGACACACCTGCCATTGAGCGGAATAGACCTAGCTCCCCACTGCGCATGCTCCAGTCACTCAAGGGCTACACTGTCATGGCGGTGACGAGCTGAAGCTACCGGGGTAAATCAGGAAGAGAATGCAGCGCAGCTGGTAACATTGACATTTGAGCGAGTGTGTGGAGTTTCTCGAGGAGGACGGAGCACACCTCTGTTCCTTTTCGACTTTCACTGACGGACTGAGCTGCTCGCAGACTTGCTCTCAGCCAGTTTGTGAGTTTTTGCTCCTGCCAAGCGCTTTACCTGTCAAGACTCTGGACTCAGTGACAATAGCAACTTCCAGTGCTGCTGAAGATACTAAAGTCACCGTATCTTCATTTATCATCCGACCGAGGGACGGAGGAAAAGGTTAAGGGCGAGCTCCGTGTCACCTGGATTCCTCTTTGTTACCTGGACCACAGTTCTTGTCGGCTTTAAAAAGCATTAAGCCATCCGTCTCGTATCAAGTTACGGACCTGTGTGGAGGAGTGATAGTTCATGGTGGAGTCGCGGTGACATTTCCAGTGTATCCAAGTGTCAGCGGCTAACACATTCTCCTAGCGCATTTTGCTCACTTTTGCGGCTTATTCGCTTAACTGTTTTGGATGGGGAGGGAAACGCTGTGCTTGTGTGCCTGTCAACCACTCAGCTGAAGAGGAGATTTGGCTTTCTCCTCCGCCGTCGGCTGCATTGACACCATTTGAGGTGAACAGGTGCCTTACCTGTGAACGCCACCTGTCTCGTCTTTTCCTTAGCCATGGCTAGCGAAGAGACGGCGGGTGCTGCGCAGCCAGGTGATGGCAAAGACGGACGACCAGGCGCCATGGCGCTCAACCCGGGAGTGCCTATCAGGGGGATAAAGATGAAATTCGCCGTGCTTGGTGGCCTGGTAGAAGTTGGCGAAGTTTCCAACCGAGACATTGTGGAGACTGTGTTCAACCTGGTAAGCTGATTATGGAGGCTCAGAGGAGGCCTTAGATAGCACTGTCACACTGTAGGGTCAGTAACTAGTACCTACTGTTAGGAAAAAGTCTGACATCATCCTCACTAAAAGATGCAACACTAAACGAAATTACACGGAATATTATAGCTGACTTACTGGTGAACAGACATGTGAAATCATGTTTTTTGTATGTCACAGGTAGCACACAGTTTATTTAGTAACTCACTTCCTTGTATGAGTTTCAGTGCCCAATATTCTATTACCTTTCCCAAGGTTTGCATCATGTCAGGCTCAGTTTATCTCTTTATTTGCCTGCTGTTGTGTATTATTCTAATTTTATTCTACCTTTGTGTAGTCATGCTATCATCTATTTTAATATATGTGACGCATGCATACCTTTATTAAGTCTAATTATTCAAAATATGTCATTAATAATTTTTCAGTAATGCATAATGATGCCAAAATCATCATGACAGACAAGTTCCTTCTGTAAGTACTTTTTCTGACACATTTAGGTCAGTCACAGTGTAATAGTGCGGTGTCTTATCAGTTTATACCTGTAACCACCCAAAGTTATTATCCAGCTCTGTCTGCAGCATTGATAGCCCTTTGACTGCCCGAGTTACTGGATGACATGGCTTTGTTGCACCTGAATGAATGAAACAAGGAAGCACAGCGTGAAGGAGAGCATGGCTTGGCTACAGTTTGGCTGGTTTTGGTGGAAGGGAGAGGAGGAGAGACATAGGAGGGGGGGGGGATGAGACGTGAAGGTGGAACCTGCAAAACTGCTTTGTCACTGTGGCAACACAATGGAGTCCTTTGGAGAGGGAGCCTCATCCTCCATGTCTAGTCACAAACTTAGCCCCAACACCAACCCCCACACTCCAGGAATATGCACTGTAGTGGACACACGTAGCTCCTCATGAGGCCTTAGCACTGCTGCACTCAAAGCTGTTCCTTCATTGAACTAATCAGCCAAAGTCTGCGCAAGTCACTTTCCTATGTGTTCTGGTGGTGTATGATCTCAACAAGGAAATGACCACCACTGCAAACATGTGTAAACATTCTAATGTAGCTTTACTTCTGTCTTTAGCTAAACTACGTGTGTTCCAGATGCTGTATAAGTGGTTGTTAAATAACATCTAAAAAGCTCATAAGGTCAACTGTAAACATAAATTAGACCAAAACAGCAACATATATGAGACAAAATTGGAACTAATTGCCCCGAGCTGTATTAAAACTAAAGAGGAAACCCTGAAAGTGCTAGAACAACACTAAAATAGAGATTAAAACAAAAAAAAAAAAATAGCAGATGTAGCTACATTATACTGCAGTTTACACAACTAAGTATTTGAGTTTTGAATATAATTTAGAGCAGTGAGTTTCCAAAGTGACAGGGTAGAAAAGAACAAAGTGATAATGAACTGGATAAGAGGAAGAAATGCCTGGCCCTTTCAGTGTTGCCCATGGGAGCCACACAGTTTGTCAGAGTATATTTATCATGTTCAGCTGTAGTAAAAAACCTTCTCATAGTTATATAAGAAGAGAGCTAAGTATTGACTAGAGTAGTTTGACTTGCAAGATGTAATTGTTTTGTTTTTTTTTGAAACCATATCTGCATTACAGTTTTATCTGTCACTTAGGAAAACCTGTTTAATTGCATTGTTTAGCATGGAATCTGTGGTTAAAGTTACACACAAATATAAGCAGAGTGAATCATACAATATGATGTGACAGACATAACAAGGCACATTTTAGCCCATACCCCTGGATGTTCCTTGTTTACCTTGTTCAGCATCATTTTAGAGCTCTGAGAGATGACATCATGCATTTCATTAGGCTTACTACCCACCCCACACTTTCCCTCTTGGCCTCCATGTCCATCTGCTCACCTTGCAATTGTGTAATAATGCGGTTTAGGCCACAGTCTACTCTTTAGTCCTACACTATATTTGATGAATGGTGCTGGGGTTATAAACACTAGAGTACACTGTATTAAAAAAAACAGGTCATTATGGCAGTTTTTCTGGCCTAAACTCAAAAACATTAGTAAAAAGAAAGATGAGTGTATCCCATAGCCCTGGTCTAAGTAGCTGTGTTTAATAGGGTGTTTTCACTTTTAACTTTAAGATAAGACTTTATTTATCCCCCCATGGGGAAGTTTCACAGTCAACAGCAACAACATATAACAAGCTATCGCAGATAGAAAAAAACAAGTAGAAAAACCACACGAGTGAAAAAGAAAAATATAAAGAGAAAAATAAGAAATGTGGTATTTATATAAATAAAGAATTTGAATAAAAAATTAAATATTATTTACATATTGACATCATCATGGCTGCACATGTACATGGTGTGATATGGGGGTGGGGTTACTGGGAACTGTTATAAAGTCTGATGGCTGTGGGGAGGAATGACCTGCGGAAGTGCTCCTTGCACAGGGGATGTAAGAGTCTTGTGCTAAAGGAGCTGCCTCTCCAGTCTGGTGCAGGGGGTGGGAAGGGGTTATCCATGATGGATGTCAGCTTTGCTAACATCTTCCTAATTTTAATCATATTTGTTTTAAGTACCGCAGTATATCCTCAGGTGAACTGGAGTGAAAGTATGAGGCATCTTGTTAATAGCTTGTAGCAGGATATAAGTTTCATGTTTCAAGTAAAGTTATGGGTCAATCAGGTCTTTAAAGGTCACATTTAGTGTTGTTAGATATTGAAGTGTTGAGTTACCTGTCCAGGATGACGGTTACAAAATCATTAAAAGCAGAAGTGTAACTGTAGTTAACGTACGCATCACCATGTTCAGCATCACCTTAGCCCACCCTTCCTCTGATCATCACTGTGGTGCACAGAAAGTCACATTTTAACTTATTGTTCTTTCATTGTCTGTTAATAATGAATTATTGAGCTTTTGGGCAAAAAGAATAGTTTCTAAAGTACCATAAAGCCCACTTAAGATGGGATTAGACCTACCTTTGCACATTTAGCAAAGTATTCTACATTGAATATAGTGGCTAATAATAATGTGAAAGGGCTACTCTCAATCCTACTGAGACTCGGTGTCCTACTTCACAGCTTTGTGCAGCTTTCAGTCGTTATCATCTCATTGTTTGGTCTGTTAGACTTCTAAACCTAAAACCACATTGGTTGAGGTAACCCCCATGTATGTGCCAAAACATTTTATATAATTGTGGCTTTTACACCACAAAAAGGGTCAGAGGGAGAAAGCTGAAAAAATCAGCCATACCTTTTTTGCTCAGACAAACTTAACCAGGTTTAGAACAATAATGACGGTTTGAGTAAGCCTTTGGCACATAATGTGACTAACAATACAACAGAACTACATAGTAACTCTAGTTTAATGCTGTGTCTGGTTTGCTTCTCCATGTTAAGTCCAACGTTCACTTTAATTTTAGTCTTCAGTATGTCTGCCAAGTCCTGAGACAAATATGTGGGTCTCATGGGCTTGGTAAATGTTTGACTTCCTTAACCAGTGAGTTGTTAACTCACTCTGATGAGGCATCTAGCATACAGTCAGTTTGTGTCAGCCGCTATGTAAGCAGCTGCCCACAGTTTTACAGGAAGCAGCATTGTTTTGTTTTTTTTGTTCTGGCCTACCAAAACAATAAGCTGAAAGCTGTAAGGAGCTGCAAAGTGGTTTGTCAATTGTCTGTTGGATTGTGACTAAGAAACAGTACTGACTGATGTATCCGTTTGCCCCTACAGTGTGACAACAACAGGCCGCGAGCAAAAGTTCATAAAAAAGTTTTATGCTTAATGTACAATTAATCAACAGTTCTTAAATCACGTAATGAGTAATAAGGAAGACATGCCATTTTCCACTTTATCTAATAAAGTTATGATCCTAGTATGATCATGGACACAGGGAATGATAATGTAAGCGAATGAATGGTGAGTTTCAAAAGGTCACATATCAGACAAAGAAACTATTCAGCAATTCTCTGTACCATCCTTTGTTCCACTGAGATCTGTTTCAGCATGTTCTGTATAGTGTGATAAGACAATGGCTTAAATAAACTTAGGCTGAAATGCATTTCAGCCTTATAATCTCAGGTTTTCAGCCTCATAATCTTGGGTGTCCAGTATCGTTTGGTCCCACTGAAATCTGTCCTTGGCAGTAACACTCATCTCTGAACAGGCAGACACTCTCCCATTGACTGATGCCGAGCTCTGGGTAGAGCGCTGCCCTGTGCTAGCTTCATGGGTCCTCTGTTAGGTGACACAAGAGATGGGTGAGTCTGTGGTGTGGAATGTAACTTTGGCTTTACCTGAAGGCAAGGTCACAGGGTTGGCTGGAAAACACAGACATATCTGTATGTGATGGTGTCCATTTTCATGTCACTCATCCTTTTTCTTATAAATGTACTCATTACATCAAGACAATTCCTGTTTTATTTTGTCGTATACTGTAGAGGGTGAGATAGACAACTCGCAATCGTTTTTGGGGCTGAAATGTAATCCGCTTACATTTCTTACAAGGTATATGATGATGATTCAGAATAGGTACCTGATATCTGACCAAGAAACACAAGATATGATAGATATGAGGAACTAGCCTGAAATACTTGCAGGCACTTTGTACGGCACGCTGAAAAATGGAGCAGAAGTCCCATGATGCAAATGTTTTATATAATTTCTGTTCCACAGTAAAACTATAATGGAACTGAATACATTTAAAAATATGGATGTTCACGTTTTCATGTTAAACTGGAAGTATCCTTCAGTTATTTGACTCAGACTCAGTGTTTTGCACAAGATGTCTTCATATGTCTGTCTTCTACATTGTGTGTTTGTGTAATGCAGTTGACTATTGAAAATGCCACTAAAAGTTCTGTGCTTTGATTTTCGTTTCCTTTCTTTGCTCTGGTTGGTTGGTATATTGCTCTGCTTAATATCACACATGAAAAAGTGATATGAAGCCATTCATATTTATTAGAGGCAAAAATGTGACGCACCAATGTGAAGATGATCTTATCTTAAAACACGTCATAGCATGCTTTACTTTCATGCCTCCAGATTATTTTGGCTGAACATGTGATGGACTATTTATTTTTTTCCCAGTGTCAAGTGTGTGCTTTTGGAAGATGATGCTGAAATAGCAGATTAGTTACATATATCAAACTTATATTGGGATTTTGCTATAGCTTAAAACTCCTCTTATATTTCAGGTCCTTAAATATTTCATGCTTTGTGCCTGTATTTAGTTTCTTTGAAAGATGGAGCTGTCTTCCACTGAATTCTAAGCATTCTGTGTTTCAGTTTGTTTTGCGAAGAAAATCTGTTCTATTTGCCGAGCATTCTTTTATGGTGTTATACTTTGTGGCTGAACACATGGTTTATCTATTTGATGGTTTGTTATTGCCTATTTTATCATTCGCTGTATTGATGTTGACACAGAGAATCCTCCTTTGAGATGAGCTGTCATAAGTGAAATTAATTGTTCTAAACTGCACCTTCTTTGTGTTTCTTTAAATAGTCTGCTTGGTACGTCTCTGACTCTGTACTGCAGGGTATAATCATGCAAAGGAGCTGTGGTTTCCAATGTGCAATGCACCAAATGTTAAATTACTGAAGCTGGTTGTAGTAGCTTTGGTTTTGTAGCTGATGTGGGCAGATGCACGGGGACGGTTGCAGTGAGAAAGTGAGAAAACTTGTAAAACAAGATTTCAGACAAGGTATTAAACAGCGTCATGGGACTTGCTTGTCACTTATGAGGAGTTTCATGTCCTTAAGTTGTTGTGGGATTTGTTGTAATGGTAAATCATTCAGCATCACAAGAGTAATATTTGTAAAAACACAACCTTATATTAATTATCACAGTGTTAACATTAGTATTATGACCCTGAGTATAAAAAGTAAGGCTGTCTCTTTTAATTTCTGGCCCTGCTGACATGCATGTGATGTAGATAGGAATGCAGCAAACGCACAAACCGTCCACTCAATTGTGTTGCAGTGCCAGGGGAGTGAGGGCCATCCTTGTCCTCTCTCCAGGCATGCTTTACCCTCTTGGGCAGTAACAAAGAGCCCTCTAATCTGACACATGAATGAAACCCTATCTGCCTCTCTCTCCTTTATCTGTTGAATCAGCCCAATTCCACCATCACACCTTTTCCCTCTCTCCCCAGTGTGGCTGACAGCACTCTGAGGCACTGGATAGCTGTTGTCTAAATAAGCATGACCTAACTCTGTTTACAGCCCTAAGCACGTGATTAGTTTTTATTTCCAGCATTTTCTTCTATGCTTAGTGTGTCCGTGACCTTTTTTTATTTCCCTAAACAAAACAAGTCCTCTCTGTGGCTGTCGCACCATTTTGGGAAGCTGCTGCAGTCAAATCAACATAGAGAGCATCTCGTGGTTTGAGTGGCCATAGAGCGGTTAGCTGAAACCGGTTTTAAATGGCCACATCTGGGAGAACATAGTGTGTCGTTTTTAGCCCCCCAAACAGATCAGATAGTGCACCATCATTTGTCATCATCCGCAGGGCGCTGACAAACAGGCAGATGGCGGTTTTTGAGATCTGTGTCGACCAAGAGGGTGCAATTTCTTAAGCTACTTAAGATGATTACATGAGGAAGCTTATCAGAATTTGATACCTCTACAATGGTGTAGTTTATAGTTCTGCAGAAATGTGAATGTTACCAGGACTACACAAAGCTTTGTTTCAGAGTTTTCTTCACAGTGTGTGCATGACATCGGTTAGGTTGACATCCAGTGTCAAGTGAAAAATTAACACAACCTAGAAAGGAGCAAGGAACAAGGGAAAAACACTGAGGAGGAGGATGTAATGGCAAAAAGGAAAGCATCACTGTTGGATACAGAAAGGGTGACGGTGACCATAAACGGATACATTAACAACAGTAGTTAAACCAACTGGTGAATGACACTAGCAGATTAAGTCTTCAGAGTAAAATGCTACCTCTTATTCTTCTCTATTATTGGGGTTTTTCTGTCACCTCACAGAAGAAGGTCCCGAGTTTGACATACGAGGTGTTTATATGATATGTGTGAGTTCTCTCTGGGTATTCTGGCTTCCATACAATGTTAAGATGCACCTTTAATAGGTAAACTGGTCACTCTAAATTACCTGTGACGGTGAATGGTTGTTTGTATGCGTCAGTCCTGTGATGAGTTGGTGACTGTTCGTCATAAGGTGTACCTCGCTGATGGTAGCTGGGTTAAGTGGTTTGGAAAATGAATGCATGAATGAATTTTGTTGCACTTGTACCCTCTATAAACACCCCAACCCCCTGTCATTATAGAATGAGTGCTGTTTATTCCATCTTACTTTTTATTATTATGTATTTAATGATGCATTATATTAGTGGAGAAAAGAACCAGGAAAACTTATAATTAGTTGTAATATAGTTACTTTTTATTCAGTCATTGCTAATGATGTGTAGCTTCATGGCAGTTCAGTGTTTAATTAGACAGGGTATGTGCAACTCCATATTATTCAGGCCAGAGATATATTGTGCCTCCAAGCACATATGTTTGCTTCAAATGCAATAAAACAGCCATACTTTTTTGGCAACAGTGCCTCACCATCAAACCATTCAGCTTCAGGTTTGCCTGCTTAAAGAATCATGTGTAAAGTTAGGGATAAACTAATCACACATCCTTCCTCTGGAGTCTGCAATGGCTGCAGTAGTACCGTCTGTTTTCTAGGTAACAGGGCCATATAGTTATGTCTTGGCCTACATCCCTTGTCTTATTGTTTCTTCTATAAACAGTGCTAGCTGTAAGGCACTTGAAGAGACATTCTACTGCATATGTTACGGAAAGCTGAAAATAGGAACTGTTGCAGAAACTCTCAAAGACCGACAGCCTGATAAATAAAGTGTGGCCTAGTATCAGCCTCAGGAGCAATTAGGAATGGATTCATGGCCCTGGTGGTTCACCTGGTAGAGTGTGTATTACATAGGCATGAGTCCTACTTACAAGAAGACTTAAAAGCTGGGCTCATGGCCCCCATGGAAAAAACAGTGTGACCTGTGAACAACTGCCGTTTTCCAAGCCGTTTAGCTGCGTTTATTTTGTACTAGATATTTAAAAATAAATTACTTGGTCACAGCTGAGGACCTACCTTTTATATTTGTTCACAAATACTGTATAATTTTTCCTGCTTCCTGTAAGATGATTTTCACTTCCCATGCACCTATTAAGCAGGTAATCTTCTCAGTTTCAGTCTTTTCTGTTTGTTGTTTTACATATCATTGCCTAGACCAGTGTTGCTGCCAATATGCAGTCACCTACTTTACACAGTAGAGTCCTTTTTGGGTTTGTACATTTCTCTCCTGCAGGCTCAAATAAAATTGATATTTTGTTTCAGGCCTGATAGGAGCTGTTACTCCTACAGCCTTGACAGTTTGTCTGAGATCTCCTACCTTCTTCAAACATAACAATGACAGCATATGCTACATTTTGCCCTTATGACAGACGGCCTCACTTCAGCTCCACAAAGAGCCGGTAGGAGGACCTTGAGTTAGTGTTTCTTTTTACATGCCGACATTTTCCTCTGGATTTGCAGACACTCACACGGTTAATGTTAATGTAAATGTTTATTCACAACCACAGCTGAACAGTGAGATGCCCAAAGCAGCACTGTAATGATGCTACTTTGGCCAAAGTCTCTTCACAATGTCATTTTAAAAAGTTCCTCTTGAACTCATACTTCAGGTCTTTAAAATGTGTACTGTAGATATATTTTCTTTGGGATATAGAGAACTTAATATAGCGTGCACACACCCGGTTTCTGTCTTAATGTGCCGGCTGGTGGTTAATTTGATGTATTGTAACACTACAGAGAAGTTTTTGGCTAAACAGGGTGAATTATTAACCTTTTGGCCTGCAATCCGCTCTTCTTGGTGGGAGATGTAATGATATGCTAATGTGGCTTGCTGCAAGCCAAATTTCATTATTGGATGCTGACAAAAGGTCTTTATGTTAAAACATCATAAGCAGCCTCATGACAAAAGAAACATTGCATTAAAGCTACTTTGGCCTCTCTGTGTTTTAAGGAAAATGAGGTTTAATAAGATCACTGAAACTTCTAACTAGTTTAATAGATATCTGTTGGATGATTGACCAGTCTGCGTGCTTAACGTGGTATTCTGCTAGCACCCTGAACTCCGATGGTGAGCATTGTGCCCATTATCTGTTTACATAAGCATGTTTAAATTGTCATTGTAGGCATGTTAGGATGCTGACATTAGTGCTTTATGCTTAGGTATGGAAGTATTTAGTTTATGTGCTCTGAAAGCCTTTTTGCACACATCACCATTAGCAGTGAGCCTCCTGCAAAGCACTGTCATTTAACTGTATGTAGGCTATAGTCCACCATAGGAGGTTGATAGAGCTGGTTCACATGCATTCACTATTATGTTTTAAACTGTATGTCTGGCATCTGTGAGTGGGAAACAGTCTGGCTATTAAATTTGCAATTTGTGTATTAGTTTTCTCAATGTTCACAGTGGAGAGTTGTCCTCTGTGGTCTATAGTCAGCTTTATTATTTCATGTGTAGGTGTGAATTGTGGTGATGATATACAATTATATTTTGCCTCAGAAAAATCCTTTGTGTAACTGGCAAATACAAGCACAATGTGGTCATTTAGGTGTTTTCTTCCTCCTTGCCAAGCAAATGTTGTAGGTATAGCCTGTCCTGTGGCTTATTACTGTGTGCCAATCATGGGATAGATGCATGGCTCTTCTTCTCGTATAAACTTTTTGAATCTTGAGTTAATTTTGCACACACATTTTATTCAGGTAGCTAAGGCTTTTGTGGTAGAAGTTGCCTGTATGGGAGATACAGCAGGTATTAGCAGATAAACTGCTGCTGACTGTGTATGTATCTGTAAGTTCAAGTTCCATGGTATGGTGCTCCATGTTAGGAGTGTGGCTGTGCAATACATGTAATGAATAAGACAGAACAGGGACTATTGACTGCTGGTTTAGGTGTGTGTTAACTGAAAGTTATTTCAGTAGTATTACATATTAACTGGAAAGATATGTAACAGTCATAAGAGAAAGTGAGTCCCAGTAATAACTTTTCACCACTGTCTTCTCATATGATATGACAGATTTGAAAGTGTTGTTATTACACCTCATTTTCTTTTTTCCCAACATATAACTTTTTGCTGGCTTTGGTAGTTTAAAGTCTTATTTCTATTGTTTGTGCAGTACCATCTAATCTCACAGTTCGACATGCTACCATTGCCTAGTAGTAACACAACGTTCACTTCTTGTTTTGATGGCAAACAGTTGGCAAACAGCTTTTACTACAACCACCACTGTCCATAGTTCACCACAGACCATAGTTGAATATTAGTTTTTCTTTCTCTATTTATTTGAAAAAAAAAAAAAAAATCATGACTCTTGATTCATCACTAGTCCAGTTCACTTCTACCAAAGTACCGTCTGTCAAGAGAGTGGAGAACAATGTTAGAAATTATAATCTTTCATAAGAACAATTTAAATGCAAATAATTTCCAAATACATACAGTGCACACACCGCCTCTCCACTGCACCTACAAATCTCTGTTGGGTGAACAGCGCTGAAATAACTGGCCCTTGGCCCAACCTGCCGACTGCTGACCCCTAGATGTTTCCTCTCCCCTTGACCTGTTTTCACACTCTCTGCATCAGCAGCTCATCTGCTGCCAAGGTCTGGCATGGAGGCTGTTGGGAGCACAAGGCTACACATCAGAGACACAGCTCAACAACAACTGCTGTGCAAAATGTAAATGTATGTCTTTACTGTTCAACGTGTCCAGATTCTGTTTGAGATATTTTTGTTAGACATTCTAGAGTTTTACGTTCGGGGGAACGGTCTTATAGCTGTCTTCCTCTGGGTTTGACATGGTCAATTACAGCTGTGAGTGTGTCCTGATTATTGTTTATGTGACATGGTTTGCACTACTGAGGTTTGGTTTTGAAAAATGTAATTCCAAATTTTCTCCCACACAAGTAAAACTTTTTGTGCCTTTCTTCCAATACTACAAGACCTCTGAGGCTCTCAAACCAACTGCACTTTCTGATTGCCAAGATATTACTGAAATGTTAGCCACTGAAACCAAAACTCTCCTTTCTTCTTGTTTTACTTCTTCTTTTTACAGTGTAGAGAGAAATACCTCATCACACTATTCCCATATATATTAATTTACATATTACATAGTATTTGCTCCACATGAATTTTTATCACCACTATCTACACATACACTTCAACACAAACTAAATTTGTACAAACAAGAGGAAGCAAACTTATTCTATCGGATCACTGATGGCAGGTTCAGATGGAGTTTACCTGCTTGGGCTGTGACTTTTTAATAACGTCTATATACAGTTGGAAGCAGAATTATTGAACCCCCATGCAAATTTTGTCATTCACAAAACTGTATGACAGTAGTGGAGTTTTAATGATGCGAAACACATCAAAGACTTTATTCCTGCACATAAAATGCAAATTTGCATGAAAAGCCGTGTCCTGGTAGGTTTAAGACAGTACCCTCGGTCTTAAACTTTCCAATGATGTTTGCAACTGTATCTCTAGGTAATTTTAAAGTCTTAGCAATAGTCTTGTACCCTTTTCCTTCCTTGTGGAATTCAATTATCACTCTTCTGAACTCTAATGACAGTTCCCTTGATTTAGGCATTGTGGCAATATGAACTGAATTGAACTGAAGAACAGACGTTTAAACAGGGTAAGGATTAATTCTGAGTTGTAAACTATATTGGCAAACAATCATTTAAGGTTGGCAATGTTTAGAAAAGGTCAGATATTGAGTAAAAAATAACATTTGTTTGGAATTCATGGGTAGAGAGAGGGGGTTCAATAATTCTGCAGGTGGCTGACTTGGTATTAAAAAATGTTGACAAGTTTTGTTGAAAAAACAAAGCAGTATTTGAGTAAGTGGTCTTTAAGTGATGGTATGATTGAAATGGATTTTTTTTTATTGCTAGTCTTAGCCATTTAGCAACATTTGCTTGGGAGTTCAATAATTCTGCTTCCAGCTGTATATATTTTTTTTAGCAGTATTGTTTTTGTTGTAATACACATACATTGCAGTCTGTGTGTGGAATACTATGATGGGATCCTTTTGAAACATTATCCATGGGCTTCATCACTTGTTCCTGAAGTACCAGGCACGGTGTGACATGATAAAAAAATTTGTGGAAGGTGGGGGAGTGTTTGCAGCTACAATCAATGAGTGAAGTTGCTAGGACACACTGTACTGCTTAGTCTGAGGCTGTACAACCCAGATATTTTGTCAGGAAAAACCACTCAAAAAGCATAAAAAAACCCCAAAACAAATGTCTTTAGCTGTCAGTTTTCTCCATTACTGAAATGGAATGAAAGTCGATAACAACCTTGACAGTATTTGACAAATATGTAAATAAAATTGTTGATAACAGAAACATTTTTGGCAGAATGTAATGTATCAGCAACATTGAATATGACAGATGTTTTCTTTAAGACACCTCCTCTCTTGGGCCACATATAGTTGAAAAATTTGTGTTCATTTTCATATATGAATGTCATCTCAAAAGCAGAAGCATCTATTTTTGAGCAGTTGGAAACAGTCACTATGAGTAATAAAGATTATTTATCATAAAATCCATGACATGCTATTATTCATTGTTTAATTGTTAATTTATTCACAGTGAAAAATGTGAAGGAATAGACAGACAGATAAACCAATATTGCAATTTAAATATACAGTATATGAGGTTTGTGCTGTTACTGTGCCATGTTGAATATACATACTGCAGCATATGTTTTTTTTTTTTTAACTTATGATTGTTAATATGTCAGGACATTCCATCGTAAATTACATCATCAGACATGAAACACCTGGATATAATGCTACGAAAGTAAAAAGTCCAGAGGTCAAGTGTGTTCTTTCTTGTACCTCCATTGGGGTTTATCAATTTGGCATCTCGAATCACAAATGTTTCATTGAATTGGGTTCACATCTTTAAAATTCAATGGCACAATCAACTGTGCTCAGACACTGGAGAATAGAGCTAGAACTTAGTGTCTTGTTCCTTTAAACATGTGCATCTTAAATGGTGCTCATACAGATTGCATGAGTATTCTATGTACTGGTGTATTTACAAATGAGTATTCTTGTTTTGATTTCATCATTTATTTAGTGAAATCTGGCTTCTAGAGATTTAAAACCAACATGAACTAGATAATCCATATGTTATTTTTAGCAAATGATGCACCGGACTGTCCTTGTAACCAGAGGAGCATTCTGAGAGCAAAGAACTACAATCCAGAACTGTCATTAGAAGTTAACTGATGGTGAATTTTATACATACAGTAATGATAATGTGAAGCATAACATAGTCCAATTACAATATTAACATTAATCTAAGTGTTTCTTATCATTTAATTAATTCTCCTTGTTAGGAAATGGATAATCCAGACAAATGGAAATGAAAACACAACCTTCTTGGTGGAGGTAATGATTCATCAGCTGTGTACTGGCCTTTGCACCTAGTGCTATTTTGTCTTTAAACACACCCTCTCTTAACCGGAATTTTTTGGTCAGACCAAAAATACTGGCTGGAGTTTAAAGCTGTGGACAGTTTCCTGTATATCAGTCCTTATTCATTGTTTGGCAGAGGTGCTAAGCCAGTAGCCCCTGTTGTCACATTATGTTTCATGATCAGTTTATTTATTAAATGATGGTCTTAATAATCATTAACTAAATCTGAGACATTTGCTTCTTTTCCCTGTAGGTTATTACATAAAAATAGATGCATTTTTCACAGTGTTAACAGAGCCGTTTCAGACTCAGTGGTCCATATCTGATGCAAAACAATGCAGGCCTTGCCTTTTGATTTGATGTTAATTACATTAGATTTCTCACTGCACGTGATCTCATGTAGTCATTATTACTGATCCACAATGAACGCAGTGCTTGGATCAGCATGTTATTAGTCTTCATAATGTTGACACTCAGTTTGGATTTTGGCTCCTGTTTCCATGAAAATCAATAATATGCTTGAGTTAATCTGGAGCTTGTGGCCAAATAAGGCACCGAGTGATGATTTGTTCACTTGTAGTGTTCCAAAAGAGATGTTTGGAGAATCAGGGTCCTGTATTGTGCACTCTGTGTTGCTCTAACACAATCATATGAACATACTGAGGTTCTGTCAGTTTTACAGGGTGATAGTACTTTGTATCAACAGTGGGCAATGAAATTATGGCAATATGGCATTTGATATTAAGAGTAATCAAAAGGTATTTATCCAGTGAGTTAGGAATTCCAATCAACATTTTGTGAAAACAGGAATTATCACTTGTGGACAGGCCTTCTTAATAAAAAAAAAAACTGACAGAGGACCCTTGTAACTCTATTTGCACGGGACTAGTATCATCTGTGAATCTGTGTTTATTGCTCTCCACATCTTTCTCTCTTCACCTCTATGATCCAGATGCTATTTTTAACCTGCTGCCTTCCAATTTACTGCTGCTCTTACTTTGTTAGACAATGAAATTCTTTGTGCCCAAAAAAACTCTTACTATACCTTATGTCTGTATCCGTTGTTCAATGAATATATGTTCTCGAATATGCTTTTCATTAATGATGCATATATTAGTCCTTAGACCACAGAAATATTGTCTGAAGTACCATAGAAAGTCATACAGTTAATCGATGACATTATGGTATTGTTTAAATGTAGAACATTTCATTTCAAAGCAGATGACTTCAGTTGGTTAAAATTGTCTCGAAAAACTCAAAGATTGCCCCGAAGCCAAGACTCTAATGAGGGCCATTTCCTGACAAGCCTTTTCCTTTTGTTGACAATAGCAGCCACCCTGTACACTCTAGGACGCTGCCAGGGAGAGAGTGCTTTGGAAGTCTGGTATATAGCTGCTTCTCAAATGCTATACTTTTAATTTGCTTAATGGTGAACAGAGTGGAAATGCAGGTTTTTTTTCTCTTCATCTGCTGGTGTTTGTGTTTTCCTGAACCACATGTGATGCCACTTCATTTTAGGTAACTTGAAAAGATGTGAGGCTGTCAAAGAACCTGTGAACAACCCGTTTCCTAATTTGTCTTTGCTAACCTCATCACTTCTGTACACAGGGATGATGATGATAATAGTAGTAGACATTATTCCCTTGACTGTTCTTGTCTTTAGCAGACTAATCTTATCTTCCAAGCTAATTCCTACTGTGGAGTGTGGAAAAAAAAAATCTGTACAGTTAAACCCCTAAAGCTTCATATGTTTTTTTTAATACAGTTCTACTTAGAAGAAAGCATTGTATGAAGGAAGACAAAAAACAGGATGCATTGATCAGTATGCTCCTTTTCTTTGCGTATGGAATATCTTTGTCAATATCATTCTAACATTCAGCATTTCCACTATATGTTACATTTCAATGCAGGACACTGATTCAGCTTGTATTTCCCTGCATTCCCTGGCTCATGTTATGTTATGAATGAACTAATTACATAAGATTTTTATTAATTTGCAAAGCCAAACTGCAGAACTAGACAATACAAAGGCCAGTTCTGACTCTTTGTGTTGACTATGTGCTGTCATCATCTATGTTCTCATTAAAATCAATGAGTACAGCAAAGGAAAGTATTTGTTGATGAGATTAGTGGTCAGGCTCAAACACAATTAATGTAGTGTTTAAGTGACTGTCAGACATTGGTTAAAACAAAATCTTGGCAGGTTGCCCTTCTGAAGATATTCTTGGAAACCGAGGTATTAAAATATCTTTCTCTGTCGTCCTCTTTTCTGTCTGCCTGTGTAATGGTTATGTGGCACTGAAAATAGCAGATACCCTGCAAATAATGCGTCTTTATAATTATCAGTAAGCTTGCTATAATGACAAAAAATGTAACAGTCCAAGTGGAATAATTACCATTTGTTAAGACATCTTATGAAATGCTTAGTGGATAGAATTGGAATAAGAAATAGCTTTATGAAATGAGTGAGTCAGCTGAAATTGTTTGTGAGAGGTGGTGATTAAACCATGGTCACTCATGCAGATTTGTCATTAGAGAAAAATAGAATTGAATTCTGGCTCAGTTCAATAGGCTTGTAAATATTTTTAATAACACGAGATAAAATAACTAGTGTTCCAGGACAATAAAATCAGTAGCAACCTTTAATGCAATGAGTAGTTCTATGGTTTTGTTGTTTCAGGCATTGTATCTGTGTGATATGTGACAAATGCAAAGTGTCCATGTATGAAAAATTATACATATATGAAGATTAGTAAACTTAGTTACTGCAGAAACCAGTGAAGTGGATGTATTACGCCTTGTCTTTTCTATAGTCCTTAATCTCTATAATGTTATGATGCCAGAAGAAATGCAAGGTGACGGAATGCTTTGTGTGCTGTGGTTTTGTAATGAGTCACTACAGATGCCTAGAAAAACTGCCTTATTTAGTGTAAAAATATAGAATAATACTAATAATACTGCATGTCTTCTTGCAAGTATATTGACTGGGCTCTTGTTAATTTGGAGGCTGTAGTTTGTGGTGCCATTCAAAGTTAATCTTATGCTTTTATGGGTTACCTTCGCAGATTTTATTCTCCTAATCATAGTGTGATGACCTCTGGTTTTAGCACTAAATATGCTCAATTTAGCGTGGCTCCTGTTTGGCAGCAGATTTGTTTCCGGGTTCTGCACCGAAGAAATCTGGAACATCGAACACTAGGGCCTTTTATCTTCTTCCTCAGTATCAGTAAGAGAAGCATACATCTGTGCTGCTGCCGTAGTAACACTCCTGTTTGCTTAAACCACAGCTAATGTGTGCGTCTGTTTAGAGTATTACTGGCATCATAACACACCCACATCACTTTAACCTCTGACCCTCTGTCATGTAAGGACACACCCTCATAACCTCCCAGAGAAGAAGAAGTTTATTTTCTGCTCCAGATTATCTTTGTTTTTATATTATTCTCTGTCTTTTCATGTTTCCGGTGACCTCTCACTCTGCTGATGAATGAAATCACAAAGCAAATATCGTTAGCCTCAAAGCATAACTGCCCAAGTTGTATTTTTGGCCAAAATTCTGATATCTACATAACTTTACTCCCCTAACACTGCTGATTCCTTTCATGCAGATAGCTAGCGATGTTCAGTTTGGTTCTTTGAACTTGTCTGGTCAATGAGTAAAGCCACTTGTTGCTAGTCTTACTGACGTGCTGTAATTTTATTGTATTTTTTTTCCGAGTCTCATCTGTAATTCTAAGTGAATTTTGGCCTTCTTCAGTCATTCCTCACACATCTTGCATTCTTATTGTACTATCCAGGGTTCCACCCATGCAAATAATTGTGAGGAGGCTGATTGCCGTCTGACGAGTGTTACATTTCTGTCAATGGCATTGTTATTGAACTGAAGTAGTGACATTATACTGATGCGGGGTCAATTGAAGTTTGTTATAGAAGGGAGGCTTTAAAGTTGTTGTTTTGTTAGGGTGCCAAAGCGTTTTCTGCTGTTTTAACATGCTTTCTTCAGTCTTATGATTCTTAGGACTCCTAAAATATGCTGCTTGTCAACAACTTGAGCCGGTTTAGGGAACAATACACATCACATTCCACCTCATTTTGAGCCAGAAAATACCCAGATGGTGTACAATAGTGTGAATTAAAAACGAGTATAAAGCCTCTTAGTTGATATGCCCTTCTACATTGTCTCACCTCTGTATTCCCTATGATCTGCTGCATCAGAGCACTCATTCCCAAATATCAGTGTATGCACTCCATGGTTTGGACAGATTATTTGGTTGACCTCCCCATCGGCTGAAACCATTTCGACATGTCACATCAGTATGTGGGAGAGTTCAATGGTAATGATGAGCACTTGATTATGAGTTACTGTCATATCACGAATCATGTAATCAGTCGCAGCCCTGGATGTTCCTTTTTTGGGCTGTGGAGGGGGACTCTCATGAAGGATAAGTGTTTATGGCTTGACAAGCTAGAGATCCAGTTAAAAGAGCTGTTGAAAAAGTAGGTCAGTGGTGTACGGTGAAATTACGATCACTCTTGACAATCCATTTGTATTTCATTGTCTGCAAATGGATTTTGTACCATAGCAATGTTGGGCTTCATACTGTAGAGTGCACATTAACCTTTTCCTCAAAATTGCCATAATTATGTTCTTTGCCGCTTAAATATCACGTTGAAGAAGTATTCCTGCAGGTACAGCATAATCAAAACAACCAAATATTCAGGTGTTTCATTTCTGGCTCGTGGATTACATACCCAGAATGACAGACGGCATCGACGGAAAGATGCGCTGTATGATGGTAGCGCAGGGTAATTAAAAGGCTGATTTTAAGCGCTTGACAGACTCCAGACATGCAACAACGCTTGACATGAGCGCAGATTTGTCACAGGCATTCCTCTATTATCTGTCTGTGCAGTTGTGTCATTCAGGCAAATAGCTTTATATTCAAATGATTTCACCCATGGAATTAATTACAGTTTCATCAGGGACAGGACTGAAAGATGGACATCAACATGGACATGTACAATAGACGCAGGGGCTGACCACCCTACAGCCGTGGCTTGGCAGCATTAGAGTTTCTGCCCATTACTTTTAGCTGGGTAATTTCCTCCCCGGTGGTACAAATGGACAATTGTCTGTTTTCCGTGATCTTCAGTCTCGGCTGCTTCTAATGCTTTACAGTGGTCCATGAATTTTGTGAGCCCTTAAGAATTTCCCTTTTGTGCATAAACATGTGTGTGAACCTCTATGAATCTCAATTCACTTTAAGGGGATAAGGGATGACGGTCAAAGTGTAAGTCTTGGAGGCTTTATTTATAGACAAGAAATCTGGGACTTCACATCAATTCTGATCTTGACAACACTGATTTGCGGAAGTGTGTCATGGTAAAAATAATTGAAAACCTTAGAGATGATGTTTATCAGGCCTGAAAAGGTTACATAAGGAAATGTATTATAGTGGATTAGTATGAAGATGGTTCAGAATTGTAGTTACTCTCAGCAGGAGTAGTTGTTAACAAATTACACAATGTAAGCAAGGCGTAATAGTCATAGAGGTCACAACCAACCTCAGGGTAACATCTAAGAAAGTAAAGGTCAGTGCTCATGGTCTCACCATACAGAAGAACACTGTGGTGAACAGTGGTATGCAGATGTTGTGAGGAAAACCCCGCTTCCCTGCATGTGAAAAAGCCAGATTCAGTGCTATTAGAATTATAGTGTATGGACAGAGGAGACCAGAGCTGGACTTAAATGAGCACTACTACCAGCACAACATTTAGTGGTTATTTCTAGGTGAGTCCTTTCCCTTAACCATTCTTATCATTCTTTCCCATTATTCTCTACAAGATGATATTTTCTTACACAATAACAAAAGATAATATAGTATAATTGAATTCTATGGTTTTTACTTATAAGGTATCTCCTGCTAGGTCACTAATTGGAGAGAGTTATATGATGTAAGCACGGTAGACACATCATTAAGCTCACGGTTCTTATTACTTTGAGTTTTAAGCCTTCTTTTTTTTTTTTTTACTGCTGGTGTAGGTACACGGTGTACATAATTACCACAGGTCACTGTCTTATTAGTTATGAGAGTTTGTTGTGGAGATTGTACTTAAAGTCTAAACTTTCAAAGAATTTTAAGGCTATTCTTAGCATCTTGTAAACTAGAATGCAGGTGTAGCTCAGGCAAATGATATTCAGGTTTGTGGCTTCATAGTCATCTCTGCTGCCCCTCTATGTTGTTCTCCATGGAGACCATAGAAGCCTGTTTGTGCTCTGTGTTATGGCCCAGTGGTTGCTTGGCTGCTCAGCCATGATTAATTCAGGCAGGCCTCAGGGGAGGACAACCAGGCTAACTTACCGAGCCAGGGATCTGGTGTCGAGCTGCCATAAAGGCACCGGCTTTACGGCAGCTGGAGGTGCACAGCCCTCCTCAGCTGTTAGCAGAGGCTGGAGCTGGCAACCTGTCACACCTGCTCCCAGAATAGAACAATGGAAATGACGGAGCTCAACAATTTGAGGAATTACGCTGAAGTAAACCTTTTTGCCATGCATCAATACACACATTAAATGTGCCTGCACAATTACAAGATGTTACCCTTTGGTTTTTATTTCATGCCAAACTTTAAAGTTTCAGACTTGATTATAGGGTACGTTATTCAGAGAAAATTCTGAGCTCCTATTTTGTGCTCAATAACACAAATAGTTTGTTTTTCTGGTAGTATGGGTAAACTTGTCACAGTTATTACATAATTGCAATGAGCTTGCCATAATTATTTTGTGTATTCATGATAATAGTCTTGCTCCATTGGTTTGGAGAAAAAAAAGCTGGTGAAACACAGAAAAATGTGATATTTTACGCCATATTATTTGAGGCACTAATTTGACTACTGATACCTGTTGTTATTATTAACAATTTGTTTGTATATAGCCTATTTATATGCCTATTATATACCTCTTTATTACATAAGTATGTATACTTATTTATGTCAAATCTGCCCTGTGCAGTTTTTTTACACAGGCTAAAAGGCAAAAAAGGTTCTTTGTCTTCTTTAGATATGCTATATGTGTATAAATAAATCATCGTTAGACTAGTCAGCCTAAAGTAAACAGAAAGATGCAAATAGTTGATGGCAATTTATGACATTTGGTTATCAACTAAACTTTCTCCATTGTAACAGCTCTCAGAATCAGATGACAGTTGGTGGAAATGTACCATTAGATACAGTACATTTCAATAAAGCCTTAAATTTTCTTTCATATCCAAAACAAATGTACTGAACCATAATCGGCTCTTAATTCGTCTTAGACTCTAAAATAAGTAGAACATTCAGTACATTTCTAGGGAGCATAATGTTTGTAGTCTTTATAGTCCATACTTAGTGTAATAATTCCAGTCCTATGTGTTGACTGAAAATGATTTCTTCCACTTCTTCACTGAGTCTCCTGTATTCATAATATGATTATATGGTAATTGCATGAAAAGTGTGTATTTTCACCCCCCGCTTAAAATTAATCTTTGTAAATTAGATTGCATTGATTAAATTAGATCGATGGTGACAAATGCTAGTCAAAATTTCAAACATTTTTATATTTAGAATGAATGGAATGCCAACACAACTGGCTATTAATTAATTTTTGCCTGTTGGCACAATTTAATCATGTGGACTGACTGAATTAGGATGGCCACAAGTGATTCTTAAGCAGATATACAGTACTTCATATCATGAAATAATCTGTTGTGAGCTAATTGATCAATGCTGACACATTTCAGATGTAGGGACAAGCGAGGGCTAAAACAAGCACTGTTGTCCTAAAGCATGTACTCGATGTTTGTGTCACTGCGCTGTGGTACTCTGTCTCCATCCACATATTTGTTTTCCATCTCCTTGGTTAACTGACGCTGATGGATGACTGACTTTCTTACAGTGTCAGGCTCATAAATCATCTGTTACTGTGTCAAAGTGGCACCTTACAGTCATTAATGGCGGACCTGGCTGCAATCGGAGCCATCCTCCAAGTTAATACAAGTTGTTCTGTAGAGACCAGTGTGATTTATCAATGAGTTAATAAGAGACAGCAAAGGGAAGGAGACATGAAAGTGGGGTTGTAATTACTGTCAGTGATCAAGGTGAGCACTGTGACGTGTATTTCTGATTTAGTGGAACTGACCTGGTAGTCAATTCAGTATATATGGTCACTTTATACTTAAAATCACATGAAGATGCCAGCAATTCTTGTAATGAACCTATGTGTTGTTACATATAGTCATGAATTAAAAGCTGACACAGAATAGGATGGTTTTATGTTGGCTTTTTATATGACTTGTCAGTGAGTGTCCTTTCTCTTTTTTGATTATTGAGATACAACTTGTACATTACCTTCAATAGAGCACTTTTAAAGCTTGACCCACTATCACCATACTAATGCCTTCTTCAAAGCACTTAATTGCCTTGTGTATTTTCTGGTCAAACAGCCCTCCTTGCAGACTCATAATATCTGTTTAGCTGTTGCTTTGGGGGGTATTTAAAAAAAAAAAATCATTAAGCTTGACCATCTTTATATTATGACTTGTGATCCAACATCGATTCACAGTAATGTAGCATTGATATTTAACACTTAACCTCCAGACAGTGGTTTGTGGTTGTGTTTAGATAGCAGTGTTGGAGTTTGGAAAAGTAGGGCATATATTACATACATCCATAAATCTTAATATAAAACAAAGTCAAAATACAGGAGAAGGTACCAAGTCAGGATCTATCCCAGTACCTTAGTCAAGGGAACTGTCAAGAGAATTAACCTAACATAGAATAAACCCCACACCCAGTTTCCTCTCCATGCTGATTTGACACCTAACTTAAGGTGTAATTGTTGTACAAGCTCTGGATTCAAACTCCTCTGATTTGAATTTCAAAATAAAAAGCATTCTAATTTCTTTCATGTTAAAGTGGTGGAAAAAAGATTGAAATGATTCACAAAAAAGCATTTAGATAATACTTGGTATGGAGGATAATGCAAACAAATAATGTGATAAAGTGGAGCTGCAGACATGAGTGATTTCCCAAAGGCTCTTAATATTTAATTTAAAAAAAACAAACTTATTTTGTAATTTCACTGAAGTCTGACTGACCTGCAGTTAGCTTACTAGCTATCGTTTGCCACTTATTATAGATTAATGTTATGTATTTCATAAATGCCAAAACAAGGGATACACGTTTATATTTTTGTTTAAATTCCTTAAACTGTAATTACTTTTTTAGAAAGGGGTAACACACATGCGTAAAATGAATCAAGTTTCTGATATATATCGTGTAGTGACCCATCAATTTTTATTTATTTTTTTTAGCAAAAATTTTATGCACATGCTAGTGTGCACTGTATACAGTTTACAGGCCTGCATCATGTAACACATTCGATTATGACATTCTTGCCAATACACACTCTTTATTATTTATGAACTGTAATATATTCAACCCCAATATGGTGCATTTCCAGTTCAGTTCTATTTCTGTTCCCATCTTCTTTCTTTGACATTCACAAATGCAGGTATGAAAGCAGTTGATGCGAAAGAATAAATAGATGTGTGAAGACAAGGTTAAAGGGACAATAGGTGGGGTCTGTGTCAGTGTTATCATCACTATATATCCCGCCTTTAAAGATGTTGTGGCAGCTGCATTACCCAGTTTTCCTTTCATCCCTATCTTGCTCCCAATACACACACATGCAGTTAATCCAAGCTCACTCATTTTAATGGGACGGTTTCCATTCCCTGCACCCGGTCATATTGTTTTCTCATCCACCTCTCAAATTTTTTTTTTTTTTTTTTTTTTTTTGTGTGTAGTCACTGCTCTTTGATTCTAAACACCACCTCCTTTCTCACATTATTAATTTGACATCACCCCTGTTATTTTCCTTATCTTTTTCTATTAGGCAGGGTTCAATAATAAAAATGTCATCACAACTATTAAGAAGTGACAAATTATGACATTTATAGCCAGTACAATATATTCCCAGACACAAAGGACATCACTCCTTCGCAATAAGAATGAACACGCCTTAACTGCAGATTACTGCTGCGGCTGACTACAAGGGTTAGATGCTATAACCATGTTTCTTGCTGCCATGAAATAATTTGTTTTTGTTTGCAGACACATTCTTCTTTTATTACCTGCAAAGAAAATGTTTAAGGATCCTTTTCCCATACCAAATCTATCTAAATCCTGATGAATATAAAAGATGCAAATGGAAAACTAGTGCTGTGACGGTTGAAGCAGCCCAAACTGGTAGATACTGTCATTCACTGTAGACTCTAGGAATGTCTTCATATCAGTGCAACTTGTGTTCTCATGAATAACGTGAACTGATAATTAATTTTAACTCTGATCCCTGTCTGCCAGGCTGTGTCAGATGCTGTTAGTATTCCAGCAGCTCCTTGCGGCAACAAAAGACCTCTAACTGCCCTTCTTACTGTTTATGTCTGAGTACATGTCTGTTTGTTTCCCCTGACATGACTACTTTGATATTTTTTTTTGTATTTAATTTGTGTGTATCGCAGTGTCTCAAAGCGAGCAGTAACCACTGTAGCCTGTTGTCAGACAAGCAGACAGACAGACAGAGTGGCACAGACCTCTGTTTCTCCCTTGACCTTTAAATCATTTGGCTGTTGGCACATGTGATGCATGAATAATCACTTGTTTTGAGAGTTCAGCTACTATACATGTCACATGTATGGCTTGAAGTTTAGTCATTCACAAGTATTACATAATCACCTCTTTGTAATTACTTGCACAATTATTTTCCATAATAGTGATAATCGTCCCCATTCACTAACAGTAATGCCGCATTTCCATCACCATTTCCACATAATCTTCTGTTGTTTTAGACGGTTGATGCTAGGATGGATCAGCTGGAGGGATGCTCCACTCAGCTGGGATTGGTTGTTTGGCCACACGGCTGCGATTGGTGCATTAGCTGTTACCATGTTGAATTATACACTACTGCTGTGAATATTTTTTTTTTTTCCAGCAGTTATTAAAAGCATGAATATTTTTGTCAGGTATTTGTTCCCATCCAAAATGCATAATTTTTTACTGTAATTTAATAAAATGGACTCAGAGCTCGAATGGACACTATCATAATCAGGTTCTATCCATTGACCCACTTACTGTAGTTATTTAATTTTCAGATTCACAAATTTAAAAGGCACGAGCCATTAACATTTGTAATATTGACTCAGAAAATATCTTAAATTATCTTCAAAACAGCTTATTTATACTGCCTTTTGCACTGGGTGAAAAAAAAAAAGTGGGGGTAAACAGGCCATCCTGTTAGAGATAAGGCAGTTCACCAGATCCAACTTATGTAACAAAGAATTAGAATTGCCATTGGGAGTAGAAAAGGAATGCAACCAGCAGTTACTGTAAACTCTGATTGAGGAATTGTTTCCAGTTTTTCTAGTCTCTCTCACATTTTTCAGAAGAATGTCTCAAAGAAAAAGTTATACTCTCCATAATGTAAACTTGTATCATTTCTGTCCATTCCGTAAGTGTGGGCGGTTCTTCATTCAGCCATTTGCGGGTTATATCCTTCTTGCTAGCAGCAAGTGATATTTGCATCAGGTACATTGCCCAAATAGAATACACTGAAAATGTCCTCAAGTTGTAACAGAAATCAGTTTAGTCTGTCCACTAGGGGGCAATTTTAGGACATCCCCAAAAAATATGGATGTAGCATTTCTAGTGATTCTGGTGAAGAATTTCATCTCTGCTTGTACTAGCACATTAAATGCTAACAAAAGCCATACACAATTTCATTTGCTCTTACAAACATTTTTATTTGTGAAAACCTTTATTTGAAATTTAGTAAATACAATATAATCAAGTAAAATATTTCATGTTTTCCTCTGAAATGTAGTGGGATTGAAAATAGTGTCACGTTTGACATTTGCAGATTGTGGTAGAAAACACCAAGTCAAACTTTCAAAGTCTGTAATGGAATTTATTACATTTAATGATATTTAACAACAAAATGTCAGCTGTAATTTCTATTATTGTGACAGCCCTACCTTAAATTCTGTGTATTGTTTTTCTGTCGGGGAGTAAAGGCTTATGATAGTTTCCTTCTTTCTAACAACTGTCACGTTTACATGGTGTCTGAATCTCGTCTCGCCCCTCTGTCTGTCTGTCTTCGTCTCTCCAGCTGGTCGGTGGCCAGTTTGACCTGGAGATGAACTTCATCATCCAGGAACCTGAGAGCATTGTGTGCATGGTGGAGCTGCTGGACCAGTGCGAGCCCACCTGTCAGGCCGAGGTTTGGAGCATTTTCACTGCCATCCTCAAGAAGAGCGTCCGCAACCTGCAGGCATGCACCGACGTAGGGCTCATCAAACAGGTGTTGCAGCGTATATCCACCACCGACAGCATGATCGCAGGTACTGTGGAAAGAAATCTGTCCTTCACATAATTTAAGTCAATCATTTATTTAATGTAGATTTTTTTTTTAAGCATTATCCTTTGTTTGTGTAGGTTTAGAAATTGATGTCCAGCAAGTAATGGCAGCCAGCGTTTTTAATATGTGCTAAATTGCTTCTTTACAAGTGCTTTAAGGCTTTGTGGTGTTGTGCCATTAATCTAATGGAATGTTTGTGATGTCAGCCTGTGTGATTATATACAAAATGCACGTGCATGAACTTGATAACCTATTCTTGTTATGCATGGTCTAATCATTATGCATGCATGCTCATAATGAAGATGATCAGTTAATCTGTTTTTGTCAGAGCAGAGTGGTGGTTAGCTTGGTGGCCAAAGAAATGCAACCTGCTCTTAGTTCACATTACTTTATTTCTTCTCCAATGAAACCGAGTAGTTTAAAGATGACGGATTCTAATATTTTTACGTGCATACTTTATTTTTTATTTATTTAATCAGGAAAAAAACTTGAGATTGAAAATTTCTTTTACACTTTCACACATACATTTGCAAGCCTACCAACATTAACACTTCAAATACCCATAATCTAGCACTCAGTATAAAATACCATAGTTACACTGGCATTTCCTATTTAAAATAAACATGGGATAATGTCAACACCCAATTCCAGTTTGGCAAGTAATACAATTGCTTATTGTCACTTCAAAGAGGGAGGGGAATCTCAATGTGTTTTTTTTTTTTTTTTTTGTTCAGCTCATATACTTTACATATGTCTCATAATGGTAGAGAAAACTATATTACTTCTATAAAATTAATGTAATGTAATTTTTGTGTTAAGACAGCAGTGCTAGATACAGTTTCAATGGCAAATACATCGACATCACAACAGCAGTACAACACAGTAGTAACAATAGATGAAAAGTTGGGCTTGAACTTGTGTGTAAAGTAGAGTAACAAACCTTGAGATGGAGCAATCTGCTGTGGTTTATTTAATTTCCTAAAATCAGTTTTAGGCATATTTAGGTTTGTATGTTTGAGTTTAGAAATGTGCATTTCACAATTCTCAGAAAGTCTGCAAATCCTACCTGATAATGTTATTTAGATTCCATATTTCTTTATGATCTTGCACTCATTGTATTGCACTTCACCACTTCTTTACCAATATGTGGAGATGGTTGAGCACAAGCAAAATGATCTACCCCAAAATCACGAGTCACAGAACTATCAGTACTAAATTTAGACATTTTCCATTCCGCTCTTCTTCTACATTGAATAATCTCCAGGTTTGATAGAGCATACACTAATGATATATTTGTAGCTGTGGAAAAGGACACAGTCATGCTATAAAGCCTCGCTGGAGTCTAGTCTGTTGCCCATCTGCAAATTAGTATAAATTAATCCTGCAGTGTTCGGCTCAGTGAACTTTTCCCAGCCAGAATGGCACTGGCTTACCTGGAGTAAGAGTGCAGTCGAGCAAAGGTGATGTAGCCCTGTAGAAATAGGCAAATGAGAAAAAAAATGGTAGAAAAAGTGAATATTTTTGCTTGCAAAGGTTGGATCTACTCCAACAAAAGGGCAAAAAAAACAGCTGAAATTGCATTTGGCGTACCATCTAGATTAGAGCTTCAGCTATCTATTATTTTTGTAATTGATTAATTTATTGGTTATTTTCTTTGATTTGAATAGGCGGAAAAAAATAGTAAAAATATGAAAAAGACATGTCTGAAAATGACAACAGCTTTATTCCAGAACCAGCTCAAACAACAACCACAAAAACAGAAGTAAAAGGACATACAAAAATAAAAACATCTATGTAGAAATGTGTGTTTCTTGAGTATTCCTGAATGAGAGTTCCTGAATGAATCGGTTCCTTTCATTAACAGTTACAGCAAAACATGAATAAAAGTAATGCAGCAGCATCTATTTTTTTCTCAAGCTAAAGTTAATGCCATAACTAGTGACCGCTGCATTCATTCCGAGTGCTCTTCATGCTAGCATTTTAGCATTACCTTTAACATTATTACCTTGTTTTGGCTCTGTTCTCAGAACTAATGCAGACCGAGTATTTCCACTACAAATACTGCATCATTGAAGTCGTCCTCTTTTGATTAAGGACCTCTGTACCACAGTGGATGCACTGGACTTTTTTTTATTTTTATTTTTTTCTCCTTTCTTTTTGTCCTTGTCTCTACTGAGCTCTACTCCATGTTGTTTATGTTGACCCTGGCATTACATGCATCACAGTGAGCGGCTGTGTGGAACACAACAGTGGAACCAATGTTCAGCAGCAGCAAAATTAAGGAATAGCTTCAATTCAGGAAAATTTTATTCAAATATTTTTTTTAGTCCAAATGATTAATCACTTAATCATTTAAGCTTTAGTCTAGATGGATCGGTGTATGTCAGGCTTTCTCTGGTACCGTGCCATGTTTGTAACCCCTGTATGTTTTTATGTTTAACCCGTGGCCTCTTCCTTGTGTGTCGGTTTGTGTGTGTGTGTGTGTGTCTTTCAGACTTGCTTGTGGACATGCTGGGTGTGCTCGCCAGCTACAGCATCACGGTAAAAGAGTTGAAGCTTTTCTTCAGCAAGCTGCAAGGGGAGAAAGGCCAGTGGGTGAGTCAGAGTCACAGCACAGTGATCTGTCTCGGTCGTCAGGGACCCGCATGAGGAATGTGCTAGCAAGACTTCAACTGCTGCCACCCCATGAGCTAATGCCCCTCTGACACAGACAAGATAAATCATGTGAAACCCCACTCTACAGGGGTGTAAGATTTAGAGTGATATTAAGTTGTTTATGAGAGTCCCAAATGGCTGCCAATTCAAGGAGGGTTTTTTTTTTTTTTTTTTTTTTTTTTTTTTTTAAGTTTAAATGACATTGAACAGTGTGGCCCAGTTTTAGACTCTGAGTTAAGCAAATTTGGCTGTTTAAAACCAAATTTGTTTGAAGACCTTGTTACAAACTTGAAGACCATTAGTTTTCTTAAATGGACAACCCAGGCTGTTCCGTGTCCACAAGTTGCATGACGTATGGACATGTGATGTATGGAAGATAAGTTGGTGAATCAAGGCAAAATAGGTGACAGGAAAAGACAGATGAAGTGAAGAAGGGAGAGGGTCGCCCATTGATCAAAGGCACTAATCAAGTTGTCAAGGAACTGGGGCAAGTTGCTGTTATATTTCTAAATTTTACCTCACCCTCTTTCTTTTTAGGAAGTCTGACTGCTGCTGCTTCTGTCGTTTTTATCTGTGTGGAAAGTTGTAACGTTCTGAGATTTTAATCAGTTAATTAAATCCCTGTTCATGTCAAAATCAAATGATTTGCAGAGATAAATTTAGATCACAGGCAGACAGGACGTTTTCATAATATTAGTGACTGTAGGTTTTCTTTTTTTTTTTTTAATTATCGTGTGTGTTCCTTAAATAACTATATCAGTTTTGGCTGCATTCATTTTGAGGTGTAGTTTTTATATGCAGGTGCATTTTCAACACTGGCAGCTGTCAAAACCTGTGACACCATCTCTTGTTGTTTGCGTTATCCCCTCAGCCTCGTCATGCAGTGAAGCTTTTGTCAGTGCTGAAGTACATGGCTCACAGAAATGGCCCTGACTCCTTCTTCAGCTTTCCAGGGAAAAATGCAGCTGTAAGTATATAACATAACGCCACAGATGTAGTGTCTGTTATCCCAACTTCCCCGATAAATACACCTTAAATGTGTTCAAGCTGAAATCGGTTAAAACACAGACCTATAACCTGGTTAACAATTGAAGTAGTTCTGTCAATTAAAGAAGTTCACTTATTACAGGAAGTATTAAGAATGTAGCTTTACTAAACAATAAATGTAATAATTCATAGGCTACATGTGTGAAAAAACCGCAGGGATCCAGATATTTACGTAATAAATATATGTTCCAAGTTTAATAAAGACTGATGTACCTGCTGGAGAGTTAAGGTATTGTTTTCATCCGTTTCCACCCGTATGTAACCACCACATTTGCTCTTGGTCCACAAGTTAAGTATCTCATTCTGAATGTAGAAGTTAAATGTGTGAATTTAAATTTTGTTAATGACAAAAAATGTTATATACAAGAAAAAAAATCACTTTCTTGCCACTTCTAACCTCTTTGTACACAGTATCTTCACTTTAGGGGCTTGTGGCTGTGGAGCTTCAAAAACAACTTCAAAAGCATTGTTTTTCCTTTGTGTGTATCATTTGAAAGGTGCACTACTGTGTTATTCCTCCTTCCACAAGGTAACGTGTAGCATACAGCTACATGTGTGTTCATCTCAGGATTATACTCTGGCATAAATGCATTATAGTACTTGAATTTACTCTTTGATCAGCAGCTACTTCTGAATTTCATTCCATCTCTGGGATTCAAGTCATATTCTATTTACTGCCTTCTGGGTTTATACACAGTATGTACAACTACAGGACAAATGACCTGTGGATGAGGAGTGAACATCTTACAGGAAACTGTGTAAATGTTCCTTCTGCATTTGTCCATGTCAGCCTGTTTACATGGTATCTGTGTGAATGCACCGTTTCACACAGTGATGCGTTGGTGAGTACAGGCGTCTGCTTTGTGGCTCTGGGTCTGTGTCGGTTGGTCTGAACTCTTGCCTTTGTCACTGTATTTGTCACTGTTGCGCTGTGTTTTTAAAAAGCACCTGTGCCTTTCTTTTTCAGTTTTGCCCTGCTAATGAGATAGGAAAATGTGGGAGTGTGCACACAGACGCGCACAGAAACATTGTTTAGGGCTGTGGTTTTCATACTTTTAATTATGTTTTGTTTTCCAGGCCATAGCTCTGCCTCCCATAGCAAAATGGCCGTACCAGAATGGGTTTACATTTCATACGTGGCTCCGTATGGATCCTCTCAACAACATCAATGTGGACAAAGATAAGCCTTACCTGTACTGGTAGGTCACAGTAACAGTACTATGCTTTGGCTAATGAACTTCAATCTTTCTCTGTTTTTAGGTGTTTTATTGTTTCATTCGCTTTACATTTGTATGAAATGCTGGACCTACTCCTGTTAGTGGTTCTGTTTTTACGCTGCCTAAATAATGTAGCAGAAGTTATGAGAGTGAACCAGTGAATGTGTGCACATATGCATCTTGACATGTTGGGTAAAGTCCTGAAAGACGCAGATGGATGACCAGTGTCAGGAAAAACCTGATGGAGATTTGAGGTCCCTCCTCGTACGCTCTCCTTCATGGGCTCTAACTTTGGAAAAATGGGAAGAGACAAATAATTTTTTTGATCCCATTTCAAATGTGTCACCACCATTTAAATGTATGGTGTTTGTCAATATAAAGGATAATTTTGCAAGCCAAGAAGGAAATGGTTTGTGGCAAAGTTAATAAAATAAAATCTAGTTTTGTGTTAAACAGCTCAATGACTGCCTATCTCTTTGCAATGTGACACAAGGGGCAAACATGAAAATTGCTGTTGATTTGGCACATTTTACCTTAGTCTTTGAGAGTACAGTAAAAAATTATTAAAAGAGGTGAATATCACTATAGTCTGATCGTGGTGAAGCTACAGAGTAGCCTTCAGATTGTGGAGAGAGAATGTTATGATGGTGGAACCTCTACAACTTTTTAGTATGTAGTCTTTCTATTAAGGTATTTCCACATTCTGATAGTTCAGCAGTTTTGCCACACATGGTAGAATTCCTTGACTTGTACAATTCTCTTTTAAATCGACAAACACCATGTGTGTAATGATGGACTGATCCAAAAAATCCTTGACTGTATCGCAGTTTTTTTTTCTGAAATGTGGTTATGTGGGTCACAACTGGAAGGAGGGGGACTTTATATGAGTTTCCACTTCAAACATAACTCTGTCCGGAGCAGGTTGGATATGCTGCATAAGTTACCCTGGCTGTTTCCCCTGGCAACGACTGAACCACCATAATGACACAGAGAAGGCAAAACCTGATGATACCTGCTCTGTGATAGAAGCCCTCTATCTCAATCCAACTGAGCACCTGTTTAGAATCTTGGACCAAAGTGTTAGTCAACCACTAGCATCAAAACAATAAGCGAAGGGAATATCTTTTAGAAAAATGCTGTTCCTTCCTTCAGTTGAGCTCAAATACCTGTAGAGTCCTTGTCAAAGTGTGCTAAAGCTGTTCTGGAGGCATGTGGTGGTGGCCCATCACCTTAAAAAGACAGGTTTTTTTTCCCTTTAATGTGTAATCTGATTTTACCTGTAAATGTCTGTGTAGGTTCTCATTGGCCCAGGTCATCGTTCTTGGTAGTTCAGAAGAACTACCAAGAAAGGTTTACCTGTAAAAGCATTTCAAGGCTATAAATGTAGTGTAAAAAATACAGACTCAAGCTTCGCAGATGGTAAATAGTTTTGGTTCCCCTCTCTGTTCTTTCTTTGCTCCATCTCTGAAAAGTGTGTAAATTAAGATCCACTTTGTTTTCAGGCAGTAATTAAAGTCTGTCACAAATCTCATTCATACAACAGGGATCTCTTTCAGCTTCTGTGAAAATGACAGACGACATGTGGCCAATGCATCGCTTGAAAGAAGCTGTAAAGAGAACCCCCCCCCCCTTTTTCAGCCGTGTACCCTTTTAAAAAGGGATGTATTCTGTAAATCACATACAGAGGCTCTGTCTTTAAGTAGCACAGAGAAGGATGGGAAGATTTGTGAAACAGACATGATTGTTTGCTGTTTAACCTTTTCAGACCCTTTTAAATGCGATATGATTCAGTGGATGCTATAACCCGTGTGGCCCCTGTTGCTGTCAGCATAGAAGTGAGCAGCCTGAAATAATAACTATATTTGTGCTTTTCTTTCACTTCTTTTTAGCTTCCGCACCAGCAAAGGCCTAGGATACTCAGCGCACTTTGTGGGCAGCTGTTTGATAGTGACCTCTTTAAAATCCAAGGGGAAGGGATTCCAGCACTGTGTGAAGTACGACTTTAAACCACAAAAGGTATGAGAGGAACAAAAAGAACATACAATACCAGTGTACGCTGACAGCCCAGACAAAGCAAATATACTGTAGACAGGGTTCCTGCGGGGTCTTAAAAAGTCTTAAGTCTTGAATTTACAAATCTGCATTTAATACCTTTTAAAAAGTCTTTAAAAGGTATTAAATTTTATATGGTAGGTCTTAACCCTCCTGTTATGTTCATTTGTCAGGAACAGCAATGATGTTCCGGGTCAATTTGACCCAGTGCATGTTTAAT
>JAPQRQ010000001.1:2572166-2585463 GCA_037367365.1 Apogon talboti
GAAGAAGTTTCATACTAAACAAATACTTTTAACTACTTTTCCTAGATCTTCAAACTTTAAACCGGGTCAATTTGACCTGTAACATAACAGGAGGGTTAAGGTATGTTGCCATAAACTGCCATAAATGTGTTTAAATGTGTCTGGGAAATGTCTGTTCCACTCGCTCCAACCCGACAATTTATTTTGAAATCAGGAACCAGTTATCACTAACTTTTCAAGCCCTGGTGAGAAATAACTCGGAACAATGGGATTCAGGGCGTTGGAGTAAATAAATGCATTTCCCTAAATTGTAGGAGTCACAAATTTTTTACCCATATATGAAATAGGCTGTGAATTGGACATTAAATTCTGTTCCAAGTAGTCTTGAAAAGGTCTTAAATTTAATTTGTAAAACCTGTAGGAACCCTGTGTAGAGTGTATGTACATATGTGTGTGTATACATGTAGATTTCAAACAGATAACCTAAGAATGACTAATACATCACAAAACATATATGTCGGCATGCATATAATCAATCACGTGCACACATACAAAACCCACATGATAAATCTGCACCTTGTTGTATGACGGTAACTGTCACATGCGGCCTGGCTCTGGGGACGGGCAGAACCAGAAGGAGAAATTAGGGCGTTGGGAGAGAGGGATTATCCAACACACATAGCACACACTGATGATCGCGACAGTCACTAAGATGACTTCGCCTGTGGACAATTTCGAACTTATTCCTTCTTCCCTGAGGCTGAAGGCAGCACCTTACCTCTTCAGCAAACCTCATGGGGACTCAGTAGTTGATTTTCTTTTTTTTTCCCGTTTCAGACTATTTTTAATGCATGTTCTTTTATGTCCGGAGGTAACCATAATAATCAATTTTACCGTAGCAACAGTAGTAACCTATTTCAGTGCTTGTAAGGCAGTGATGAAAACTAGGAACTGAAGTAGGTGGGATTATTGCTCGAGGGGACCGAGTCCTAAAACGTGATGGAATCAGGCTAATTGAGTCTGCTTGAAGGTTCCTGTCAAATGCTGACTTATTGATATCTTGCTAAATGTGACGGCTGCGCAGTATGTACTAAACACTTCTACTGTGGGTGCTTCTTGTTGTTACAGTGGTACATGGTGACTCTAGTTCACGTCTACAACCGCTGGAAAAACAGCGAGATTAGCTGCTACGTGAATGGCGAGCTGGCGTCCTTTGGAGACATCGCCTGGTTTGTCAACACCAATGATGTAAGTAGCAACACGTCAGAAACACAGAGTGGACACTGGGGACACGTCTGTGGATGAATGTGTGTTGTGCATATTTCTAAATCATGAGTGTCATTACGGATATCGTCGTTGTCTGGGTCAGATGTCCGACTGACTTTCACATGACTGATTCCTGACAGTGATTGGTCGTTACAGCTGTGGATCACCTGTTTTCATTTGATCAAATAACTGATTAAAAACTAAATTCATAAAAAAAAGTCTTTGTTCCATCCCTTTAATTTACACTATCCAGCCTTGACGCTGACTCAGTGTCACGTGTCCAGAAGTGAAATTAAGTACATTTTCTACTAACATCAAGAGTCCACTGATAGTTTAATGACATTGTAAAATGTTCAGTATGTAATTGTTTTCTTTTTGTTGCTTTAAATATGAATAGTTTCACCATTTTAATGATGTTTTTCAAGCATTTGCCTTCTACCTTGTCTTTTAAATTGTCAAACATTATGGTTGTAAACAGGAAAACAATCCAAAGTAGTCCTTGAAAGGGTTAATAGATATTCGAATGCTTTATCTACTTGATCGCTGTTTAAGAAATCAAGTTCCATACATGATGAAATCTGCATATAATACACATTACAAAAATACCACAAATTGTGAAGGTGCTGTATTTGTAGTCTTCATTAGAAATTTCTTCAAACATATTCTCCAACGAAATTACTGATTGGATTAATTTCAAATTTTATATGTAGCTTCCTTGAGACAATGTCTACAAAGTTTATTCACAGACTTGAGAAATTGTGTTTTTTTTTTTTTTTTTTTTTTGAATTTCTGACGAATTTTTGAACTACTAAAAATTTGCCTTTACTTATAATGGGCTATTTTGATGGCTTATAACATGGAAATGGTTCAGATATCAATATAGTTACTATTGAGCACTGATAGGAAGCCATATATGGACTTTCATTTAATGTGTTGAGTTCTCCTTCAGTGCAAGTACCACCCACTTCTATTGGGAGATACAGGGCCATTGGTCCTATTTTTAGTTTTGTTTCATTTTGATCGTCCACACTTTTGCTGGAATCTGAATAATCCTTATTTATGTATTTAATTCTTTATTTATTTTCGGATTGCAGGAATCCCAATTATACATACTGAAGATTTGATCCAGATCTCAGAAAACCAAGACTTCAATTTCAGGAACCTTTTTTTTTCCCCTCCTTTTGTGCAACATATTTTCAAGATCTGTTCTAATCTGATCTGAACCAGGGCATCATCTATAGTAAAAGTTCCATGTCATATGTTGTATATTTATTTACTGGGACTTGACATGAAAGATGCGATCTGTCAAATATCAGGTCAAACCCAGATATTGCTGCAGGAATGTCTTCAAATTCAATCTCAGTCTCTGCTGTCAGACAGCTGGGGGATGAAAACTGTCTCCATCTTTAAGCATGGATAGCACACCACAAAATAACACCTTTCACCCCACGCCCCTCACATATCTCTACACAGACTCTGTCACTCTCCTCAGGATTGCTTTCTGTCATACTGAGATATAAGATGCCTAAATCAAAGTTTGGAATGAAAATGCCTTAACAGTGTGGTTTAATTCTGTAGATGTGTCACTATGTCAGAAAAAAAATTGTCTATTTGATTGAGACGTGACCTCAAAACGTTCATCGCCTCTGCTGCTTATTTATAACTGACCATGACAAGAGGGAACATTATCCTGTTAGTTATGCATATAGTAAGAGGATACGCAGCTGAAATGCAGCGAACAGCCATTTGTATCTACACACATATATACCTTTCCCCCCTCCCCTATTTTTAGCCTTGTTTGTCCTTTCTTATCTCTGTCATCCTCACCTCTCTTCCTTCCTTCTCATGTTTCATTCCATTCTTTATTCTGAAAGCATCTGTTTTTCTGTGCTTGTTTTTGTCGCTCTCTCTGACATGTCCTCTCTGTACCCTTTCCGATGCAGACGTTTGACAAGTGTTTCCTGGGATCGTCTGAGACGGCAGACGCCAACCGTGTGTTCTGTGGACAGATGGGGGCAGTTTACCTGTTTGGGGAGGCTCTCAGCGCTGCTCAGATCCTGGCCATCTATCAGCTGGGTCCAGGTTACCAGGTAGGACAAAGGGACTCTGCACAAGTCCATGCATCGTTAGCATTAAGAGACATATATTGAAATTATGTACGCTTTTGAAATGACTGGATAATTCCTTTTTAAAACCAAAAAATTTCATGTTGTAGTAATTTTTAGTCATTGGCCTGCATGTTAAATAATACTAAGGTACTTTGTCGGTTTGACCTTTGTTAGCATTATATTTTTAATATTGTAAACTGAGATGACATAACAAATATATAACGTAAAATATCATGTCATCTTTGCTGTAGTGTGAGCGCATTCAGAAATGAAAAGTTATTCATGTCTGCCTCAAACTGAATAAACTATTGGAGATCACTTTTAAATCATTACAGCCAGTTTTATTTGAAAGTGTCTGTCACATTACTCACCACCTGTGTAATAAGTAGGATGATGAACAGCAACCTAGTAATTAAGTGATTTAAGCCCTGCATCAGCCTGTCTGGAATTATTTCACAATAATAGCTAGCTCATAAAAAGAAATGTCTTTCACATGGTTAACCCTCAAACCATAGATTTTACAAGGATACTGGCATTTTGCTGATATCTTTTCTTTCCTGGTCTCCCATCTAAGGAACAACTCCAGTCTATTGTACGTTGTGTGTATAAAGTATAGTATATTTTAGCCCGCTAATAACCTTTCGGTCTTTTATGTCTATATTTTTTTGGCTTTTTGTTACATGTTGTTTATGGTTTGTGCTAGTGTGTTTTACTGTCTTTCACAGTTTGTTGGTCTGTATTTTAACATACATTACACATTACTTTGGTCACCCCAGGCTGTGTTTAAATGGGCTAAAAATTAACTTCTTTTACTTGGTAACAGTGGCTGACCTTTTTTCCTTGTGTGTAATTTGTGGGAAGAAAACTTGAGTCTGTTTATTGTTGAATGGCAGTATTATGCTCTCTCTGCCACTAAATATCTTTGCTTCCCTCATTCCAGGGCACGTTCAAGTATAAGGCCGAGAGCGACCTGTTGTTCGCAGAGCATCATAAGACCTTACTGTATGATGGCAAGCTCTCCTCTAGCATTTCCTTCACTTATAACCCTCGCGCCACAGATGCCCAGCTCTGCCTTGAGTCCTCCCCCAAAGACAACGCCTCCATTTTCGTCCACTCACCCCACGCACTAATGCTGCAGGTAACTATGCCTGCGATGTAACATTTTCTGCTATAGGGCTTCACATTGCTGCCTCTGCCATTATTTAAGTGAAACCAGAAGTCGCCCTGCTGCTATCTGTAAAGCAGTGTCTGTGAAAATTCATTCACCACCTGTACGCCTGCTCCTGGCCCCCCCACCGCTCCATATGTTCTGCTCTTTACACTCTCTTTTTCTTGCCGCGATAATGAAAGTGGCCCTGTTGGCATCTTTTCATTTTAATAGCCTCATTAGGGCAGAGGTGCAAATGTGTTGAGTTACCCAGACTGCTGCAGCTGCTGAAAAATGCCATCCGGGTGCTCTAATTATGGAATTAGCCCTGTCAGAGATGAGGATTTAGTTTGAAACAACAAACAAGTAGATGTTCATTTTTCCTGAAGTAGGTGGTGAACTTTGCCAAAGTTTTCCACCCGGTGCTTACAAATAAACACACAAACACATGCATGCATAAAACACACACAGACAGTCAACACTATCTCTTCACTCAGCTTGGATTTTCTTTTCAGATGCACTAATTGAGTTTTCTCTCATGCCCTTCATCAAAGAAAAAGCTTTGTTTCCTTTGTGAGGAAGGCTTTTGCTGCCACACAAACATACTTTCCCCACTACCACACAACCTCGCACACACAAACATACACGCTCACACTTCGGTGTGAAATATGAATGAATGTGTGACCTATATTCCAGCCTTGCTATGCCATGTTTAAAATTCCCGCCTATAGTGAGGAAAAAAAAAATCTTTCAAGCTGCTGTTGTGTCACAAACATCTGAGACGGCGGACGATGTGAGCAGATATGATTTATAAATAAATAAATAATAATAAAAAAAATAAATCAAGATTTTTGCCCAACCTATTTCTCAACCACTGTTCACCCCATTCTTTTCAAATTGGACACACATGTTCTTTATCACTAGTAAAAGTGCAGTGACACATTTTTTAAAAATTTGAACTTAGAAAATTTTTCCAATAGATTTCTTGGACACTATTCTCTATTACATGTGCCATTCTCTCAATGTTTGCTTTTTTTTTTTTTTTTTACAAATTTTTGAAAAGTTTTTGAAAAGATTGAAAATTCGACTCACCTTAATCACTGGGTAGGCAGGGTGTCTTTAGTTTTTAAGACCTGAAATAAGTCCTGAATTGAATTTAATGCAAACCCAATAGTGGGTTTTTTTAATCCTTGCATGGGAGTACCCATAAAAAACAGTTCAAGAGTATTCACTGACTGTCATATAACTCACAATGTTAATTATAGTTTTGGTCTTTTTAGGACAAAGCATCAGAAATGTGCATGAATATGCAACATATTTCAAATGCATTTGAATGTGTTTATTGTCTGAACCATGTTACAAGTTGGACGAGGTGGTTTATATGAGTTTGTTTCTGTAGGATGTGAAGGCTGTGGTGACTCACTCAGTACAGAGTGGCATCCACTCTATCGGAGGTGTGCAGGTCCTCTTCCCTCTGTTTGCACAGCTGGATTTTTGCCAGCCCTCCAGCCACGAGCTGGACACCTCTGTCTGGTAACCACCAACACACATACACACATGAATGTAATGTTAAGAATTGAACGCCATTCTCTTACATTTACTCTTATTTGCCTTTTATAACGAAAAAAGACCAGTCCAGATACACCTAACATTCTTAACTATCCAAATTTTAACTATCCAAATCTGTCCTTACTCTGTTATTAGCATAGGTAACACTAACGCCTACACTGCTTAAGGGTATGCAATTTCCCAATAATTGAAGAGACTCCGCCAGAAAAAGCCTATAAGACGAGGAAAAATAATATTGAGGCAGATTTACTGTTACATAAATTCAAACAAAGTAAACACGGCTTCCCAAGCTGTCACTATTGTTGTAAAATCAAAATCCCAGCAATGGGGGGGAAAAAAAAACATCTGTGAAGCTGTAAATCCTATGTCAGAAGAGTGACACATAGTAAGTGAAATTAAAAGATGATTTGACCTGAAAATATAACCCCCCCTCAAAAAAACCCCATCTCCTGAGCCAAGTGCTCCATGATGACAGCTGTAGGAGGACAGGAGGAGGTGGTGGTCTCACAAGTTGGACCTGAGAATTGGAGAAATAATTGGAGAGGTGTTCTGACAGGTGTCCAGTCAGTCGCTCCACCTGACAGCGTTGCAGCTCTGGAGGCTTCAGTTTCAGGAGCCCCCAACACACACAGTATTTTTCATTTTTATAGTCTTAACTGTAATCAGTAAACCAAATCGTATTTTTATGCAAATGTAATATTCCAGTCACTATAATACCTCTAAACATATGTTCTTTTTTTTCTCCAATAACTTGTACTTGACAAGGATAATATTTACAGCTGTTGTTAAATGTTAAAAAGAATGCACCCAATACAGTGTATATAGGACTTGTAGCCACAGTGGGTTGCTCTGGGTTTGACTGTTAAGAAACTACACAAACGTAACCACAAGTATGACAAAACAAACATTAGTTTGAGCATAAAGACTAAACATTTGACAAGACACATACAGAAGTTTCACACAGGTTTCACACTACAATAAGGAAATCAAAAATAACTAAAAGAAATAAGAACTGCACAACAAGAGCTTCAGGACAGTGAAGATCAGCACTATAGTATGATTCAGTGTTAACAGATTTGTCTTTGTTTGAGCCACAGTTTTACCTGAGTATTGACGACTTTTAAATTAGTCAAATGATTTATTTATAATGACCAGGCATTCCAGATCAGTCTGTGCTAAGGACTCCCCTTCTGGTGGTTGTGCATTATATTTTAAGATCATTAATTAGGAATACATACGTTATTAATGCTTTTTTCTTTTCTTTAAATGTGAAACTTCATTCTTACTCTTTCTGGTAAGGCTCCTCTCAACCACTGTTACCATGTTCGCGCACCTAACGAAGAGCAAAAATAACAAAACATTAATGAATCCTAGAAATCAGTGGCTCTTAACAAAATAAAAACAAACCATAGATAACAAAATCTTGTCAATAAAATGTTCATTAATGTATGACACATGGTGCAATTATTAGGGCTGTCCAGTCATATCAATATTCAGTTCACTTTAAAAATTATATAACCTTTCATTTCTCAGCTCATCTAAGTTTTTATGCAAAAAGCAATTAAATGTATGAATGAGTAGAACTGAATACTTAACATGATAAATGACCGTGTTTCTCAGTCGAAGTTGGAGCCATATTTCTTCTTGTTTTTTTTTTCTCTTGGAACTATATGCTGAGGTCAAAGGTTAATTGTTGGATAACTGAGGTTTTACTGCTGTAAACAAGTGTATTTTTAACTTTTGATGAAATGCAGAGCGTGCAGGCTGTGAGGCCGTCTCTCTCATAATTGCTGCGTCGTTTCCTCTGCCCTCAAGGTGATGCTAACTAGAATGTGTCCTCCCAGCACAATGGGTACACGACACCCTCATTCAATCACATTTCATGTAGGGTATGCCCTTCAGAGCCACGGCTTTGTCAGCAGTGTATGTAGATTACCGTCACTGTCCAACTCATTGTCTCTCTCTCTCTGTCTGTCTGTCTGTGCTCTTTTAGCTGCACTTTGCTATCTTTCGTGATGGAGCTCTTGAAGAACTCTGTGGCGATGCAAGAGCAGGTCCTGGCCTGCAAAGGCTTTCTTGTCATTGGCTACGCTTTGGAGAAGGTGAGACGAACACAAATTGGCTCAGCTGGCAGACAAATACACTGGAGAGCTGTTTTCACAGACTGTTGTTGCACTTATAATGAACTCGGTGCAGTAATAAGGCTGATCACCACAACACCTAAACACACTAACAAAACTACACATCAATACTTCATGTGAGTGTGTTGTTTTTCTCGAGCTGTGTTTGAAGGGTTCAGCTTGTTAGACAGAGGAGGGACCCCTTCCTCATCTTTCTTTGCTCATGTTCTCCCCCTCCTCTTTCTGTTTTACTTTCTACACTGTTTAATGCCTTTCATGTCTCTGACTCCTATCGACCTTTTCGTATTTCACCTCCTTTTGTTGCACTCTCTGTCTCCTTGTCTCTCCACTCCAGTCTTCCAAGGTGCACGTGACGCGCCCGGTCCTGGACATCGTCTTGGCCTTTTCCAGATACCTTAGCAATTTGCCCAATGGTATCTTGCTGCTCAAACAGCTGTGTGACCACATTCTGTTCAACCCTGCCATCTGGATCCATGCCCCTGCCAAGGTAACACACACACACACACACACACACACACACACTCTCACATTCACACTCACACTCAGGTAACCCTTTAGTTTACTTTGGACATTTCCAACATACACAACTCAGTAAGACTTTCAACTAGACAAGTTTGTCCCGAGACACAGTATGCATTTTTTGCCGATATAAATTTGTAAATCAAAACAATAGCATAAGTTGTCAATCATTGCTCATCACCACCTCAGCTATTACATTTCACAATAAAAGTCTTAAGCATACACACAGTAACTTGGAGTGTTTGAATAAGAGGAAGCTTATTTAAATAGCTTATAGTTATAGTTAAATTGCATTTAGTTAAATACATTATATTAACATTATGAAATTTCACTCTAGTGAAATAGGCTTAAATTTAGTTGAACTTGAGTATCAGCTCAGTAATCAGGGATGTGCCAGTGTTGACAGGCAACTGAATAAACAGGAAAAAGATGATAATTTGTCTGACTGTGAACATTGTTTGAAGCATTTAGTATGTACACAACTCAAAAAGATGCAGTACGTAGTAGATCTGGGCAAGATTACCAAAATATCAAATCTCTATTTTTTGATTTACAATTTTAATTGATTAATCTTGAACAACATGAACTGAAGACATAACATTATTTAAAAATAAGCTTTCTTTATTAAAATTATGTGCCATATGTGACAGGAGAAAACAGTCACAATGAACATATTACAAAAAGCAAAAAGCAAGTGTTTCTGCATGAAAAGTTTTACTATTTTAGGCATTTTCAGAATTCTCAGATTTGATTAATTGAATTAATTTGATGTATTGGCTTGCTGTAGTGCATTGGGCAAGTCGTTTTTACAAAAAAAAAAAAAGGTTAAGTGGGTTTATAAGTCTGGGTTAGCTCTGTTTTCAAGTCTTTTTCCACTTTTCTAAGGCATAAAAATTTGATGTGTTCGGTATTTCCTCAAACCTTGATACACAATAGATCATGTATGGAAGTATTGGTAAATGGTACAATACATGTAATAATGTCACTGTTACCATTTTCATCATAGATATTATTAGTACACCTAAGACGATACAAAGGAGCACATGATATTTTGCACATGAGGCTAGAAAACCACAAATCAGTTAGAGTACAGATCTGCACACTCATTTTCACGGTCTTCCTCCAGATGCTCCTGACCCACTTTGTAATTTTAGTGTTTCAGAGTTCAGCCCAGAGTTCAAGGTTACCTCTGCACCTATGACTCAGTGGCTGCTATTTAAATGAGGGCTCACCCACAACCCTTAGGGGCCTAAAAGCCTCTACTTTCTCATCTCAAGCACACAAAGCAAGGGCACAGTAAAAGTGGATTATATCAGCCTCGACTGCACTCAAGCTGGTGTGTGTGTGTGTTTTTTTTCAATAAGGTCTTTGCTTTCTCATTTTCAGGTGCAGTTGACACTATACACTTACCTGGCGACTGAATTCATCAGCACTGTAACCATCTACAATGCCATTCGCAGAGTGGGCACTGTGCTTCAGATCATGCACACGCTCAAATACTACTACTGGGTGATCAACCCCCAGGACCGCAGTGGAATCATTCCCAAAGGCCTAGGTGAGTCGACAACATTATATATACTGCCACCACTGATGTACTACATGTTTATTCCATTAGTCGTGGTACCATTCTGTAAAAATTAGTACTTGCTTTGAGAAGATTTCCAAACTACACTAAAACTGACGTGTGACCACAGGTGACATACACTAAGTGATGAAAATAAATAAATGAATAAATAGATGAGCCTTTTCCATCTGGATTCTATTAGCCCTTTTCAACCACTACTGTCCACTTTCTGGATTTTCAGATGGTCCAAGGCCAAACCAGAAGGAGATCCTTTCCTTGCGAGCCTTTTTGCTGTTGTTTGTAAAACAGCTCATAATGAAGGTAAGTTCATCCCCTAATAGTAATAGTAATAATTATAGTAATAATAGTGGTGGTAGTAGTAGTAGTAGTCGTAATAATAACAACAACAATAATAATAATAACAATAATAGTAATAATAATGATAAAGGCCAAATCCAGCTAAAACAAGCTTGTATTTGACCCACTTGAGGAAGCAGCAGATTTGGATGCCAAACTCCAGCTGTTGGATATATGGGTACTGCTAGTATTGGACTGAGACTAAATGGTTTTTATTCAAGTACAGAAGGACACATTAGAGACACTTGCACTTTACTTCAGTATTTCCATTTTCTGCAGCTTTTATGTCTCTTCTTCACTACATCTCAGAGCCAAATATTGCAGCTTTAACTCCACTACATTTATCTGAAAGCTTTACTTAGTTCCTTCCATTTCTTTCTTGTCTACTTATTTCCAAAAGTGTGGACCTTGAGCATTTGAATAAACTTCAGATAAATAAACTCTTCTTAGAGATTTGCGGTTCTCACAAGGCAGCGACCTACAAACATATGATCTTATAGAACAAGGGTGTCATTTCTTAAGAAAAATAAATGTAATTTTAACGATATTATGACTGTTTATCATTTACACATGTACATTATAACTTACAGACCACAGTGGATCTACACATGCACAAAACATTTAATAACATATATACATAATATTCACATTTTTTAAGGGATAGATTGTAAATGTAAACATTTTCATGTAATTTAACTTTTTTACAAAAGTTTGGGGTTGTCTTTTACAGGTTATTATGATAGTATTTTAGTGGTTTCAGTCCACTTGAGGTGGAATTGTGCTGTATGTGGAACCTGAACTACAATGATTTTAACATCTTTGATTGTTAATATCTTCAATATCACTTCTTTGACCTGCCTGTTCTGTAGTTGGTGGATACATTACTGATAATGTATAGAATTCTTACTAATATTCTCTAATATAGCTACTAAATGTTCCTCCCCTTTGAGAGAAATATATGTACAAATAATGAACAGTCAACACCAGGAGGATCGTATAAATGTTGCACTTAATGTAACTCATTTATTTCCAAAGCTGTATCAAAACAGAGTTTAGACAGGTTCCACACAGGTACACCAACTGGTCCACACCTTATATTTAAGTTTTCTATATTTTATTCCCAGAAAAAAGCACAATTAAAAAATCTTTAAAAAACGTACTAAGTTACATTCTTAATATTCTTTTCTTCAATTGTTATCTAACTTGACTCCGAACAAGAGTTTTATGTTTATTTAATGTCCTGTATGTACAGAATAGGTCGGTGTAAAACAACCACTAAATATAACTGTGAAATGATGTGCACCATTTGAATATAGGATCATGGAGTCAAAGAAGATGAGCTACAGAGTATCCTCAACTACCTCCTGACCATGCATGAGGTAAGTCTGCTGTGCACCGTATTCCCCACAGGCGGATACAATGTCCAATAATCACAACCAACAATGTGCAATAATGAACATCTAAGAATGTGCAACAACTACTGTATTGACCTCTCACTGTCCTCTGCACTTTAACTATGTATGAATGAGTCAATATGTGAGTTGACAAAATGGGAGAGGGGCGGAGTGTGTGTGTGTGTGTCTTTATTTTTTTATATATATATATATATATATATATATGTAAACACACACACACACACATTGTTTCACTGCTTTTGACTGTTTGAATTTTTTGCATTGTATATTTCCCTTTTTTTTTCTTTTTTTTTTTTACTTGAGAGGTACCATCTTTTACAAGTGCACCAGAATTTTGTTGCATGTGTGCTCCGTGTATACGATGACAATAAAAGGAATCTTGAATCTAGAAACATCACCACCAGATGGCATCATAACACTACTTCACCGCTCCCATTCTTCCCCCTCATCTGATAACGCAGAGCAAGAGCAAACGGCTCAGTCGGAAGGAGCACTGTTCCTTGTTATTTTTCCACGTCTGCCAGTTAGAGGTCCTGACAGAAGTGGTTTTGTTTACAGTGAAGGGACGCATTACAAATGAATCAGTCACTCAATCAGTAACACAGTAAACCGTGCAAGAATAGAGGGTGATTACAAGACTGCCTGGAAAGCTCCTTTCATGGAGCCGCAATTCATTTTATCGAATACATATTGTGAATCCTCAGCTCAGAAGCTTGATGTACATCATTATACTGTATGCATTATACATTAGATCATATCATTCTACTGTATCTTCTGAGTTTTTTTCTTTCCCACCCGACCATACTGCCTCTGACACTATTACACAGAATGAATGGCAAAAATAACTCCACATATATTTGACCGATATAAACAATGTACTAGAAATGCCTCAGGGTGAAAGCTCTGATCTTGTAGTCAAGTGTTTCCCCCTCTGCTCTCACTACATACCATCACAATCTGAGTCCCTTCTGTTGGCCCACAGGATGACAACCTCATGGATGTGCTGCAGTTGTTGGTGGCTCTGATGTCCGAACATCCTGGTTCTATGATCCAGGCCTTTGATCAGCGCAATGGCGTTCGGTAATGATCATGTGTTACACGATATATTTATGGACCGGTAGTTTTTCTGTGATGTCTTTTTTGCTGAAAAGTATGATGATGAGCAAGATGGAATTGATTATTCTGTTCAAGTGTGAACGTTTCATAGTGTGTACTTTATTTCTGAATTTTAT
>JAPQRQ010000001.1:2586379-2626969 GCA_037367365.1 Apogon talboti
GATGTGTTTCTTGTATGAACACTACTAGACTAGTAACTGATAAGTTTAATGCTTAAAAGTGTGTAACCTAGTACATGTTTTCTTTTTCTTCCCTTTTTTTCCCCAGTGTAATTTATAAACTACTGGCCTCAAAAAGTGAAGGAATAAGAGTACAAACACTCAAAGTAATGGGTTACTTTCTGAAACACTTGCCACCAAAGTAAGTATAGTATTTAACAGAATATTTTTTATCATTACACTCATTGTAATTTACCTTGTACGAGAAATAGATAAAATGCACCTTTTATATGAATATAATGAGAAGATCTACCAAGAAGAAAGACGACCTAGGGAAGTGAGAACCTACACAGACTTCATACCATATTCTACACTGTGATGTAGATTTCATGCTCCTGATAGTTTGGGTTGTTACAAAACAAGTATAAAGTAAAATAATCTTGCATTATGTATTTTCATGAATTCTGATACCTACATAGATACTGTTACGTATTCAATAATTTTTTTTCTTTTTTTTGCTGTTAGAAGTTCAGTACTATTTTTCATAACTACACATTATTGTGCCTTCAATGATAAAATCAGAGAAATAGGGTTAGGATTCTCTGTCTTGGAAACACAAGTGGACCAGATGACAGACAAAGAGTCACGATCCTAGGGCTGAAACTGATCCATGATCAGAGATGAAAGTAACAGTCATGTCTCTGAAGAATGGCTCTAACCAAGTCAGCAGGGATTTTTTCCCCTCATATCCTCTATGTCCAATATCAGTTGATTTATATTGCTGATGATTACAGACCTTGCAAATGTTTGAGTCGTAAGAAATTCCAAAAATTGCCAGTCATTTCTCCCAAAAAATAATGCCTAATATTCTGGGTCATTTTCAACAGAATGTACTATATTGTTTGAAAATAGAAATGTAGCATTTCTGTGTAATAATACAGTACATAAGTCATGCATTATGAAAAGCTGTACGCTCTGCACTTTGGTTTCGACTAATACAGTGGGGTTTTTTTTTTGACTTACCTTTGAACTCTCACTGTCTCGATCAGGAGGAAGTCAGAAGTTATGCTCAGCCACGGCCTCTTTTCTCTGCTCACTGAACGCCTGATGCTCCATGCCAACCAGTTCTCAATGACCACATACAATGTGCTGTTTGAGGTCCGTCCAGCACATACACTGACATACATGCATACAGTTTTTGTTTATTTTTTAAAATATAGCATGTGTCTATGATATTAATGTAATACAGCTAAATATTCTCTGACCATTGTCATATTAAAAATATGTACTAAATGACATGAAAAGGCCAACTATCACTCACCACCTGATTTGACGGTTATTCAGTAATATACTACCTGATGGTGAAACATAGCAGTGTGCATCGTGGTGTAGATTATTGTTTCTCTATTATTGTTAAAGCCTGTGTGGATATTTATGACTTGAATCCCCCTTCTTGTCCCCTGGTAGATTCTTACAGAGCAGATCTGCACTCAAGTGATCCATAAACAGCATCCGGACCCCGACTCCTCTGTGAAGATTCTCAACCCACGTAAGTGCCTCCTCTGCGCCACACTAGTCTCCTAAATCATCCCCTGCAGCGTACCCTCTACATACCTACTGCTCCACACTGCACTACAGGGTATTCCCAGCGGAACCATGCAATCGCTATATACAGTCAGACAAATGAATGACATAAATTTCGCAGCCAGAGGGTATTTTCATTCCTCAGATAAAACCCAGCATAAGAAAGCTGCAAATATTTTATTTGTCAGACATTTTATGTGTGTAAATATAAGTTTAAGTCCAATTAATTTCAATAGAAAGTGAAGCAGAAAATTGGGTGTTAACATAATGTTTTTGTTAATTTAATACATTATGATTGTAATACAGGTGAATTAAATTTTCAGTATTTATACACATAAATATACAATGTAAGCATTTTATAAAGTAAAATTTATAATGTTGAATGTGATATTGATTGTGATTTAATGAAAATATTTTATTGATATTGTATATATTTCTATGTTTAATGTATTTTTATATTTTTGCATTCCAAACTTTTCATGTGTTGCTACATTGCAGTAACAGATCTCTGACTATACTTAAATACTATACAAATCTGTTCACATACAGTTCATTTTGTATGTTAAGTCTCACAGATATGGCTTTAAATGTCACCGTAACAAAAACTTGTACGAGTCAGTGTTGATAATTATTCTGATAAATGTTAAATCGTTATTTCACTGAAGGTTAAAGGCTGATTTGTGATCCTCAGTTAAAGTTTGAAGAAACCAGATGGTAATTTGTGGTTTTAAACTATGCTTTATGGTGAGAACATGTCAAACACTTACCAAGTAATGGAACATTTCAGAAATCTGGCAAATCTAAACACTCAAAAAAGGCTCGATAAAATCTCTTTTCAGCCTCAAAATATCCAAAAGTAAAATTAACACTGAATTCCCTTATGTTAGAGCAGACGGCATGCACAGAATAAACCTTAAAGATGAGAGAAGAAATTATATAGTTGTAATCATCATAATCGAGATGTGAAATAACATTGCAATGCTTATCATTATTGTTTTATTGCCCAGTCCTACTGTATACTCTGGATATATCTGTTCAGTTCTACTCGTGCATTGTTACTAGTAGAAAGTGCAGACTCATTTTCTATATGCGGCCAACATAATGAGCTGAAACGGCAATTCCAGGCTTTGATCAATCCTCCCATCCTATATTTTCAGCCCATTACTTACCTCCAATTTCACGTCAGCTCACAAAGTCTTTTCATATGGTGAAATCTTAAGTAGTCATTTCGCTGAGCAAAGAAAAGAAAATATCCCCCTCTCTCTCTCTCTCACTCTCTCACTGTTTTACCGGTGCTCCCACATAAACACATGCACCTTTATGCACACATCGAAAACAGCTTTAATCAGTTTGAAATCCTAGCACTTGGTGTAATCACAACCAAGGTTTACTTCCAACCAGCCTTAATCTGACAAGGTCCTGCTGTAGTCACACATTGATTATCCTAAGCCTTTATTGTGTTAAAAACTCTCCTAGCCGACCGTCCTAGACAGGCGGTATATATCATAGAAACCTAGTCTGGGTTTCTACATGCGAGCACATTCTATGGAACAGAGACTGGTGGTCTGTTTCTCCTTTACTGTGCATTCTCTTGATTTAATCTGTGACAAACTCCCAGAATGGCCCCCTGATTGCAGTCTTTAGTAACGTCAGAGCCAATCAAACAAACCGAGGAAGTACTGTTTCCCTCAAATTAACTCAAGGGCAAGGAACCAAGAGCAAATGGAAAAAAGAGGGGAATACGCCATCGCTCCATCCTCATTCCCGGTACATGCTGGGGTAATTTTCTGGCGGTAAAGGTTCAGCGACTCATAATTTGAGTGACTAAGGCGTAGAAACAACACAACCGTCTGCCGGGGCAAGGGGGCATCGGTTAGCGCCAAGGTCTGAAGAGACAAGTGAAATCCAAGCCCCGCCGTCTCTCCACTCATAGCAAATGGACACTGACATTGTCTAGATAATTCATCTAAACAGTCAGTCTCTTTGGTTTAACTGAAGCCAAGCCATCCAGTAAGGGCCTGCGACTCTGGCTCCCTCGTCTGAAACAATACCAAAACCATTACAGTATGATAAAGATCAATGGCCTGGACTTTTTTTTTTTTTTTTTTTTAATTTCTCCTCTGTTCTGTTTTTCTTACCACAGGCACAGATTTTCAGGTGTGTACAACTGGAAGTTCAGATAGTTTGTGACACAATGATTTGCACATGTTGAGACCAATGTATGATTTAGTTGTTGATTTGAGCAGTCCCAAAAAAGCACATTTTATATCCAAGTAGAACACCTAATGTTCCAAATCCAAAACTTTTCTACAAGCCTTGAAAATACAGCTTACTAAAATGTATGACGTTACATCACAGATGACACACACAGACATTTGAGACAGATGAAAAAGCGCTGTAATAATTTCAGCGTTATTGGGTTCATTTGTAACCTCAGTCCTGAGCCAAACCTACGTTGTGTTTATCTTTCTAGAGATTCTGAAGGTAATAGCTGCTCTTCTGAAGAACTCTCCCCCGTCCCCCGAGACCATGGAGGTGCGCAGGGTGTTCCTGTCAGACATGATCAAACTGTTCAATAACAGCAGAGAGAACCGCAGGTAAGAATTCAACTGCTTTACCGGATGAGCAGTACACGGCCTTTTTAGAGAAATGGTGCAAAAGAAAGTAGTGTATGCTAGTTATATAAAAAAAAAAGTGTTAAATCATGATCAGTAGTATGTTTTTACTGCATGTGTGATATTTTTTTTTTTTATATTTTTGATCTTTTATACTATATCTTGCTTTATTTTTCTATTATTTATTTTTATGTCTCAACACTGAAAATATCACCAGTGTAAGACTAATAAAGGGTTGTCTTATGTTATATTTATATTTTAACACATATAAAGCACGCAGGTCTTAGATGTTTACTTAGATCATTCTACTCAAAATAACCTTTACATTAACAGTTTATAGAATGTTTTGTTTTGTGTTTTCATGTCACTACCAAAACCTGCGTTCCTCTCTCTGCTTCCCCCTCTGGCTATAGGCAGTAGGTGTTTGATGGTGATTTTCCTTCAGCTTAATGCACTGACTTGCAGATTTTTATTGTATTTACATAAAAATGATACAACCTTTCATCTCACCTTGCTCACTGACATATATATCCATGGACTTTGCATTGGCAGCTGGATCACACGTCAACAGTGCTGCCATATTGGACCAGTTAGGACTGGCCTGTAAACACATACAAGTCCACAGTGCAGACGTGGTTTTCTGGATTAAAACGCACTATAACGATCAATGTGGGTAAAAAAACCCCCAAAAAACAATTATTATGTCTCAGAAAGTTTTTTTTTTTGAGAACTGTAAACATTATTGTGCTTTTTATCCAGAAAACCACAGCTACCCCGTTCAGTTATGTGTTTCCAGGCCATTCTGATATGGTGGATGGTATGATGCATCACAACAATAGGCTGAAGGGATCAGTGCAGCCTCTGCTAATGTCTATGACCATTCAGCATTTAGAGAGAGGGATAAAGGCATACATCATCCATCTGAGTCCATGGACTGAAACCTACTTTGTATCAGCAGTGTTATGAAAACATTCCCAAATAAAACGCCAAAACTACATTTTTATGACATTTTCCTGAAAATCTCAAGTTTAGCAGTTAACTGTGGACATATACATAAACCTAAAGAAGATAAATGTTTTTGTTGTTCAGTTCCAAGAGGTAAACAATAAACATTGCAGAAATATAAAAAAAATAAGTAAAATTTTTGTAAGTCTATATTTAGAAGGTTATAAGTTGTGACAGTACCTAAATATTTTATATATATTTAGCCCAATAGATAACAGAAGTGTCTTGGTAAACATATAGTTTTGGCATATGGAGCAGCAGTTTGTGCTCCTTCGGTGCACAGAGTTTACCTGCCAGACGGATTCACATTAAGCTCTACACAATACCGTCTTACGCGGCCATACTGTTGTTGTTTCAGGAGTCTGCTGCAGTGCTCGGTGTGGCAGGAGTGGATGCTCTCTCTGTGCTTCATCAACCCGCGCAACAGCGAGGAGCAGAAAATCACAGAGATGGTGTACGCCATCTTCCGAATCCTGCTCTACCACGCCATCAAATATGAGTGGGGTGGCTGGCGCGTCTGGGTGGACACCCTGTCCATCACCCACTCCAAGGTCAGAGCGCTCATTATGTCCATACACGCTTCACACACACACACACACACACACCCACACACGTTAGACCCAGCTTTTGTTTATTTTTCTCTGTGGATCTTCCATCTCCTCATCCCTTCCATTATTACAGTGTGTGTGTGTGTGTGTGTGTGTGTGTATATATATATATATATATATATATCTTTTTTTGTGTTTTTTTTAGTATTCCGTTTTGCTCTCGCTTTGTTTTACCGCCCACACTCTTCATCTCTCAGTAGTAAACACACACTCACAGACACACTGTAGTTTTGTTAGTCCAAACATTCCCCACATAACTGCTTTTCTCCTACTCTCCTGCTCGGTTTGAGTCCAGCCAAACAGACAGCACAATTCAGTCAACACCGTCAGCTCTGTCACCCATATGTTTAGTATGAATCTGACATAATGCAATTCACCCAATAAGAAATTAGACTGCTTCATCGTCTGACCCTGTAGCTCTCAGCATAGGCTAATGCAGTAATTGAACCTTACCTCTTAGTGCCCATCAGATTAAGCCGTGGAAGCCATGCAATGATGATGATTTAAAAGCTAGTTGCAGTGTAAACCAATAGGAATGAGTCCACCAGCCCCTTACACTCTTTATTTATGTATAGAGTCTCTTTTCTTTCACGTTGCACAGATAAAAATAAACTCCTGGCACTTCCCATTTCCAAAAGCCGAATTCAGAGTACTGCTTTAGAAATACTGTGTTGATATCATGTTACTCTTCTCTCTTCCAAAGCAGTGAAGTAATTGAGGTTGGTGTCAGATTGTGGTCTGGGGGATTTTTAAGCCTGGCAGATTGAAGGTTGAGTTAAAGAAGTGCTTGTGATATGAGACGCTTGACTGTAGTGCAGGTGCAGTAGGTGTTGGCGTCCAGTAGGGGGCACAGGTAGACTGACTGAGACTGAAAACCAGCAGCTGTGTGGATGCTGTGTGTCTGATGCACTGAACTCACAGGATCTCTGCACACCTCTGGGCAATGTGAGACTAACTTCCATGCAGTGAAAATGAAAATGTAACTGTGACAGTCTAAGGAAATACCCACGTTCTTACTCAGGTGCAGTGTTTTTGTGATTCCCCAGAGGAAACAAGACAGCTGCTCAGTATAAAATGAAATATGACTCAGGCATGCACAAGCACTAGAGCTCTGTATGTTTTCCATCGGTGAAGATTTGGACTGCATCTAATGATTATTCTTTTCATTGTTAATTCATGTTATGATTTTCATTTTCCGCATTAATCAAGTACTTGTCTGGTCTCTAAAATGCCACAAAAAGATCCAGTGTTTCCAAAAATATCACAATATCATTTCGTCATGTTGCTTGTCTGGACCACAACCCAAAAGCTGTTCTGATTTAATGTAGCAAAGAAAGCAAAAATATCAAATTAGAAGCAGCTGGGATAAAAAAAAAAACAACACAAACAAAAAAAGAAAAGAAAATGATCAATTATGACAGTAGTTGACAGCTATTCAATAAATCTTAATAATTTATTGTCTCAGTTTTCAACCAGATATGATCAGAAATGAACCCTTTTAATATTTGTGTAGCGTTAAAGAAAAAGGAGTGATGGAAATATTCTTAGTATTTAGTCAAACCCTAACCTTTATTTTGGATTCATCACCTCATATAGATGCAGTTTGTTGGGGTCCACCTTCGACCAACCTGCCCAGTTTGTTGTTGTGTAGAAATGGTTTATTCTTCATTTTACACGGCAGGCTATAATTGCTTTTTTGCTATAATTGCGCAAGATTAATGCTGTTTCTTCTCGGCTCTAGTTTCAATACCCAGCACTCGTCTAACAACAAAATTTCTCACACATTCCCTGTGAATAAACCAAAGTATGTTCAAGATGTGAGATACACACATGCAAACGCAGTGCAAGGCCCCTGCCTGTGAATTGGATAGTTGCAGCGGGTACTAGCCACCAAGATACATGCATCTGCTATAAAAAAGCTAAAGAAACTCAATTGCAATTTTATTGTCCCGTTTGATAGATTTCCTGCCACCTTTGTAGCACCGAAGCTGTTTGTCACTGTTGCTCTCTCCTCCCACTGCTGCAGGGCTGTGTGTATGTGTGTGCATTTACAAATCTGTGTGTGTGTGTGTCTGTGTGAAAGTAAGTTACCAGGCACATTTTCTCTTTGCCCTCCTTTTCTCTTGGGCTCTTCTTTCGTAGCCCATTGAATATTCATTGGAACTGTGCAAGAACAATCAGAGAAACAAGGCCTCATAAATACAACCAGCCCGCCGGGAGCCTCTTTGATAAGTGCATGTATGCATTCACAAATACATATTTGCACACTTCCTGTTTACATAGACTTTAGGTTTTAGTGTGCCTTTTGTCAACCATGCACCATTCAGAAATATCAGCTTGGTCTATAGAGTGTTTTTCACCTTTCTCACTTCATCCAGTAGAGGTTTTTGTAAATGCCTCATAAACCTTGGCCTGTATTTTCCTTTAATGCACCCCTCTGGGTTGCATTTCACCATTTTTAGTTTTCCATATTCTATAGACAGAGGTTTCATTATTCATCTTATAAAACTTAATTCTACCTGTATTTTATTCTTATAAGTTCTACTTTATTTAGCAGGTAAAAACTACAATAATAATCTCCTTAGGAGTAAGAAAAATCTGCACCCTCAGGTTGTTCCTGTATATCCTTGTGTGTCACTCATTAGCAGGTAAGTGTATTTGCATATGTGTGTCTCAGAACAGACAGATGTTCTTGCAGGTGGGCCCGCTGACACGACAGCCCTCCCACTCTCAACCCACACACCCACCCAAGGTGCCCCTCGTCCATCTCTGCACACAAATCAGTTTGAGAAAGAGGTCTCCAAAAGAGAAAGATTGGGGCGTGAAGGTCCCGTCGTCCTTCAAACACCTACTGTCAGAAAACTTCATTGCGCCTGTCAAACAGTTTACAATAAATAAATGGGAAGAAAAATCATCCAATAGACCTTTGAAAAAAATTATAATGGAGATAATCAGTCGTTAATAGGTTTAATAGATGTGAACGAACTGGGTTTTACCATTTAGAGACTCACTAAGCTGCTTTTGTGTTGGCAAAGAGTTTCAGAAAGATGTATTGACATGTGGATAAAGAAAGGAGAGGGTGAGAACACAGAGAAGCCAATGTTGGATAATGACCATACATCAAGTGATGTCTATGTTAACCAGTAGTCTGTTTAATGTATTATAAATAGCTGAGGGAAAACTCATGGTTTCCTCGGCTAAATGAAACCTCTTCAGTATCCTCAGAAGGACCCGGTCTTCCTCTGGTTGTGATAGAAATTACAGATAAGGACTGTATACATATTCCTGGATCAGATGGGCAGAAAAAAAAAAGAGTGAGAAAGGAAGATATTGTGAACAAGAGCAAAAACCACACAGCCAGCACGGCATGCAGCAGCAGATGACATTGATTTTGGAGGAGGAATTGCATTTAGCTAATCGGATTAGAGCCACGCTGCCCTCCCCGTTTCCCCTTTGTTTTGTGGTTACTCTCTATCTATTGATCTAAATGGGGACTCCCAGGCTCCTACTGTGGGGGTCTCCTCAGATCAGTACTTTGCCACCCTGAGCTTCACCTAACAGGTTGTGCTGTGGCTTCACTTGCTCTGACTCTGTTACACATCAGAGAGTACGATGAAAGTTTTAGTTTACAGCATGTACCCACATCTCCAATGTAAAACAGTTTTTTTATTCTGTGTGGGCCCTGGTTGGATAAACATAAAGTAGTTTTTTTGTGTGTGTTAAGAAGGAAACTTCTCAGCTCCTGATAAAAATGTTATAAGTAATGTGACAATTTTAATTAATTTAATTATATTTCATTACTTTGCTGACAAGTGTTTTAAATAAACAACAAAAACTAAAAGTCCTAAAACATACATTCATACTGGGTCCTGTAAACTGACTGAAACACTGAAAACTAATTATGGTCTTTCCTTTAAAGTTCTTTCATATATTGAATTCAACAATATATAGTGACTTTTTCCTGCAGTTCTTGTCCTTCAGCATGTCCATACACCGTGACTTGAGTGGTCGATCGCTGCCGGCCGAACATGACAGATTCAGGTTTACATAGAACAAGTGGCATTGATTTGATTGGTCGATAAGAGGTGACTCCATTGAAGCAAGAGACCCAATCAAAACCAACATCAAAATTTGAGACCTTGCCATCAAATGGAAACTTTCTAGATGTCGTGCTATTACGTTTGATGAAAAAATGCTGAATAAACAACATATTCTGAGCTTTTTGTGGAAAGGAATGTTTGTTAATCTAACCCCTTTTAATTATATTACATGGTACATATACACAGACTGACCAGAAGGATCCACACTGTAATATTTCCTTCAATAATATTTAATAGTAATATTTGTAATGGCTTTAATTGCAGCATACATTCACTGTGACATTGTTTTGATAAATTTATGCAATGTCTCATTTATTTCTGTGTATTCTTTTGGACATAATGTTTCTGAACCTAAATGTAACCAACTGAATCAACCCCAGATCATAACACTGCCCCCACAGGCTTGTACTCTAGGCAATAGGCATGATGGGTAATTCATTTTCACTTCATCTGCCTCTCTTCTCACCGTGATGCATCCATCACTCTGGAACAGGGTCAATGTGGACTCATCAGACCACATGACCTTTTCCCATTGAAACGCAGTCCAATCTTTGTGCTCTTTAGCAAATTAATGGAAATGAGAAGCTACTCCCTGCATCCTTTATGGTAAAAGAAGTTGTCACAACTGAAACATTATTCACTACAGTAATTACAGTAACAGGGGTGGGGGGGTATTATAGTTTTGACAGTAATTACATAACAGCATTATATGTAACTGTGGATAGACTCATCCAGTAAATATTCTGTATTATTTCAATTTTTTTTTCTCATCCCGTACACAATTAAATTAATAAATGTAAAACTAGGCTACTTTGGTCAACACTGAAATGAGAGGATGCTTACTATTACGTATTGTATATAATCCCCATTGGTTCAATGTGAAAAATCACAATAAATTCTTTAGAAATGTAGTGCTTTCTTTATTTGATTTGACAGTCACCATAAAGGCTTAACAATGAGTTTTATCATTTTTACTGCAAATGCATGTCAGTTACCAATATCTGTGATCTGCCTCTTCGATTACCTATAATAGACATCATATTTACCCTCAGTCCCTACTGTACTCCGCAGGAGAGTGAGTGGGCATTTATTATTTGATTAATTTATGGCTTTGAGATAGTATATTCTTAGAGACAAAACCTTGAAGGGGGATTTAACAGCATCAACTTTCCATAATGGAATATTACAATGTGTTTTTGTTTATGATCGTACTTTTCCTTCCAAAGCATTTCAGATCTTCTGTATGATCTGGCTGAACTGCGCCCAGTTAATACCATGTTACCTGTCACATTAGAAAGGCCCACCATGTTTTTGTACATTACCATAACATTTTTCCATACCCCACTGAGGCCAGGCCGAGTCATGGAGTAGAATTAAATCAGATTAGATCAGCGCTGATGCCTTAGCCACCCAAGGCAGTTTTCTCTATATTGTAGCATTGCTAAACGCTCTTTTCAAAACCACAGAGGCGTATACTACCTCTGTCTAATGGTAACTGGATCTGTAACAGAGCCCCGTTTAAGGGCAGCATACATCATCTTAATGTACAGACTGCATCCTGAGTCTATGACGTTATGTTGTGCTCCGCTCTCTGCAGCGTGATTTTCATAGCGGTGCACCCTGAATGCAGCCTTTTAATTGCAAAAAATGCTAAATGTCAAATTAAGCTCAAACTAATGGGGTAGAAGGTCTCGCTGTGTGATCGGTGGAAAAGAGGGAGGAAGAGAGAAAGAGAAGGACTACTGGTGCATTTAGAACAGGCTGTGCACTCAGAAAACAGCTATGGATTACCAATCACTGCTTCCCACTACAGAAGATTAATGAGCACCCGTGTAGCAGGCTAATTTAGAACAATAACGCCTAATTAATTACAAATAATCAGCGTCTTTCTCTCCCTTTCCATTCTTTCCCCTCTCAATGACTTACTTTCTTTCTCTTCCTGCTCTCTAATTCTTTATTTTTTTTCTTTTGATCCCTGGCTTTCTCATTTTCTTTGTTTCTCTCCATTTTCTCTCTCTCTCTCTCGCTGTCTAAATAGCCTCAGGTGAAAAAGCAGCAAAGTGGGTCTAGTTTCACCCCCCGACTCTCTACCCCCCACCCCCTTCCTGCAACCCATCTTTGACTTTCTGTCCTCCAAGCCCAATGATTAATGCGGGGTCTTAAATTAGGCGTGGGAGGATTTGCCGATGCTGGACACGCACTCAGCACAGCTAGCAGACACACACTAATAGTATCTACTGCTAATCTATGACTGCTTACATGGATGGGCTTTTCCTCAAATGCCAGTGCAGACCATTGTCGCTATAGACTAGCAGTCTAGTCAACCCATATCAGATGGTAAGAAGACGGATAGCGGTTAATAGGCCGTGGGCAGCTGTACATAAGAGAGACGAAAACTTTTAAATACGGCTCAGTTACCCACAAATGGTCCCAGTGGTAACATATGGTAATACCTTTAGAACCAAACAGCGTTTTGAGAATGTCTTGCTGCCGTAATTTGATGTTTCCCTTTAAAATGGGCAATACATGTATGACGCATAAAGCGATAATTAAAATGCCACAAAATCAGATGTATTGGGTAAGATAAGGGGAAAGTATCTGCTGCAGTCAACTAATGCTGCAAGGAAGGGGCACTTGTACTTGTAGTGAGTTTTCATTGCTAGCTTTTCAAAACCTCATGTATAATACTACCGGTTCCATCAGGTAACTTTTGTCATAGCCCGTTGTCAAGTAAACGCCAGTACTAAGTCACTGCTCTGTCATTCAGTCATTCAGCGACATGTTGCCTTCTTGACGGGCTGTTCCAGCACCAGTAGTGACCCAGTGACATTGTATTGTCCGATTACCTGGGCTGCGATGGACTGGTCACTGACCCCGTGCAGCAGACACCAGTCTAAGATGACACATTATCGGCCAGTGCTGGATCATGTCTCTAGGACTGAGCATACATTTACTGAAATAGTAATAATAACATTTATTTACAGTAGTTTAATACGCATCTATATTCAGTCGGTAGGAAGCCACAGATGACATGTAACAGCCTGCACCAGCAAACAGATAGGTTATACTGGGCTCTGTCCCTCCCAGGAAGTACCATTTTATCCAATCTCAATACAATATCAATATGCTTATAGGTGATTGGATGTTTTGCATTTTGAAGTTCTCATTAGCATTTATATAGACAATAACGCACATTTTCTCTACTGCTGTGACATGACTGTTGGATGTATTGTGTGCTTGGAATGTCAGTTTATGCGTTTATCATTATTATTATTGTTTTTATTTATGCATTATTATTATTATTGTTGTTTTTATCTCAGGTTTTGGTATTATGTACTCTTTTATTTATTATTAATGTCTTTTAAAGACATTGCTGGGAGTGGTGAGAAACACTTATTTATCTGAGCCTGTGAACATAAATACAAAGTGAAATAATGTAATAAAGGTAAGTGTGAGTTTTGTATTGGTGTCAGTTGGCAGGATTTCCATTCCTGCTGCAAGTGTCCAGGTGGAAAATAAATAAGTAAGTAAATAAATAAATAAAATATCAACCCCTACTCGCATGGTGCCATTTTCACACATCTGAGCAAATATATTAATATGAATGATATGTGACTATTCGATAATGAGTGTAAGGCTATCAGAACACACATGACCACACACTTGTGAGTGGATTGAAACATTCAGTGCTTGTTTGTGACTGCCTGCTGGTCTTTATAAACCATGTGATTAATTTTTGGTTCAACCATTATGAGCCTGGTTTGTGTTTTATGATCAAATGTATAATTATCAAATAAATTGCAGACTAATACTATGAAAATAGGTCACAAGTATCATTAAAGAAGAAAAGTGTTTAGATTATTGATGCCACATTGTAACTATATCTCATATAATGCAACATATGTTTTTTTTTTTGTTTTGTTTTTACAGGTAACCTTTGAACAGCACAAAGAGAATCTGTCCCGCATGTTTCGTCAGTATCAGCGGCAGGAGTCTGCAGGTATAATCCGGACCATCTCTGGTACCAGCCAAGGCTCTGAGATGGGGGACTGCGTCAACGGGCAGGCCCCAGAGGAGACAGCTCCTTCCACTGTTATTGAGCTTACAGTGGATTCACAGTCCCAGAAGACTCCTGACTCCGAATCTACTGCAACCGCACCTGGCAGCTCTCAGGAGGCTGCTGATGAAAGGGGACACATCTCCATTACGGTCTCCAACATCCTGGCTAGAGCAGAGGAAGAGGAAGGAGGAGGAGAAGGTGATAAGTTGGGTGAAGAGTCTTCAGGTAATGAAAAAGAGCCTGAAGCTGCTGAGAGTCAAAATAAAGAAGAGACCAACAAACAGGAGCAAGTGACTGACAAGGAAGATGACGATCTACAAAGTCACACAAAACAATCAGAAGCAGATGCCACAAAAGAAAAGGAAGGGGTTACAGACACTTCTGCAACAGATGATGAAAAATCTGTGAGTGAACATAACAAAGGTGAATCATCAGCGTCTATGACAGAAGACTCTTTGAATGAAACAGAAACAGAGCCGCCAGTGGTTTCTGAACAAGCTGAAGAAGAAAGTAAGAATGAGCAAACATCCTCTGAGTCTGCAGTCTGTCTGGATAACAGCACACTGGGTGGAGCCTCCGTCTTCAACGAGGACCTGGTGGATGTGTCATCTGTTAGCGACCAGATCCACCCCAGTGATGTTGACGAGAGCCAAGAGGAATCCTCCTATGCCTCAGCTGCTGCCGGAGAAGTGGATGTGGGGAAAAAGAAGGAAGATGATCAAGAAAGTGGGGATGAGGAGAAAAATGAGCAGGAAGCACCTGCAATGAAGACAGAAGAAGAAAAAGAGAAGCAGGAAGTTATAGTAGAAGAGAGAACTGAACACACTGAAGTACCAGAACAGGAACAGGTGTCTGGCTCAGATCAGACATTAGACACGCCTCCATCTGACACACCTGAACAGACTGCGACAGAACCACCAATAGAAGTAGTTAAAGATGATCCCTGTCCCTCAGTCGCTGAACCTGCTGCTGCTGCAGACCAGCAGCCCCCTGGCACCACACTGCCCTCTACAGGTCCGGAAGCTGAAGCAGAACCACCCGTTTCCACCTCCAGTCAACCTACTGAGACCACGGATGGCAAGGCAGAAGAAGCCTTATCTGACGCACCAGCAGATAGCAGCACGCCCACCCCTAAGTCCGCCGCTCAGCAGAAGGACTCTGTCAGTAAAACCAGAGAGGTCAAAATCGCCAGACTGGATGTGTCCAACGTGGCCTTAGACACAGAGAGACTTGAACTGAAGGAGACCTCCACAGCAGTACGAACCTTTTCTTTTACCTTTTGGATTTAGAAGTTTTATTTTGCCATTTGAATATTGCTGTTTTGTGTTTGCAGGACACCAGCCAAGGCCAGCCAGCGGCCGCAGCAGAAGGGTCCTCAGACCAGCCGAGAGACAGCAGCACATCAGCCCCTCGCTCCACCATGTTTCGGATCCCAGAATTCCGCTGGTCTCACATGCACCAGCGCCTCCTCACTGACCTGCTCTTCTCCATTGAGACAGATGTTCAGATGTGGAGGAGGTAGTGTAATATTCTGCTGACAGTGACTGTTTACATGCACAAAATATCTTGGTAAATGCCCACAGTCATTCATCCACAGTATTCAGCTGTGAAAACTGGGGCTCCAGTCCATGTTTTTAATGGAGTAGATGACGACGTCCACAATAAAATGTAACAGTTTAGGTTGTCTTAATCAACTTTTGTCTACCATAATGACCAAAAGTACAAATAAAACAATTTATTCAAAGTCCTACAGTTTTTACCATTATCACATTTCAAAAGTATGCCTTTTTTATACTTCAGCTCTTCAGCCTTGAAATTAATTTGCTCTTTTGCCTAAGAAGCCATTTCATTCTTAGAATAACTTCACTTCATAGCTGCAAGTTATAAAAATAATACTGTAAATAACATAAATAATGTGCTTTCATTTCTTCTACCACCATCTTGACAAGGTCATCATTGGAATATTATATCATGAAATATATAAGCTGTAATAGTAAGGGAGTAATATAAATTAAGTTATATCGTGCATATCTATAATATGTAGGTGCATCTCTCCTCGCTCTTAACAATAGCAAATCTAAAATATTGGCATATTCTGAATAATATATAAACATAGTGGGAGCCTCCTGTCATTTCTACTTAGTACTCGTTTTTCTGTTTAACACCCATTATGAGCTATTGCTGGCTGTTGTATGTTAATGAAAGACATCTTTTTTTCTGTTTTTGCTCTTCAGTCACTCCACAAAGACAATTTTGGATTTCGTGAACAGCAGTGAGAACGTTGTGTTTGTCCACAACAGTATACACCTCATCTCGCAGGTGGTAGACAACCTCATCATGGCCTGTGGAGGCATCTTACCTCTGCTGTCTGCCGCCACCTCCTCCTCCGTGAGTCTCCTTTGTGTGTGTTGTTGAGCTTTTCTGTGTGCTTGTCTGAAGCTCGGTATACACAGATGGGAAGTTATCCATCCACATTGACCTTTCCCAATCACATTAGGTTACAGTTAGCTGCTTCCTAACATTGTTAGGTTGTTGTTGTGTTGTCTGACCTCAGACAGTGTCTGACATAATTCTGTACTTCTGCCAATGACCCGACCATCCAAACAAGAAACAGGCCAATGTCCAATTTCACTTCATTTCAATTACTTTCAGTTGTATGTGGTCTGTAACCATATTTAGGCAAAATCTGTTTTCTAATAGCCTTTTTGCAGAAATTGCTATCAGCATAGTTTTCATTTTTTAGACTGCTAATAATTCTAAAGTGATCATTTACACTAAAAGCAAAAATTACAGTGTTTGCTTTACTTAATCAAAATAAAGCCTATAATCCTGGGTTAGAGTTATATCTTGCCTTACATTAGTTTACATGCATTTGTGCATAATGTGAGACGCTATATGTTGTCTGTTCATCCAGTCTTGTTAACACGAGGAGGGAATTTTTTCACAAACTTTCAAAAGCTAGGGTCCCTTTTTCTGGCTTAAACTGTAGAATTGACCATACAAGATGATTTATAGATGCTTGGGTACTTACTGGGTCCTTGTGCTGGAATCTGTTTTGCTGGAAGGTGGTTGTGGACATTAGCTGACTGGTGTCGCTGTAAATTAACTGAAAAGAAGAGTTAAATAACTTAAGTTACAAGTGTAAAGTACTTAATGGAAAATCCAACCTCGACACAGAAAGCAATGTATTGTGGCTGTTGTCATAGACGAGCATTTGCAAATATCTTCTCAGAACGGTTAATACATGACAAACAAAATGTCTAATAGGATAAAATGATGACGTGATGACATTTTGCATCTACACCTCCTGTTGTTTCATGCCATACTCCTGTGTAAAAATAGTCTCTGAAGTTATGATTCTTATAAGAAATTATACACAAGAATCATACAGTCCTTTTGGAGTCTGAACTCGCATGAAAAGCTGGTGAGTCTAGTTTATTAAAGCTAAATTCTTCTCGAACATACAGGTTTCAAACATAACTCTCAACTATCCTGAATAGCTTCTACAATTCACCCCATCAAACTTTATGTAACGTCTTGTGAGTTCAATGAGTAATTCCTTGTTTGTTTCCTGTCAGCATGAACTGGAGAACATCGAGCCGTCTCAGGGCCTGGCAGTGGAGGCTTCAGTCACTTATTTGCAGCGTCTCATCAACCTCGTGGACGTTCTCGTGTTCGCTAGCTCCCTGAACTTCACTGAGATAGAAGCCGAGAAAAACATGTCATCAGGGGGAATCCTCCGACAGTGCCTTCGCCTCGGTAAAAGCCTTGATCATGCTGCTAATATTTCAATAGACTCATTATTCATAAAAGTGCCGCATTGTTTTGGTTATCCTATTTTCATTTCTCCATTTTCAGTAGTTTAGCCTGTCTCATCTGGATCCCCTCACTGAATTTCCTCATTTCATCTGCGCCTTTTACCAGGCCTTCAGTTTTTTATTGTTCATTGATCTGCCTCATATCAGCCAGCAGTATTCTCTTGTATTAGCCCTAGTCATGGCTCCCTGTAGCCTTTTCAACCCTCTCGTCTGTATTCTCTTTCTTTTCCACCGTCTTCGTCTCCATCTCCCGCCGCCGCTCTCATTCCCCTGCCTCTTTCACTCTGCTCGTATCAGCACTCTCTTATCTTGTTATTATAACCCCAGTGCATGGCAACACTCTAAAATGGCTGCTATCATGATATACTGAGTTCTCCATAATGGCCTTGGCTTTACTGTACCGCAGTGTTAGCCCGAGGCCTTTTTCTCCCTTCTGTTGCAGGCTATTAAAGTTTTCTCTGACACCATCAAAAGCCAAGCCGTGCTTGAGCTGAATAAAAGATATTGAAATTCGTACATTATTCATTTTATGTGGCGCACCTTTTCTGCAAACACAGATCAACAGCATACACTCCCCACTCTGAGAAGAAGTGGTGCAATGTTTTGTTCACTGATTTAAATACTTTCTTTAGTCTTGGTTCCTTAGATGTAATGGTGCATCTCCTGTTAATCTGTTTTTGCTTTTAGATGGAAGGTTACAAATAAAAGGACTGTCAAAAATGCAGACTTGTTCCACTAAGAGCTTTTCTGCTCTCAAACATTATACAGCTACCATTGTTGCTGTTCTTGGGAAAGTGATGCCACTGTACTACAGGTCCAGTTTTAGAAAGCAGCCGTTATGAAATGAATATTTGATGAGGTATGCGCTCCCCATTGCTGGCACCTAATCTGATTTTGGAAGCCTGTAACAAGGTTTTAGCGTCTCAACCCCTCCCTCCCCCTCTCTTTTTATAAATGGTCCTATGAAAGAGTAGTCCTAATGGAAAAAGCGAGCCCATTTCCAGACGGAATAATTCCCTCCTTCGTAATCTAAATGGCTCAGAGTTAACATTTGTCAGTTGTCAAGTACAGAACAGTGGGGGTTGGGAGGGGCTCCAACAGAGGAGCAGTACATTAAATTAGAAATGGTTAGGTACAGTTTTGAACCCACCTAAAGTTGTCAGACCACAAAGATTTTTTAAATTTTTTTTGTCACAAAGGACAGCTCTTACTGCCTAGTCAGCATGTGCACACCCTAGTAGTGTCATTTGTTATGGGAGCACCACTCTCTGGATGTGATTCAAGAGCACACCCTTGCACTATGACCTTGGGAAGAGAAGGTGGAGCAGGGAAGAGTGAACGATGGTGCCAGAGTTGGCCAGAGCACTGACCTTGTCGTGGCCTCTGGTTTTTCCTCCTTTGTTTTTTGTCTCTCAGCTGCTTCTGTTGTGTTTTTTTTTTTTTTTTTTCTCCCCCCGATGGATCCCTCCTTAGATTTTCTCCTATTTTCAAAGCTTCAAATGTTTCTTTTTAGGAACATGTATACTGGAGCTGCATAATTGCCACACATTACATATAGTATTTTTCTGCAAATTACTATATTTCTGCCTTGCCTTCTCCAGTTTGTGCTATGGCAGTGAGGAATTGTCTGGAGTGTCAGCAAGCTCACTTCAACCATGGCACAGAGGGTTCGGCACGCAACTACACAGCCATGCCGAGTACTGTGCTTGGAACAGCCAAGTCTGCATCTGCACAGGCAAGTAATCCTGATCTTCAAAGTGACAGCTACAATATGTCACATCTCTGCGTTAAAACGTCTAAAAAACGGCTTGGACTTTGTTAAAAAAGTGACATACTCTGTTAGATTGTATATGGTGTGTAAAAGTTTTTCTACTTTGAATTATGTGAAAAATTGGTACCAAATTTGACAAATTCACACCTTCCTATGTCATAAATCATTATTATACCCATAGAAATTGTGTAAGATACCCTCCCTGAATTCAGAATAACATATTACCTCAGTAGTACAAAATAAGAGCATCATTGCTGTTTTTTAACCTTTACTCAGTTGCCCAGAAGAATCTCTTATCGTTTGACCTCCTCACCAACAACAACCAAGTATTATTGCATTAGCTCATATCTTATTATATTACCACACCGGTTGCTATGTGTTACATTAGACAAGGCCTTTTGTCATTGGCCTTTTGATTTGATACAGTGTCTTCCAGTAAAGTCATGTTGTTCTTCCCTGAACTGGGTGTTAAAGCTCATTTATAATGCAGTGGCTCTATAGAAAAGCCATTATGTTAAGGACATGATCTCAAGAGAAATGGCATCCCTAAGCCATGAAACCTTACACGTCTCTGTGTGAAGTGCACATAGATTAATAAACCTCATTGGCCTATAAGTGCATGTACGGTTTGCACTTCTCATACAGACAATAATAGCTTCAATGTTCTAATTGTCTGATTTCTATTTATGCTCGCAGAGTCCAGTCGATGCAGTGACAGGTGGAATGTCTCCAGTCAGAGACCTGGACCGGCTGCTCCAGGACATGGACATTAACCGCCTCAGAGCAGTTGTCTTCAGAGATATTGTGAGTTGTAAAGTTAAAACACACATACTGTATGTTGTCTATACACATAACCCATGCTTAGCGCCCATGTAACTGTGTAACTATCACTGTCTTGCACACACATCTACAGATCGTTTAGTGTGTGTTGTTTGTTTCAGGAGGACAGTAAGCAGGCTCAGTTTCTGGCTCTTGCCGTGGTCTACTTCATCTCTGTTCTCATGGTGTCAAAGTACCGCGACATCCTGGAGCCCCGCAATGACAAGAAACACCCTCAGCGATCCCAGTCTGCGAGGAGCACAGGTATACTGCTGGGCCAAGGGAAAAAAGCTTGATATCGAATATAAATCTGCTTATAAAAATAGCACTACAGGCTCATGGTTTGACACTTAGCTTTTTTTCTTCAAGGAACACACTTGGTCCCACCTTGACTTACTTTGGGGGTGCAATGAAAACCTATCAAATGTGTTTTTGTTTTATTTTGTTTTTTTGTTGTTTTTTTTTTTTTTAAACCCTAACCCTGCTGCTCACATCAACAGATTTGCCAACAGGTTGAGTGTGGACCGTCACTTTCATTTGTGCATTAAGCGATTAGGCCCAATGACAAATCAGCTTCCTGACTTTGTTGCAGTCACCAGTAATCTCAGCGGTGAAAACACCAAATATCCTTTAATTATTTTTTTGTAACAAGTAATGTTACTGTACATTAAAAACGTATCAGAGTAGAAGTATGCAATTGAGTTAGGAAATGGAGTGAAGTGAAAGTAGACCCAAAACATACTTGAGTACTGTAGTGAAGTATTATTACTTCGGTACTATACAACACTGCCAATGACACCACACTATCTAGCAGTGCAGCTTTACTCATCTCATGATTCATTTGAAGTGTTGTGACTCCAGCATTTAAAAACCGGCGCTGTAATTAACCTTGCGTCATTATCTCACACATACCTTTACTGTTGCTTGTGTCCTCTTAGATAGCGGTGCCATTTCTGCTGGACTAGAGGTGGAGAACGGCGTCTCTCTCCGACGCTATGACTCTGGCATCGGCGACGACCACGCCTCAACTGCTGCGAGCGAGGCAGACCTGTTGTCCTCCAGCATGGCTCACGGCCCAGACGCCATCTCTGAGGCCTTGTCTACGCTGTCGTCTGAGGTTAAACCTGCTCTACCTGCTGACTCCAAAGGCAAAAATGTGAAGGACATTCTGCGCAGCCTGGTGAGCGCTCCAGGCGAGGATATCATGGTGGATCCAGGTCTGCTGCCACCAGCGTTTCTAGGAGGAGCGGCTGATGCGACCAGAGACGCTCAGCAACAGGTTTCATTTGATAGGTGAGGACATGTTTAACCTTAGCTACTACCACTACTGGCGTACATCTTTCATCTTTTTGCGTTTTGATTTTCTGTACCTTGATTGTGGGAAAAAGTTCTCTCCTGTTGACATGGGACACCTGATGCCTTCATCAGATTGTCAGGAGCACACTGATGAATATTCCAGTGATGTCTTGTCAGTTTCATAGAGCACCACTTATTCCTACGTAGCTGCGGGGGACTTCAGAACGTCAGACTTCGAAGACATGTCAGCTTCGTATCCTCAGAGGAGACTTTGGTGGATCTTGAAAAACATTCTGTAACAGAAAACCCTTTGAGTTCTTCAGTTCTTCCCTTCTTACTCCCAGAGTTCTTTCTGTTAGCTTTTGAGGCAGGTCCCGATGCCAAGCAAACTGACTTACAAAGAACCTGTCTTAAGGAAAACAGGATTCATGTCTGGCATGAAGAGATGGTGAGACAAAGCTGGCAGGAAGCTGTTTCTTTTCCCCGCGTCACCGATATTTAACAACTTTCTTTTTCATGCCTCCCGCTGCACGTCTCTTCCCGTCGACCATTTGAAGACATGCTTCCCACTTTTTTGCCATGAGAGCCGTGTAATTTGCATTGCCTCTGGGGTAGCGGAGGGGGTGAACAGTCAGGCTGGAGTAATGCTTCAAAAGCAAAGTCGGATCCTGAAGCCGCAGACGGGCCCAGGTGAGACAGGATGGTCACTGGTCTGGTTTGCATTTCGAGCGCTGATTCAGAGTGAGACTTTAAGAAACAGCAGACGGCGAGAGGATGGTGAAGAGTGGGAGGGAGATGGGAGAGAGGGAAGATTGAAGCCTCTGTGGGGGTGATGTCAAGTCAAGGTTCTCATGTATTGAAGAAAACATTTCTTTCTCTTTCTCACAAACACACACAGTCACACACTCTGTCCGTCTGCCTACCCCCAACTGTGGGAATTCCAAGGCATCTCTGTGATCGCATGTCTTTATCTGAGGAATGCTTTGTCAGGTCTCAGGGCGCTCCTCATATCAGGGGGATTAGACTGGCTCCTGTCCGCTCAGCGCACTCTAGAAACAGAAGACGTCAGGAGAGCTGGAGAACATAGACTAACAGCTCGCTTTGCTGCCTGTGGGAGCCTCTTCATGCAAGGTATACAGCCCCACCAAAGACGGCGGACTTTGTAACAACCTCTGTTAAAGAAGACATTAAAGTGGCTCAGACTTTGCAAATGTACAACAACGTCACTGCAAGTAAATAAATAAATAAATAAATAAAAATTTCAGCAAGGATTAGTTTGTAAAATATTTCAACATTTAAATTTGTTTATTAAAATAAGCTTGTGTCGCACATTAAGGTACTTTCATACACTGCCATTTAAAACACTATAACGGGTACTTAATTACATAGTGCATGAATTTCAAGACAATTGTGTGAGATTGAACACAGCTGGCATAAAACTACAAGGAGTTATGTCAGTGTTGTTGCCATTTATTTACCATGACTCTTATTTAGTATGTCCTTTTCTCAGCATCATAATGTGTTAACATTTAGTTTCCCTCTATTTCATGTGAAGTAGAAATCTGACCATCTGTGCTAGTAGGGTAGCCAAGATGGCGTCCGCTGAGGCTGAGAGGTGTCCAGCTCTCAACATTTTGACCATTAAGTTCACCATCTAGTACTGTCAGTGTATGGCATTTTGCTGTAATTATCAATTTGAAAGCACTTGCGCATTAAAAATATCAAGTTTAAGTACAGAACGATGCAAATTTGGACACATCGATTTATTTATCAGTTCGTTTTCTGAACCACTTGGCCTTCGAGAGCATCACAGGGTGTCTATTCCACCTACCAACGGGTGAAGGTGGGGTACAACCTAAACGTGTTTCCATTTCATCATAGCGCTGGCATTTACAAACAAGCATTCACGCTCACATTCACACCTATGATGTAGATTGACCTGTTAACCCAGGGGTGTCAAACCAGTTTAGTTCAGGGGCCACATTCACCTCAATTTGAAGACCGGTAAAATAATAACATAATAACTTAAAATAATGACAAACTTCAGAATGTTCTTTATTTAGTGAAATAAAAGTAAAATTACAGTATGAAGATATTTACAGTTATCCTTAACAAAAAATAGGAGTAACCTGAAAATCCATGAACACCTTCAAGAAAAATAAATGCAATTTTAACAATATTATGCCTCAGCTTATCATTTACACACGTGCAGTAGAATTTACAGATCACAGTGGATCTACAAAGACACAGAACATTTAGTAACAGGCATCTGGAACTGAAAAATATATATACTTTATGATCAAAACTGGTCAAGACTCAGTGACACCCTTGCCTTTTGATGTCTTATGTCTAATTTTTGGACTTTGCAAATTCATCTCATGGGCCGGATTGAACCCTCTGGAGGGCTGGTTTTAGTCCGTGGGCCGTATGTTTGACACCCCTGAGTTGACCTATTAAGGTGCATGTCTTTGGACAGTGGGAGGATGCTGGAGTACCCAGAGAGAACCCACACAGACATGGAAGAACATGCAAAGTCCACACAGAAATACCAATTTATTCTTAAATATTATCTTTTTTAATTTAGTTAAACACTTGCATATAATTTCAGCCCATGTTATTGCCCCTTACCTTAAGATTCCTATTATTGTTATCATCTGCTTTAAATCAATATTTACCCTGTTTTCTTAATCTACTCTTTACCAGCCTGTTGTCTATAGTCTTTAAGTGCTAAGCATGTAGATATTCTTCAGCTGTATTTATTATCTTGTTATATTGACTCAATCACTGTCCAGCATCTCCCACTGACCAGCAAATCTCCCAGTGACACCAGTACAAACCACAGCTGACATTCTACACTGACATCTCCTGCCAAAACATGGCACCTTCCTGCTTGCCCAGAGGGTGGATTTACGAGGCCAATGTATGAAAAAGCCGGGATCTCCAAGATAAAAACTGGGGGCGGGTCAGGGGGTGAAGTATCCCTACTGATTTATTTACTAGCGGAGACCTGCTGGATTTCTCCCATCCATTTCTTAGCAATGCCCCTGTTATGACAGCCAGTCTGCAAATATTTGCTGACACTAACCAGAACTAAACAGTGTCATTGTACAAGCCAGTGATTTAGACGGCATGGTTCAGCAGAATATGTTAGTGTTAGACTTTGGGATATACATGGTGCAGTTGTTTGCATTCCTGGCAGCAGAGTTTGCATTCATGTGGAAGCTGATGTACAGATGAGTGGCGTTGATGGGGAAGTTTTGTTCATGTGCTGCTTAGAAAGAAGCATCTTGCGTATAAATACAGTACAATTTTAGACTAACATTAGTTACTGTTGATGCAAGTTCACCTGCCTTAATCCACCTGTAGCAGAACTGCTGACCCTTCATCTGAGGTTTAGGCCCAATCTCAGTTCTCATTTTCACCCCTACCCCTTTCCCTCCCCCTTGGCCCTTGCACTTGGCACTACCCTTTCAAACATAGTTGCAAGGGGTAGGGGTTGAAATATTCCCCTATGAAATGAGACAACCCCTCCAGACCTGTTACGTCATCTGCGGTCATCGATGGCTCTATAAACAGGTTTGACAACTTTGCGAAAGAATTCACGATGCCGTCAGCAGCTGTGACTGTCTCTGTTGCATGGGCTTTGGGCATCTTTGGGTGCCTATAACACATTGAAACGGCATTAAACAGATGATCAAATGATTAAGTTATTTATGAAGAAAATATGTACATTTGTGTGTTTCTTTTCTCACTGCTGCACTTTCTTGCTGTGTGCTTCAGTTTACTGAATATGTATTTACTAATAGAAAGCTGAAGTCTTGCTCCTTCTGGTTGAGTCCCATGGGACCTTTTGTATTATAGTCAATGGTGAGAGACAATTTGTTTTTGGATCTTTCATCATTTACACACGTTTGTCAGGTTAAAAGATCATTTTATAAGTCAAGGAAGTCAACAATCAGACTAAAATACATAAATGGAAAGATACAGTCTCACACACACTAAAGATGTCTTTGCAGCTTCAATTTGTCTAGACTGTACTAACTTTTACCTCTTTTAGTACTTTTTGTCCTCGCTCATAACTGGCCTTTTTAGTTTGAGCTGTTAAACAGAACTAAATGTTTCTTCACCATCTTTTCCATAAATGATGACTTTCTTGGCGTGTAAAATGATCTTTTAAATTGCTGAACATCATATGTGTGTATGGTGATACACATCTTTTTTTATGAATTTTACCCAAATTAGGTGTTATGGGGCACATGGGAAAGAGTGGAACTTCAGCCCTCCATTTCTAAAATGCTGCAACTCTAAATATATAAGATTATGGCCAAGCTTAGGGAAAAACCATGTCTCACATTATTAAAAAAAACAAAAAACAGGGCTTATTTTGAGGATTGGTCAGAAGCCTGGAAATACAGAAAACTTTTAGCGTAATCCGCATTAATTTTATGCAAGATAAGCTGCTCAATTAGTATCACAAAAAGCATTTTAAGCATGAGAGAAGAGAATTGTATAACAAAACAGGAACTATTATTTACATATTTAGATGTGTAAACCAGGCTAAATACATGCATTGATGATTTGTCTGCAGTACATATGTATAGTATTATATGATACAGAAAAAAGAAATGGGGAAGTGCATGTACGCTCTGATATAATGCAACATCCTCATGTAAATACATACAAGCACATCTGAAAAACATTGAGAATAATTCCTTTCTGGTACTTTGTAAGCCCTCGGGTCCCAGTTACTCCACTCATAAATCACTGATGTCATCAAGATAATGCCCCTCCCACACTAGCCATCATCATCCAATCACAGCTTAAGAGACTCTCAGTTGCTGTAGACTTTATTAGAGTTGATTTGAAAGAATATTTTGCATGAAAGTGTGTGTGTGTGTGTGTGTGTGTGTGTGTGTGTGTGTGTGTGTGTGTATTCTGCATGAAAGCAGAATGAAAGGCTGGATCAAAGCCCTGCTGGGGTTTGTAGTCCTTCACATGAGGTTAACGGAGAATATTTTTACACAGACACCCCACCAACACTAGCTCATTCTCACAGTTGTTTTACCTAAAATAGCGGGAGATTACTGGAATCTCTGTTTTTACTGCACTTATCCATTGTAGGTTAAAGCCTTTTAAATAATTCAGCCTGAGCCCAGCATCCACACACGCACACACACACACACGTGCTGGCCCGGGCTCATGTTTGCGGACTGAGTGGGGCCGCTGACGGCTGATTAATCGACTGGGGCGGCCCACTCATGATAAGTGTGGCTAATGACCTGCTGAATAATTCACTGGGCCTTTGCCGGGGAACAGATGGAAGGCCAAATACATACACGGACATGTTCACTGGCAGACTTCGTACACACATGTGCAGTCATGCATTTATTTGTACGCTCATATGCATATATTCAAATGTTTGTCCAGACTCCGCTCACCAGGAGGCCTCGGCCTCTGTGTGTGTCTCTGCCCTGCCGTTGACACCTGGGATGCTTCACGTCAGCACCGCCCTTGTCTGCTGATACCACTATCCAGCCCACTCCATCAGTACAAAAAACAGATAGAAACAGAAAAGAAGATTCCAGATACTTTTATCTCTGACTGTCAATACTGATCGTGTTCTGTTGTACTGTCAAACATACGGTCCATGGGCCAAAACCGGCCCACCAAAGGGTCCACTCCAGCCTGTAAATGAAATTGTGAAGTGCAAAAATTAGTTAATAACAATCGAAGGTGTCAAAATAATTATAGTTCAGGTTCCATATACAGACTAGTATGATCTCAAAGGGGGTTGGGCCAGTAAAATACCATCATAATAGACTATAAATAATGACAACTACAATTTTTCTTGTTTGTTTTAGTGTAAAAAGATAGAATTACATGAAAAGTTTTACATTTACAAAATAAATGTGAAGGATAACCTGAACGAATATGCGCAACCTGAAATGTCTTATAAGAAATAAATACATTTTAACAACATTTTTCCTGTTACTAAATGTTTTGTGTATTTCTAGATCCACTGTGATCTGTAAGTTGTAATACAGATGTGTAAATGAGAAGATGATGCATAATATTGCTAAAATTTCACTTATTTTTCATAAGAAACTTCATCTTCTTCATGGTTGTTGACATTTCTACGTATAGTTTGTAGATGTAAATGTTTTCATAATGTAATTCTACATTTCTCACTCTAAAACATAGAGAAAAGTTTGAAGTTGTCATTATTTATAGGTTATTGTATTATTATTTTACTGGTTCGGTCCATTTGAGATCATATTGGTCTGTATATGGAACCCGAACTAAAATAAAATGAGTTTAACACCCCTGCTCTAAATACACAACTTTTTTGTTAAAACAGTTTCCTCCTAAGCTGTTTCCATGGCCTTTAAATATGCCACTAATATTCTTATTTACATGCAGCCATAAATACTCAAACTCAATTTTTTCAGACTCAGATTCAGTTTTATTGTCATTCGATCAATGGTACATGATAGAACGAGATATAGTTACCCAGGTCTCGCTTTGTAGCATAAGAAAGATAAAGAATAAAATATAAAACAGAATATATAAGTGATAAGTAGGGCAGAATAAAACTACAATAAAAAAAAGCCTTTTTTTTTTTTTAAAAAAGGTACAAAATAATACAATAAAGTTTTAATATGTTCACAATTTCACCGTATGCAGTAACAGTTAAAGTGGTGGTGCATATAGCAGCAGCATGAGCAGTTTTCCACAGGTGATGGATGTTCAACTTCGCAAACACAGATGTCCACTTTAATTTCTTCAATAACTTTCTTCAAAGTGTGGTTGGTAATGTATAAAAGTGGGTCTGTAGTGAATTGGTTTTCTTCGGGTGTCCATCACTACCTGAAACGATCTCTTATCACCACTTCAGCTAACTGTACGCAGGAGACTGTGTACTGCAACAGAGTGTATACATGTCCAAAGAATCCTCCTCATACCAGAATAACTCTGGTATATCCCACATGTCTAAATGCCCTATTTGGGGGGAAGAAAAGGCCTTATTCAGAGTTTCTAAATTTAGGAATAACAGCAGGATATTAGTGTGCATGTAAATGTAGTGAGTGCCTCAGTGTGTATGTTTTAAACACAACTGTCCTGGGATCCTCACGCAGCTCAGTTGTTCCCAAATCATAGATCACTCGAAGCAAAGGTCAACTGTCAGGGTTTAACATTCACAGTAACTTTTAATAGATCCGATCAGCTGCTTTAAATCAACCGGGAGCAGCCTTTGATACTGCAGCCAGGTCTCTGTCTGTCTGTCTGTCTGTCTGTCTACACCACAGGGAGTCAAACCCGGCTCCCCTCCTCTTGTGTGTGGATACCGGCTCCCACTGACTCTAAGTATATGCAGGAACCTATGTACTTGAGGCTTTTTGTCTCTAATACTCGTGGCATTTTCAGATTTGTGCATTTGATGTATGCGCTCATATCTGGCTGAGCCTTCATCGGTCTGTGTTTGTGAGAGGGAGCAGTAGCTGGTGATTAGACCCTGCTTCCCCCTGTGTCAGCGCTGATAAGCAGGACCCGGCTCCCTTTGATACGGCCAGTGGTCTGTCAGAGCCCCGGTCTTAAACTGACGGCTTATCTGCATGCTGCTCTCCTCCCATCTGTTGTTCGCTGGATGGGAACTGGAACTCCACTCAGTTGTAGCACCACGGGAAACACTTCCTGTTACTTTAAAGGACGGACTTCTATAGAAGCGGCATTATCACCACCTAGATAACAAGTGTGTAAAAATGTAATCCGGCTGTCAGTGAGTCTGCAGTGACTTACTGTGATGCTTTTGATTTGATGCATATTATTTTTTGTCATCTTTATTCATGAATTTAATGAAACAGATGTGTGTGTAATGTAAATGTTTTTGCAAAAATAAGCTTGTATTTGTGGTAGAAGTAGATAGTACTTTAACGGTGTTGTCGCTGTATCACTTAAGAATTAAAAAACAAAACAAATGTGATACTGGGAAAATCCTAAACAACGCTACTATTCCTGTTTGCTTAAGGGGTTCAGGGGACTTCATTTTGATTACCAAAAGCCAAAACAAAGTTGTTTTCAGATCTAAGCCAAAACATTGTTTATGGTATGTAACTGCTGTGTGAATATAAAATGTCTTTCTGTTCCTGTTGTTTTAAATGTTTATGACATGTATTTCATTCTGTTTAGCAGAAAAATCAGAGCTATGAAATACTTTGTTCAGCATACCACATCTACTTCAAATAAAATACTGTAGCATTGAGATAATTAGCATGTTATCTAAGATAAAATATTGGTGCAAATCGGATGTGGAGTGGCCTGGTAATGACTCCTCCAGTGTAACAGCCTGATGTTGTTGTAAATATTCGGCATTTTTATCACAAACGCACTGACATAAAATAATCATGTCTCATCTCCTTACAGAAGTGTCATTGTTGCACCAAAGAAGGCTGGCCTGACACCGTCTCCAGGAGCGTCCACTCCCATCCCAGCAGCCACTGCGGCCTCTGTGTCTGGTGGGACACCTATGGACAGCGTTTCTGTGGTATCTGCCGCTGATGCCTCCCAGAGCAGCTCTGCAGACTCTGCAGTTGGTGAGCACACACACGCAACACACACGGAAAATGTAGCTTTGTTTCTATGTGGGCTGTTAAAGCCGTAGCCTTGATATGCCTGCTCAGATGTCACAGTGGTAAAGTTTTAACAGGTTACCCCAGATACTTAAACAGTGAACAGTGTGAAACATTGAGGACACAGCTTTGTTTTAATGTAACACTTCACTATAATCCCCCTGTTTATTAGTTTTAAGATATAAGCAGAAATACAACCTTTAAATAACACAAGTTCTATGTAGATATAAATCTTAATCAGTCCAACAGCAGCCTCCATACTACTACTACTACTACTAATAATATACTATACTACTATAATTTTTTTTAATATAGGGCTTTCGATCAAAGTACTTTACAATATAACAACAATAAACGAGTAAGAACACAATAAAAATAGATTCAATAAAATAAATAAACAATTCTTAATAATACATTTCCAGTAAAAGCAATGAAGAACAAAGGCTCAAAACAACACAAACTTAATTATTGGTGTAAAAACCGATAATAAATGACTAACACTAGTGAATGTGTGTAAAAAGTGTCAATATACAACTTAAATGGAGATTAAAACATAGTTGAACTATTACTAGTACTGTTAAAACACACAGTGTTAGAAAAAGTAAAAAAAAAAAGAACATCAAAAAAATAATAGGAATAAAAGCACAAAACCAGTTCTATTATAAGGATAACTCCTCAGAAGAACAATATTAACTTCATACCTTATTCATTATAGCTTTAACTCGTTTATTTACTGACTCAGCAGATTCACTTAATAAAGATTGAAAGTCCAATGTTTTTTGTTGTTTTTGTTTGCACTTGGCCGTTGTTGGTGTGTGAGTGTGTATGGATGTTTTTAAGTTGAAGTCTGTTTGTGTTTAAGGGAGGGGGGGGAGTGACAAGAGAAGGATGTTTGAGTGTTTTAGGAGAGGAGGTGCATTTACTGTAAAAGTCTGCTGGGTACTGTGTGTATGTGTGTGTCTGTGCGTGTGTTTTATGCGCACACACAGATGATAATCACCGGTAAAGCCGTACGCTTGCTTTTCTGTGTCAGTGAGCGGCGTTGAGTAAATATGCTTTGTGACTGTGTGTGTGTTTTAGTGGGGCGGCGGGAGGACTAATGGAGATGTTCATTTACTCCTCTTTGTTTGAAGGGGCTACTTCAGCTCGAGAGGGATACTCTCACCAGGCTCACATGGAGCTGTTTAACACCTCAGATTCACACACACACACACACACACACATTCCAGCCCACATTACACCGTCTGTCATTCCTTAAGAGTTATCCCTGCTTGGAGACTGTCCTGGCTGGGAAAACAAGCCCGCTGAAACACCAGAGGAATCCCCCTCCTCCATATTCAGCTGGGCATTAGCTTATTTATGAGCCACAGGGAAGTGAATTTACTGGCAGATCAATCAAAGATGGACTTTGTAGCTTGTGTGCCTCTGTCTCTAGAATGAAGTCGTAAAGCACCTTTTAGTTGTATAATGAAACAGTCACCATAACAGCCCAGAGGGGTAAATTGGTATGTAATGACTTAATAACTAAAAAACTGTTTAAAAAAAAAAAAACAAGTACCAGGCTTTTCTGTTGTAGATTTCACATTCCAACACAGGTGCTAAACTTAAAATACAACCACAGTAATTTGAATGTTTTGGTTATGGAGGAGTACTGCTACCTGGACAGAAATAGAAGAACAGATTAGTATCATGATATAATATGAAAAGGTTGTGGCTGTCATGTCGTAACGTCTTACAAACTAAGAGTATAGTATTATGTTGTCATGATGTGACACGTCATAAAATGGTTTGATGTTATAGTTTGTTTTGTTAAAGTGAATCATTTTTTATGTCATAATAAAATGAAAATATGGCGTATTTGGTTGTAATTTGACCATACATTGTTGTAACAGAAAAAATACTTAGTCGTGACATGAAAAACATATTTTGATAAACTTTTTATATTACACTAATACACATTGCTTTTCTTTTTTTTTGCCAGAATATGTTTCCATACATGCTGAGTATTTAGAATTTTTGTTGTATATACATACTTAAAGTGTGCAATATATAAAGTTGTCCAAAAATAATCGCACTGTTTAAATTATGGCTACACTGAAGCTTTCCCAGGCTTTCAGGACACAATGCGGGGCTTTCCATTTTAAAAACCTCTGAATTGTAAATTGATAAGGAAGACATATTGTGCACGGAGTACATCATCCACTATCTAACCATAAAATTATACTTGTACCCCCACTTGCCCTATTGGACCATAAATCCCCCTATTCTATACATTTGAATGGAGACCATTATATTATTTCATACGAGGTATGTTTCCACACTGGTTTATGGTGCTACCCTGGCCGTATAATGTATTGCTCTGTGTGTGTTTTTGTGTCCGCGTGTGTTCAAGGTCTCTGCGTGTGTGTGTGTGTGTGTGTGTGTGTGTGTGTGTAGCATCCTATTCTTGTCCAACATCCAGACTAATAACAGAGTTCTTTGGTTTCTCCCTGCAGCAGGCGGCCAGGTTCCAGCCAGCGCTAGCTTGCCATCTGTCCCCCCTCTCTCCCCTGTGACCCAGCACACAACCCCCAATATGAGGTGATTCATCTTCTTTTCTCTCACTCACACACACACAAACACACATACACCATCAGCTATTTATGCGTGTAAGCAGACACAATTATTTATGCAAACGCACTGAATTTTCTGTTAGACTAATTGTAATTTTTCTCTGATGTAAAAATAAGTGTTTTTTCACTCTACATTTACCTTCTATATGTGTAGTGCAGTTGTTAGTCATTCACATGTCCTGTTTGGGTCTGTTTGGGTATACGCAGTATATCAGAACGTCTGGAACATGCTCTAGAGAAGGCAGCACCTCTGCTCAGGGAGATCTTTGTGGACTTTGCCCCGTTCCTGTCCCGGACCCTGCTGGGTAGCCACGGACAAGAGCTTCTCATCGAGGGCACAAGTGAGTACATCATCATGAAGACACAACACAGACGCACAGTGACCACCCTGCTGACTCCCACTGTGGAATCTGAGTGTGAAACTGTTCCACTGCAGCTCCCTTTAAGTGCTGTCCTCATCTAAATGCAATTACATCTTCAGGCTGTTGTTAATCCAATAGCGTGATGAGTATGCGTCGAGCTGAGAGCCGCTGGTCGTGCTGAAGGTTTCCAGGGGGCCAGGTCAGAGGCCAGGCCACTAATAGCAGTGTTTGGGATGTCTGCTGCCACCAAACAAAATGGAAAGTTGATTGATAGCTGCAGGGGGGCTAAAGAGAAGGCAGGGGGAGGTGTGTGTGTGTGTGTGTTTGTGAATTTGTGTGTGTCGTACGAAGAGCAACGGAAAGACCAAAGGCTACTCTGCCTTCGCTCCGTCTGTGCCTCAACACACTTCGGACACTCTAGTGGCCTTCTGCCCTCTGAAAGCCCAGAGCTCACCATTAGGGATCAATGGGACATATGCTGGCCAAGTGGAGCCTGTAATACAAGGCCCAAATATGTATTAGTTTACAGTAACATCATGTCCGCTCATTAGGCCCATCAATACTGTCTGCTCCTCTGCAGATGGTGTGATGGTAGGCAGTCTTTGTGTGTTTTTTCGGGATGTGCAACTAGATTAAAAAACACTATATTTACACTGGGGTAAACTACGTAATGACACACAGCGCTGCATTTGTAGCATTAATGTTGCTAGGGTTGCAAGTGTATGAAGTTTGTTTGTAAGGATTCTTTATCAAGTCAGCACAATTAAGTGTTTGGTTAGTGCACTTCAACCTGCAGGAGTATGCGTGAGGGGTTTTGCTGCCACTGAGAAAATAAAGTGATGATAACTAAATGTCTTAGTAATTAGAGAGGAAAATATATTTGACAGCCAAAAATGTACTGCTGTCATACAGGGCTGTTCAACATGATGACCTACATAGCATTATGATAGAAACTATTCAGGCCACGCTTCATTATTTATAATGTTTTTCATCTTTTGTGTTTTTGTATGAATATTATGAATAAAATAAGATGATCTAATGTGATGAAGTACAATATGATTTAAAGTACATAAATTTAAACCATGATGTAATTGAATTTCCAGAGTTATCACTGTTTTATGATTTATAAATGTATAAATCGTTACAGTAAATAGTCAGTTATGGTCACTTTATGATTTAATTCAGCTGTTTTCTGGCTATATGAACCGAAGACAAAACACCACTCAAAAATACTCTTTCTGTTTTGCTTTAATACTACAGTAAAACTGCATAACAGATATAACTGGAGAAACTCTTTTACAATTAATATAGTACAAGAAGCAAACAGGGTGCATTTGGATGGTTGATTGTTGAGTCAAGAACGGCCTCTAGAGGAATAAATCTAATTTTACATTTTACATTTTTTTTCAGAAAACAAAACCTTGATTAATTGAATGAATTCAACATATTGTCCAACCGTGTATATATAACCAACATAATTCATTATTTTCCATTGAATTTTATTGGTGTAATCAACACTTTTCTGCCTTTCTCCAGGCCTGGTGTGTATGAAATCCAGCAGCTCGGTGGTGGAGCTGGTCATGCTTCTGTGTTCACAGGCAAGTATGGCATCTTTATCTTCCCTCATACCTGTCGTCTGCTTTTCCACCGATCTGATTTATCGTGCTCACCTTGAGTGCATTAAATCCGCGGTCCACGGTGGACACTGAGCCATCTACCGCCTTATCTTTCCTCCACGCTACCTCGAGTACCTTCACCACATTCACCCTGTCCATGAGTGAGGGCAGAGAAACTGGAAAGAATGCATCTTTGACCAAAAATATTGGTTGGAGGGTCAAGGGTGAGCGACCTGTCCGTGTCACCTCTGACCTGAATATCGGCCCTCGTGGCCTGGGCCAAACTGATGAGGAGGGATAATGTAGATTTGATGGTGCTTTGCATTGATTATCTCTCTCTTCTCTGTTGTCTTGTGGGTGTTTTGTTGCCAAGTTTATTTAGCTGCTGCCGGATTCATGAATACTAATTCAGGGATCATAAGCAGGCGTGGGCAGATCAATGATCAGGGATGTCAATAGATCACGGCAGGATGGCTGAGATGCATTAACAAATACACTGGTACACCAGGCTGTTACGGTACTGCATGTAGACAAAAACCAGGTACATTTAATATTTACACTTTCACGAAGACTGCCGCCATTCCACACAACAAAGTATGGATATGATTTACTGTAGTTATGGAGAATTTATTACAGTTCAAAAACTGATTCCATGACATGCAGCCACTGCTGCTTGTTGAGCTTTAATTACATTAGTGATGTAACGATACTGATGGGTCTTTGCACATTTCACTCTACCATGTATATAAATCATTAGACTGTCCTCACTTTAGTGTATATTTTGTAAATATGATTAAATCTATTTTATTGTGTTCCAACTTCCAACCTGGTTTATTGTTCATTTATTTAGTTTAGTTTTCTTAATTAAAATATAGGTAGTCTTCCATAAAGTCAGTTTACCAAATTAGCTAATCTTATTTCTGTTGTCAGTTAAGTAACTGTGGTTTCTATGCTCAGAAACAGCTTGGGTTCCCAGAGTAAATGTACTTATTGGAGCTGATAAGTTTATGCAAAACCTTGAATTATTATTGTTTCCCTTAATCATGACCGGCCCTCCCGAATAAAAAAAACTAAATAAAAACCAAAATTGCTAGGTCTGAACTGGACCGTGGATTTGGAGAACTGTTAATCTTGTGTGTATCCATTGTAAACTCTTCCAGGTTTAGAGTTGGTTCAACTGCCCCTTTAGCACTAAAAATACAGGTTATTGCATTTATATAGTAACTATTGCTGTTCTGTGGTGTCACTTGATAATAGTGTATTTTAATTAGCAGTTGCTCATTTAGTGTCAGATTACAAGATATTATAAGCATTTTGTTTTTGTCGTACTGTGAGAGGGAGCATCCTCCTCTGTTTGGGCTTTACCATCGTTCATCTCATATGACCACCATATTTGTTGTGTACAGAATCACTTATTTTTAGAGTGTAACAAACACTGGGCATCTGTATCCGTATACACACACCCAGTGACAAGGACAACAGATAATAACTCCCCTCTTGCCCTGTTTGTTTGCATCTTTTCCATTTAAAGCGCCTCATAAAAAACAAAGATCTCCAATAATACAAAAACACATCTGATTAATGATACCTCTCACCGCCACGCTTGGCTTTCTTTTTTTTTTTTTTATCAGCTTTATTTTCTAAAGAAATAGTGCCTGTCATCTGGCTTTCTTCCTTCCACCTTCTCCCCCTTTTAACCCCTATACCCTATTTGGCTCCCATTATTCACTTCACTTCTTCTCTAAAAAGGTAATACAGTCAGATTACACATCTGTTTGGACGTCAGTGGCTGTGCATAGATTCAGGCTAGTGGGACACAGGGAGGGAATATGAGCCCTTTAATGTCCAGAGACGAAGGAATAGCAGGAGTGAAAACTAGATAGAAAACCAGAGAGAAGAATGACAGGCTCTAATGCACCTATTTGTCATATCTGTCAGGGTGTTGTTTAATGCTAATCTAATCAAAGGCAGAATCTCTGTGATTGCGCCGCTGCACAGCTCATGCCTCGATTCCCCCTTTGGTCCCCAGCCCAAGCTATTTCTTCCTTTCTCTTAGCTCCAAACTACCCCACCCAATTTCCACAACACACACACTCACTCTCCTGCGCACACACTCGCTCCTTTCAGCGAGAGCACCAGGGATTGGCCAGCGTAGTGTTGATTGCTTCAATAAATCATCCAACCAAATTCTCTCACAGCTAATGCAAATGTAATTTTATTGTTGTGTAAAGGGGGGAAAAGAGGGGGGAGGAAGGGAAGGGGCAATGCAACGCTTTTCACTGGGGAAAAGGAGAAAACGGACAGACTTTCCTCTGGGCTAAATTACAATGTATAATTATTTGTGTGTTTGTTCTCCTTGTGGGGCAGTGAGAGTGAGCCAGTGCTATGATTGATGACATTATTTAGCTAAAGTTTGCCGGGCCCTCTGGCACAGGAAGCGCTCTGTTCTCATACAGGAAGTGCCTCTGCGGCCATGGTGTGACTCCTTCCTGCCTTCTCGCCCAACACCGGAGGGAATAGACGGAGATGATTTTGATTGATTTTCCTCCCCACCACCCCCACACCCCTCATAGAAGATGCGATGCGATACCATCTCTGTGAAATTTTAATTAATTTCCCGTGCTTTGAGATGGAGTGGAGCCAGGGTTAAGGGTCAGGAGGCTAGGGACCGCAGAGCAGTTTTTAATCAGGGATCCTATGAAAGTTGCATTTGCAGCAACATCAGCTTGGCATTGAGGAGGGGATTGTAAACCGCTGTTTGATAGTGCCCTGTTTCTACTCAGCCACAACAGCGCTCCCAATTAAAGGACCATTTTGATCAGACATTAACTGTTGGGGTGGCACGTTGCCTTGTTCTCAGTTGTAATATTGATCCTTTTTGGACCGCTGAATATACAAAGCGAGGATTAATGATCATATACTGTAGCTGCAGTAGAGCACTGGTCAAAAACCTGGAAGTGGTTCCATTTACTTAATGCACCTGGCATTGTAATAAATTACAGTTACTCTGAATGAAACGACATCTAATATTTATGGTTATTCAGCCAGTCAGTATGATTATTTATGTTTAAAATTGCAGCATTAAGTCAATTGATGTATGAGTCGATCAAAAGAAAATTCATCAACCACTATTGAAATTTCAGTGTCAAAGTTTGTGTAGGAATACAGTAGGAACATTAGCTTATAGTTCTTCCATATGAAAGAAAAATAGTAGTTTCTGTCATTAGTTCATGTATTCTGTGTATTGTTGTCCTATGAAAAATCAACATAGAATATTTTTTTAAAAAAGTAGTTAGGTGTTGACTAAACGGTTTTTAAGTTTACTTAGAAGGTAAATGCCAAGACATCATAACCTTTGTAGGCGCTTGAACACACAGGGTGTACACGTTTTATATTACATGAATATCCTCAAATATGTCCTTACAGTCCGTTCAGATCTTCCATGTAAATAAGTCTGTTCCAAATCCTTTCTTCCAATGGCCCTGATTGGCCTTGACAGTTTCACTCTCCCTCTCACACTTGTTTTCTCCCATCTTTGTCATATTTACAGCCTGTATGTTGTTTCCTGGGTACACTTCTTGAAGTGGCTTCCACCCAAAACATCTGATTAATAAATAATGCTCTGGGACAGGAGAAAGAGCTTTTCCTTGCGCTCGCTGTTATCTGTCCGGCGCTTTGAGAAATCATCTCATCGGATACTGGACAGTCTACGATGAGCAGAGGCCCATAAATCTCCTCAGTAGCTGCATTTGTGTCCTGTAGATCAGCCATTATTGTCCTGCCCCTCTGTCAGCCCATCCATCCTTCTGCCATTTATCAGAAATGCATCCTGTACATGGAGTGGGACTAAGGAATACAGAGAATTGTGGGTCACTGATTTCATGATGGTCAAGCCCAAACAGAAAAAAATGCTCTTTTTTGAGAACTCAGTGCTGCATAAAAAACAGTCAACAGTAAATAATATGCTTAATAAAGATCTTATGAGTCTTATGAAGGCAGTGTAGTTGTTTTAGTTCCAGAAGCTGCAAAAAAGCCTTGTTAGCGGCTACCAAATGTATAACCAGCATAATGAAGCAACAACAAATCCTTATTACAAGTTTAACAATGACATAGTCTTCATAGTTAAACAAATTATTATCAATTGTAAGAATCTTATAAGAATGTGTAAATAACATAACAACTGTCTTTGGGCCATATTATAATTAATATAATTCAAAGATGTGAGACTTCTGCACCTACTCTTTGCCTGTTTTTTCAGGCTTTAGAAAACCCTGTGGTGGAGGTTTAGTCCAGTCTCCTGAGTTTTCAGACAGGTGGCAGTTAAACACATGACTGACAGCTGTAGTTACTGAACACACCTGAGATTCCCTCACCTCCAACACACAGATGCATCTCTTTTTATTTCCACGTCTTAACTCAGAGCTTGTTTATACCAGCATGAGACATTGTCAGGTTCATTTGTTTTTTCTGATTTATTTATTTTTTTCCCCACGGCAGCTATGAATACGATAATATTTTCTGTGTAGTCTGAGCCAACCAATCCATTTACATTCAGGAGTTAAACACTTGTTATATTTAACCTGTTTAAAAAGTCATTAATTAGGGCTGAGCAGTTTGTTGAACTTGCAGCGGCCCATAAACTAATCTCTGATCTAAGTAAACAGTATTTTGTTTAGACCACTGATGCAGATAATCCTCTAATAGTAATTCAATAACACCAGTGTTATCCTGCTAATCCATTGGCTTCACATCATCATGTGCTCCCAGCCCAGTCTTGCCAAAGTTAACCTGTTTAACAGATGGGTGCTTCTCCCACAGTCAGCAGGGAGAAAGACATTGATTTCCCCAAACACTTGGCTCCCTGTGACCCTTGACCCCCTGACCCCCAGGTTAGAAGTAGAGAGTAGAAGAGGCATAGAAGTTTAAAGCCCTGCAGTCGGTGAACAGGTCGCCACCGTGTGATCAACATGCTCGACAGAATCAATAGAATCATTTGAGAAACCAGGGAAACAGTTGGTGTCTAAATGGCTTCAAAGAAACAACCATGACTCAGTTGTAGTTTTTACACTGAACCACTGACCCCATTGCTTTTACAAGTTTTTATCCACTTTGAGAGGTACTCTCAAGTTACAGTTTAGTTTCCTATTACAAGTACACATAGAGCTATTAATATGAGTCAAAGTGGAACAAATTAAAACTACGTAAGGAAAACACATTTAAGGATAACAATAGTGTTGACCAATATATTAGATTTATATGTAACTATATGGTAACATGATACCTGAAAAATGGTTATACAAGTGCAATATTTGGATTAAAAATATTATTATGGTCAAATTATAGTACTGAATTGATCTAATAGGTGTTTTAACGTTATTAGATTAGTGTAAGAGCTTCAAAATCGCATGCAAAGTATTTTTCCCCCCCAAAGATTTGCATTTGTTTCAAAGTAATACTGTACAAGTGACATCTTTAATATTGTGACTTGTTAAGTAGAAATGTTTGTGGACTAGTTTCTGTGGAATAACCAGGAATCAGGTTTGCAAAACTGCTCAAAGAAATGCCAGATTATTGGTAATATCAAGATACAACCTGGTTATTACTGTACTATTTCCGTGTTATCAAGCTCACTTATTGTCTTTTGTACTGTCATATCTCTTGTTTCACAGATTTGGGGATCTTTAACAAGCATATATATAT
>JAPQRQ010000001.1:2629722-2666500 GCA_037367365.1 Apogon talboti
CCTGTAGACCACATTGGACCTGAGATTGTTGACTCACTGTCCTCACTGGAACTGTTGCTGTCACTGTCTTATAATGTGCACAGAAATGACCAAAAATAGTCACTTACACAATAAAGGGTTAATGATGAATTTTAGTCTGGATTTATCGCATCATAAGCAGCACACTGCACATGTGTTCAAGTTACTGATTAGTTAGCCCATCAAATACTAAATGAGAAATGTAAAGTGATCTTCCATCAAGACTTTCTGTCCTGTGTTAAATGCTTAGAATTCAGATCTGCACTCCTAATGAAAATACCCAACTTTTAAACAAAAGACATTTAGTTTGCAGAGGGAGGTGATGATTTACTCCTCATATAGAGCTGAACATCTGGTCCGTTTGGAAGTGAACAGCTGGAGTTTGAGAATTCTTATTTATATATCATTAGAATCCACTGACATGAACTAAATGATTGTAATTCAAGCTCTGTTCCAACTTCCAACAATTTAAAAAGGAATGCATTAAGAACGGAGTGTTTTTATGACACACTGCCGGCTGCGTGAAACGAATACATATATTTGCTGTATGTGTTTTGACTGAAATACTTTTCAGTGCGTACAGTAAGTTTCCTGACATGTTTTGGTTTGTCTGTTTGGGCTCGGGGGGATTTAGGTTGTGTTTTTTTTCCCCACTCTTTGTTTTACTATAGTCATGAAAGTGTAAGTCCATGAAGCTCTGGGAGACTCTGCAGTATAAATATTTGGACATCAGTAAATATTCCTTCAGTTGTGAACGTGATCAAGCAAACACCGATAGAAGTGTCTGTTTTCTTTAACCAGATACCGTCTCGAGCATGAACATGTGGATTGTTGAGGAGCAGAGCAGCGGTGTTAAGTTATTTATGCGCGCAACAGCCGCACGACCTACCAACAGTTTTATTAACCAGCCATAATTCTATATTTAAGACTTTTTTTGGGTTTGCTGCCATTCGTACGATATGTACTGTTTCTTTCCGTTCATTATCAGCATAAATTAGTTAAAAAAAAAAAGATGATTTTGTTGACGATTCCACTTCCTGTCTGATATAGTGTCTAATATATAGACCTATTGAGTTGTAGTTTGTGGCACCTTGTAATCAAACTCTGCACATGCAATGTTCATTTTCTGTGTTTGAGTAAAGGGAAGAAAAATCAGTAGCTCTCCAGACGTTGAGCTTTGCTCCTGCTGCGCTGCCACTTTTGACATGAGGATTTATGCGTTTGTCGTGTCATCTAAAGTTGTATTCCCCACAGCCTCAAATCAACAAATACTTGTGATTATGAGTGATGCCAGCAAAAAGCACGACTGACTTATTTATTATTTCGGGAGAGCCGAGACGTTTCTTTCTTCGGTGTTGGAAAATGTTTTCCTTGTGTTGTGGCGAGCCTGATGTTTGAAAGGTGATTTTACTCAGGAGGTCTGTGTTTTCTCACTAGTGGTAGTGGTATATTTAGATGTTGATTATGGATAATCAGCTGTAATGACGGAAGTGCATGGCACGTGTGTTTAGACTCAATGCCATCATCATGGAACACAGACCAAACAGAGCTGTCTTACTGACTTCAGATTGAAACGGACATTTCCACGAAAAGATGAGGATTTCACTTCACATACAGAGGAAACGAAACCCACCAGATAGACGGCGCAAAATGTCTTTGACTCGGCCACTTTCTGATCAGGATAAAGGGCCGGCCCTGGCTCCGTCCTATCATCTGTTAGGAGGTCAGGTTAAAGGTCGTAGGTCACAAATGGCTGCTTGTATCCTCTCATCAAGAGCGCTGTGGTCATGGTCCCTATCGCGGCCATAAAAGCAGTGACACCGCTGACCAGGGCAGCCGAAATCCAATATTCTATCACTGACCTGTCCCTGCTTCCTTTTTGTCACCATGAGTTGTCCCTCAGATCAGGGTCATTGCTTTTTTAATTCAACTAGAAGAGCCATTTCTTAGCCCATAATGACACCATTAGTCTTGCTATCACCTTTGTCCACGTTTGCGAAATGCCAATGGCCTCAACATCGTTCATCAAAGCTAATTTAGAATGAAGCTTTCATTACAACGGCAGCGACAGGGGCCAATTTCCAATTGATAATCTTTGCTTTTCAGCCGAACAGAGTAAGAGTTTAGTATTAAATTCCTTAAGTTGTTTCCGTTAAATAGGCAGCAATATTAATGTATGCCTTTTTGTCTTAATAAAATTGTTGCAGGTCTTAACATGCGTAGAATTATGATGTTACTTTCATTTTTCTAAACTTTGTGTGCTATTGGGGAAAAAATGTAAACTAATGCAAACTGTGCAGTCTGGTTGGTTTGTTGCAACATGGGTTCATTCAGCTAAAAACATTAGCAACCTCTGGAACTAATATGTTACAATCATCTATAAAAGGTACAATTTATACGTATGGAAAAACCTGACCTATATTAATCTTTTTTGTTCATATGAGCACCTTCTATGACTTTCTCAGTTTCCTCGATTCATAACAACCTTCACTCTGATTCTCATGTTGAAGCTTTGAGCTGAATTTTTGGTGAAAATACAAAACATGACATTTATTCTCTGTCCCTAGCACCTCCCTCTAATTCCATAGAATAGCAACAGTGTGACACATTAGCCTCCTGTAGCTTAGAGTTGGAGTTGGATAATGCTAAGAAGTGACTTGCTCCCAGCACACTCCAACACAATCAGCACACACAAATATTACACATTGCAGCTTTTAATGTTGGTTCCATTTAATATGGGGGTAATTTATGTTCAGTGCATTTAATGCCTGCTGGAAATAACACTGGTCTACAAGTAAAATGCCTCCAGAATAAACGTAGTTAAACTTTACCAAATTTGAGTCCCTAGTTAAGAAAAATTAAGTCAAAAATGCTCTTTAGCTGTAGTTTTAAATTGGGAATTTCTGAGAATGAGTTTTACTCCAAAGGAATGTTTCTCTCAGAGCTACCAGATCTACTTCAAAACACTGTCTGCACATTACAATACATTCACTTTACAGATTCATTCTAGTGGAAGATTTATGAATCTATTGTATAAATGGACATAAACCAATATAAGACTTTATCATATACTTTGAAAACATAAGCAAAACAGCACTTTTGCCATTTGTTTTCCAGTTCATTTTATTAAAGTATGTAAATTTTAGCACATTTAATCCCTGAGGCAGAGCATTTCTAAAAAATAATAAATTTGAACCATGTGAAAATTGTGAAAACACTCAAATGTTAAATATACAGGTTTCAGAGTGATTCATCAGCAAACCTAACTAACTTGTGGGACTTTGTTTTGCTCAAACAGATGTGGATTAAATTGTTGTCATGATGGTTTTTAAAAGTCTTTGTTAAAACCTGCAAGAAAACGGTGAAACAATCTAACGTCTCTGGGTTTTTGTTTCTATCCGAACTACGAGTCTATTTACAGCCTCACTTCCTGTGGTGTTTATTTGAAATCCAGCTTGCATAGTCTGGCCCGGCCTGGGTTATCCCCTCAGCCACAGGCTCACACTCATGGTTAATGTCCTTCAACTACAGCCTATGCCTCAACTGGAAGGCCCCAAGGCTACTCTCACACACTTCCTCCAAAGCCAGCCTCGGCCGCAAAAACCCTCTGCCAGCGCTCCAGTCCAAAACAGTTTCCACTCCCGAGCCGTGGGCCTGTATTCCCCGTGTGCCCTCTTTATTTGGAATGGATTGTAAACACGGTCAATGCCAATATGGTCCTTCAGGACAAAAAGCAGTTATGAATTGAGGTTAAGTGTGAGGTTGTTGTCTTTATGACGTGCATTTGGTTACAGACTGATGGTGCCCAGGCGTTTCAGAAAAAAATAAAACCCCCAAAAAAAACGCTTTCTCTCGGCTTTGAGCGTGTTTGTTTCTGAAGGCTTTCATATTTTTTTTTTTTTTTTTTGCACCGAAAGGGAGAGGACTGTATGGTTTAGAAAATCATCTATGTACGAATATGTTTGGATGTGTTTTTGGAATTCTTGTAAACCGATCTTTCCTTCCTCGTTGTAGCGTTGATATTGTCGCCCCTTTGGGCCCTCTACGTTTACTGAAAGGGCAGTCTCTACATAAACACACCGTTTCCTCTATCAGCTCAAGACATGATGACAGCAGAGTACACTCACACATTTTACATCTTTCACATCACATTGGTCCAGTCGGTTTGGGCAGTTTGTTGAAATGAGCTCAACTATCCTAAGTAAGCACATTATAGCTTCTTTTTTTTTTATCTCTTTGCAAACTGCACATTTTCATTTTTTTAATGACTTTAGTCAGTGATGACTATTTCTAAGAAGTAGTTTGGTAGTTAAAGGCTTGAACCTGAGGTTTTTCACGCATATTTCTCCATCTCCCCAGAGAGGAAGAAGGGGAAAAAGCGTGGTGAGGTTCAGACAGGCCCCATGACCTTGTTGCTTTATTATTCTTTTGACGGTTGTGTTGAAGGTGTTGAAATATTGAACGGAACATGAGAGATGATGACCGCTGAGTTTCCCTCCTCTCGTTGTCCCTGCGAGTTGAGGATTTAAAGTCACACACGGCTGTGGTTGAATTGTTTAGACTGACACCTCGAACCATAACGCAAGTCAAAGAGAGGAGGAAATTTGTGTATTTACTCGTGATAAATGCACTCTCACCGCTGCTCTTTCACTCCTTTCCACTGGTTTGCTAACGGATTATGTGCTACCAGAAGCAGTCGGCTGTTTGAGAATATTTGTAGGTGATATTATGAACCACTTGTGGCAAGGCGGCGTAAAAATACGGCAAAACCTCATTAATCATCAGGATGAAATGAAATAATATGTTGGCATTTTTCAGTGATTTGGTGATTTCAAACACTATCATATTTTCGTGATCATCTAGATTTGTTTTTTTGAGTTTAATCTCAACTCCGTCCTAAACTGTGAAGCCAAAAAAGTGCCGTTTGGTAACATTCATGTATGTATTTTTTTTTTTTTTTTTTTACAAATTAACTTTTTTTCCATCAGGTATTTCAGTGTTCTGCTGTAAGGGGCAATTATATACTATTTTCTAAATATTTGACTGCAGCCAAAGTTGTTCAATGATGCGTCGGTGTTGACTTGGATGAAGTGTGTAGAGAAATGAATGTATATGTTTATGTGTGCATATATGCAATTACAGATATTTTCATTTTACATTTAGAGGCATAAAAACTGACATTTAAAGGGTTAAGATTTGTAGTCATTGACATATCATTTACTCTGATAAGCCAAATAACAATAATTCATGCTTGCAGTAAATTACTATACAAAAGGTAGCTTAATTTCTCATCTGCTTTTGTATTTGTGTCATAAAACAACAATAACACAAGTGAACTGCTATTTAAAGTGTTAAAATGATAAAAATAAATGATTAGTTGGCATTCATGGTCAAGGCTGATGTGGATAGAGAAATTCAACTCAGTCACAGTAGAGGATTGCATTAATTCAGCATATCTTTATGATTGTTTTTATATCAACATTCATGTCCACTGATGGCATCGGTGTAATTCTCTGTAAATTCAGGCACAAGGTTTGAAAACACATATTGAATATTGATATTTCATTTTTTTGTCGATTTTTAACCGTGGTATACGGTATTTTCATTCCTTTCAGCAAAAATCCTCAGTCCACATGCAGCACATCTCCTTCCCAACATGTCTGTAGAGCAAATGTAAAAGTGTCATAAAATCTTTGACATTCATTTTTAAATTTAATTATCCATGGTGTGTTTACTTGCAGGAATGGCAGAACTCCATCCAGAAGAATGCAGGTCTGGCCTTCATTGAGTTGGTCAACGAAGGCAGGTAAGCAGCACTGGCCTCCTTTGCGCTGGTTACATGTTCATTATCTTTCCCACCTCGAGCCACCGCCGTCCTCAGACCACAACACAGGCTCTCAGGCTCTGGACAGCCCTAAGGCCATCATGATGGTGTGACAATTGAGGGTGGTGGACAATGATCAATGATTGGTGTGTTAAAGAGAAAATGGGGAGAGTGAGGGTGGAGGACCCTGGAGTTCAAGGCACCATTCAATACCTGCTGATCCCGCAGGGAGTTGACAAAAGGACAGAGGTTTGGCACCGGGCTCCTCTGTGACATTTTGGAAATTTCTCATCCTTCTGTCAGTTGATGCGTTTCTTCTTGATCTTTTATCTGCTCTTCTGTCATCCTGTCTTTGTCACTATCTCTTGTTTTTCACTTGTCTCCTTTGATGAGCTTGTAACAACATCTAATAACCCAACAAAAGATGTACATTTCCACTTCATTATGTAATAACATCTGGATTCTGAAATGAGAAACGCATTCAGTGCAATATTTTATACATTTCCAAATATTTTGCAGTGGTTATTACATAAATATGGCATTTGAACTGTTAGCATTTTGACGAACGACAATGACAGTAGTCAAAACAGATACAATATATCAGTATGTTTTTCTATGTTGGCTTTTATCATTTTAGGCCCCAAGTTTGGCTTTATTTCCAAAAAAATGATAGAAAAAAGCTGACCTTTTTATTACTTTCATGTGTCTATTTCGACAGTAATTAGATTCACCTGCAACACTGGTCTAATTTAATATTTGGTAAGTTTAATTTACTTTGTTTGTTAAAAATGAACATGTACAGAGAATACATTCATTTTTGCTAGGTTCTTATATAATGCATTTTTATTAGTGCTGAACAATAAATTGAATTTCCATTTTCATCACAGTATGAAGTTGCAGTATAAATACATTGGAAAAGACCGCCTGCGTCCTGTCAGAAAAATATTTTTATTTCCATACATTCCACTAATCAGGCAGATGTTTGACCCATCAGATGGGACACGTATCCACATCAGTTTGTTTATTTGTCTAAAGTGATATGGTCCATTCAGCATGGAATGATCGTATCACACATGGCACATTTTCTCCCCATTGTTCATCATTAAAAAATATGGCCCCTGTATTTTGTAATAACCACTACAACTGTATTTATTTACATAATGCAGGAGTGTTCAAGATATGTATTAAAAATGTGGTAGATTTTCACAAAATGCAGCAAGTGAAAATTCGTACATTTTGTCAAATTGATACATTATGCTGCTTTTTAACATAATCTGCGTTAAAGTGTATTAAAATCTCTGCCTCAGTTTCTCTTAGATCTCATTAATCTCACATGTAGAGGACCACACTTTCCATTATCGATTGCCAGCTTTTAAAATAGGCAAAGGCCAATCCACAGTAATGATAATGAGACTAGTGATGTAGTTCTCTGGGTTTTTGTGGAGGACAGGGTTTGTAATTCACTTTAAAGAGGTGACTCTTGTGCAAACATACCTCATGTCAGTCAGGGTTACTAGTAAAAGTGCGGTGATTTGTAGTGAAGACAAATGTACATACATTATATGTGTAAAACAGACGTTCAGTCCGTTTCTTGGTATCAATCAAAGAGTCATAGTTTATTTTTATTTCTGCCAGCCTGCATAAAGTTCAGCCTATCCTGACATCGGCTAGATAAAACAGCATTTCAACTCATACCCTCAGATTCAAGAGACAGATTTTTGTCCCACAATTTAGGGAGATTTGCTGCGCTCTGCCACAAAAACCCATCAACAAGACACTGAACATAGCGAGACAAGTGACAGGAAAAACATGGAAGACATAATTATAGATGTATAGAAAGAGTTTAACTAGAAAAAAAACATGAAATTAAATGGTAAAAAAAACCATACAAACATGCATTCATTTGCTACAATTAAGAAACTCTATATAATTGTCTTTACATATAGGTAAACATATATATGCATGTGTATATATGTAAACATGTGAATCTACATACTCTAAATACCACTACAAAAGATAAAAACAGTCACCTTGACTTTATTCTCTCCTGATTATATTCCATCATAAACCACCATTTAAAATTAACATCTCTATATTTTGGTGAAAGGACACACACAGCGGGGTTTTTCGAAATCCCGTATGTCTCTTAGTACATATTTTACCGTCTACCAGTGAGGAGCAGTGTAAAGAAGAGCGGTGCTGGGGTTATTGATAGCAGGGTCTGGACAGGGCCACTGAGGCTACGGAGGCCCCTGCACCTCCGCTCCCCCGCTGCCCTGCGCTGAAACAGCAGGCTTAGGTTACAGTCATCCCCTGGCCTCTGAAGCCTCAACTCGCAGTTAGTCCCAGCCCAGGCCCCCCCTCCAGCCCCTGCTCTCTGGCCCCGGGTCTGTTATTGTTCCACTTTGCACAGTCCTGACCTTTAGTGCCGTAGCGTGGTTCCTTCGACCTGCACATACACAACATGCATGTTTCATTAACACTGATAAGATGAGGGAGGGAGGTAGGTAGACTACATATGTAGCAACATGGACGGAGATCCTACCTCTTGTCAGATGCATATCATTAACAAATCAATTGGCACCTGCACCCCAGTGAAAGGACGGTCTGGTTTGGTCTGGTTTCCAAATTAGATTTTCTGCTCATTTTGCATGGTTCTTTTTTACCATTTTATGGGTATTACACGGCTGTTCCATATCTAGGTTTCCAGATCTCATTGTGTTAACCAGATGTTTTTAAAAGCACCAGTTTTACGACGTCCAAGACTCTGTGTGAACTATTCATCAAATCGTCACTACAATTACAATATTTTGAAGACACTACTTGTAGATAACTTTATTTCCATGTGCTGTCTTCCCTCTCACACAGGCTGCTGAGTCACACCATGAAGGACCACCTGGTTCGTGTGGCTAATGAAGCTGAGTTCATCCTCAGCCGACAGAGGGCTGAAGATATCCATAAACATGCCGAGTTTGAGGTAAGAAGCCGCTCAGTTTTGGTTATTCATGCACACACACACACACACACACACACAGAAGTGCACTTGGGACAAAGATCTTATTGATTTAATATTTATAGCAGAATATTAAATAGGATGCATAACCTGCATCAAAAGTTGAAGGCAACGTTTGATATATGAATATTGATTCCTGTGGTGGTCACATATACATCTGAGGTATTTTATCAGAATCAGAAAAAAACTTTATTTATCCCCAAGGGGTAATTAAGAAGGACGAAGAGTGGCACAGAAGAGCATTTACAGGAAAATAAATATAGAAATAAATAATTGCAAAAAAAAGAAACAATAAAAAACAGCAGCTAAGATTAGAGTTACTTGAGTATTTTCATTTTTCTCCATTACATTTGTCAGACAGCTTTAGTTACTGTTCAGATTATATTTTTCATCCCTTTCCTTGTTTAGTGAAAACCATGTATCTCCAAATTTGTTGATGTTTAATGTTTGTGATAATATGTAAGATGAAGCATTTCCATATGGGCTGAATTTGAACTTCTCTGCCTTATTAAAAAAACTCTTTAGAAATACTTCTGGATTAGCTATAGAAAGCACTGTCACGAAGCTGAAAACAGGCCTCATTTTCTGAACTCATGAAAAGCTGCACAGTGACACTGTGAACATATGATGATCTTCTACAACATGATGCATGGCGATATAGATTTAACAACTGAGCAGTTAATAAAGTAGTTCAAATGAGCTCAACTTTAAATATTTACAGTAATAAAATGCTATATACACACAATTGCAATAATAGGAATCATAAACATTACACTTAACAGCAAAAAAAAAAAAAGACTTTTCAAGTACATTTTACTTTTGAGTACATCTTTCTTTCCTCCTTACTTTATTTAATACCTTAAAAATGGTGAGGTAATAAGAGGAATCTGCTGTAATTTTCCCAACCCAACGGTGTCCCTGTGTAAGAGCCTCAGGAGCGTTAAGTTCGGTCTGATACTGCTTTGATAGAAATGGTTCATAGCTTGATATTTTTATGCTCTGTCAGTGAATATGTAATGAAAACAAGGATGTGGTAACAGTCAGTGAGAACATAGAGTAGCTGATCCAAACCCTACTTCTGACTTGTCCATCAAGTTTCCAGATCTGTCACAGCAAACCTCGAGGATAAATGTTTACTTTTCAAACATAACCCTGCGCTAATCGTGAACACACACACAACGCCACTCACACGCATGCACAGTCTCACACACATTGAAGTAGTTTGAGGCTGCAGATCATGCTTGGCATATATCACTAACCAAACATTGTGTAGTGTTAATTTATCCCGGTGCCTCTCAATGTAACTGCATGCTGGCCTCTGAAATATAACTTCTCCCCCTCCTCTTCCGACCAGTTCTCTGCACAAACGTTGCCATTCAGGTGCGGCTCCCGGGCCAACTCTGCCCTGACCCAAGGGCAGCCCTCGTCGCCCGTTCCCCAGTCCAACTCCACTCTACTCCTCCTCACTGCTCTCTAGATTGCACCAGAATCATTTCCTGTCCTGCTGAGATCCTGTCCATTATACTCCCGTTGGGGGTGTATTTTGCCAGTGACAGGAATATGGCATCTCCCCTCTCTCACGTCCCTCTCTCTCATTTCTTAGGAACCTGCCAGCACTAAAAGCTGCAGACAGACCTGAGAGGTGCTGGACTAAAAGGCTAACTGTGTAAACCCACCACCTCCACCACAGGCCTCAGCCCCCACTTTGCAGTAAAATGGGATGCTTTTTTTAAGGTTCAAGGAAGGGTCTCTCTTACATTTGTAAAATCCCTCATGAGTATTCAAAGTCAGTCGGATGGGTTGGGGCACAACTCTTACACTGTAGTGTTTTTTTTCTTGGAGTGTGAAGTTTTGTTGCCTGTCTTGAATAGGCTACAATTCTATGACAGACTTTCTGCTTTTGCAAACCTTTATTGATCAATTTACTTCAGGTTTCACTGTGCAACACTGTACATTTTGACAGATGATGTGACTATCACCACCAGTGAACAAAGATAAATACTCACCTTCAGTACTTGAATGGCACCAACTGAAGTGGTTACATTTGGTATCATTAATTATTGAAAAATGCCCTGTTCAGTCCCAGTTTTCGATACCTAAATGGGTGTTGGCTGTCTAGTTTAACAATACAAAACGCATAATTCCTGCCAAAGTTACTTCTTATTGTTATATAAAAGATCTCCAATGTTATGTTTTGTGCCTATCCTGCTGCATAGCATCTCTGTAAAATCACACCTGGACCATACATAGTAACATCTACCACCATCAGTAGGTGAGTTACTGTAGCGATGAAACCTGTACCCTACGCTCAAATCATGTACTGTATTTCTTCAGTGACAGAAAAAAAACATTGCAGATTAGCCAAACACTATTGGAACTGAAATAATCACTATCATTTGACTCATGATGCATGAATACAAAAAAATCACAGTTGAATACAATACTGTGTTAATATTTACACTGAGCCCATTTGGAGTGGATTTTAGTCAAGTGGGAAAGTTGAACAGTGCTCTAATTCACAATATAAAGCTGTACTGTATTGTGTTATCCTGTCCATGACAACACGTACATGCGTAAGGATTTTTATGCATTTTTATTTATTGATTTTATTACATTTTTTTTCATTCTATGAGTGTGATTAAACAGGGTTATTTTTTATGCTGCGAAACTGTCGTCAAGGTGCTGAAAACTAGAGCTGAAAACGATGACTTAAGTTTAACCACAGTTGAGTCTGCTTTGAGTGAGTAAAAATGCCAAGGAACTGAAAAATAAAACTAAAGATTTGCACTGTAATGTGTAACAGAATTTTCCGTTGTTTAAATGGATTTATAAAATTGGCATTAACCAAAGTATCGTTGAAGATCCAGCATCAAAGCCAAGATGTAGCAGACTTGCCAGTGTATGCTATTAGATGTACAGATATGCAGTGTGTTGTGTGTTCAGCAGTGTCCTGTTAGGCAGCTGTTATTAACTGATGCCACAGTAACACAAGGACAAGTATGTTACCAGACAGACTGACTGACAGGCAGACAGACTCTGCAGCCGGTCTGCACACGACAGTGTCACCAGCCGTGCTCTGCCTTGGTCTGTTTCTGTGGCTTCAGGCCTCATGTTCTGTTTGGAACCAGGGACCTTCACTGTCCCTCCTCACTTTCTCAAACAAGCGGATTCCTAACCTGGCAACCAGCAGTTTGGCTCGACATATAAAGACTGCCTTTTCAAAGTTCTCCAAACGTGTGTAATTATTGTTGTGGAAACACTGTCATGTCCTTCATAACTCTTTACTTATGTACATGTTGGTAAGAGAGAGCCAATGACAACCATCCAAGGACATGATTTCTACTTTACTGTTATTAAGTGTTAGCTGCTTTAGTCTGCCAGACTCTCAAATCCCCCCTTTTTACTCCAGTCATTTGTAGAAAATACCGTGCAGGGTGGACTTGAGGTTATCTCCATTTCCAAAGTTTATGAGCTTGTATTTGATGAATTTTTTGTGCAGCACTTGTTCCCATATGAAGAAACTGAAGTCAGTTATGTGACCTGGTACTGGATTGACTGCAAAAATACAACTAATGAAAAGCTATAACTTTCTCTTAGTTGTATTTTCTTGGTGTCATTTTGAAAGTTACTCTCCCTTTGCAATCTTCCTAAATCAGATATCCACCATTGTTTGTCCCAAACTGTGTTTCACAATTGAATTCCCCTCTTAAATGCAGTTGCTCCTCGGTGACCTCTGAGAAGAAGTGAACCCCTGATAAGTCTTGCTCTGATATTGCTGTATTGATTTTTGCCTCCATACAAGCTCTGCTTGAGCCTGCTCCAGCCAACGGTTTCATTTTGCACTGCTACAATAAAAATAACAGGCCAATGAAACATCCCCCCTGAGGGTAGGGGTGGAGGGTTTTCAAATCATTTTCAGCTATGTCCCAGTTTTTAAGTGTTGCTCTTGAGTATTGTGTTGTGGTGACACTATAGGTTGGATATTGTTTTTGTGAGAAATACGCCAAAGTGACTCATTTTGGCTGGTATTGTGCAACGCAGGAAGTGGGATGGGCTGCTAAGTCATCATTGCTAATCATTTTTACTTTCCCATTTTATATGCAAGGACTCTTGTTTTAGTGAACCAGAAGCTCCAAATGCCAACCCAGACACCAGAAACAAAGATTATTCAATCCATAAAAACAAATTTATGTTTGCTCCTTGTCAGAGTTCATATCCTTGAGACGGCAGTGATAGAGGAGCCTTTTGATTTAGATACCCGTTACCCTCTGAGACATAACATATGCTTTTTCTCTCTCACTGTGTCTCTCTCTTTTTCACTCACTCTCTCCCTCGCTCTCTGTGGGACAGAATTGAGTTATCTTTGGCCCTGAGAGTAAGTTATTACAGTGAGCTTAGGGTGAAACAGAGATGAAGATAACTAGGAGGAAATCCAATTACCTTTTAGGGTTCTCTATCTAATAGGATCCTTAATGTGAAGGAGATCTGCAGATCGGATGCTGCTTCCCAGCACAGCAAATGATAGACTCTGATATCTTTCAGAGTAAGCTAGGAAGGTAGGGGAAGGCTGAGACGGAAGGGAGGAGAAAGAAATCGAACTCCCCTCTTTTTATAGGGCTGTTCATTAGGGATGAAATGTGGTGGGCTCAGGGGCACAAGGGCAGATAAGAAGGTCCAGATAGGGAAGAGTGAGCAAGACCCGAATCATTTTTATTCTCCTTTCCTGTTCTTTTTCGCTCAATACTTCTTTTTTTTCTGCGGCCCCTCCTCCCGATTCATCCTCTGCTTTTATAGGGAGTAATTGAATTGACGGTCTGAGAGATCCTGTGAAAGCCAGACGGTTGCAGCTAATTAGCGCTTGGCGTCATTGTCTTCCCACTGCTGAGCTTGTAAAACGATCTGGTCCTTCTCTCTGCGTTAATGACATTAACATTGAACTGATGCTCATTATGTTCCATTATCATAGTGCTAGTCTGTAAAAATCTATGCATCGCAGACTGGTAGTCAGAGCTGACCATCACAGAGAGAACATGCTAAGGCTGGGTAATAAATCCAACATACTCAATATGTCGTTACTTGCAGTATGTTTGATGTAGTAAATAACTCTCTGACAAATATCGAGTATAAACTGTCTGGTCATTTTTTTAAGATGGTGGCATGACACTTGCTTTGGCGTTTTGCTTTTCTCAGTCTCTCCGTGAAAGACTGTAGTTTACAGATCATGTTGCATTATATGTGCAGCATTAAAGTCAGTTTATATATCTACCTACATTCAAAGCTGCTGGACTTGTTAACATGCCTTACTGACACTATAAAGTCAGGGCTTTTGTGACATATTTGAATAGCTTTGCTTATAACTAAACCTTTAAAAAGTTTGTCATAGTTTATGTGCGTTGCCAATCAGGCAAAATACATAGAGATGACTCCACGAAAAGTATTATGTCTATATATATCCCTGAATGTAACAAATAGTTAAGATTTCAGATTCTTTCATTGAATTACTGCAATGATTATTAACAGTAGGTGCAGTAGGTTCTCATTTCTGAAACGACCATCAGTTTTATTTAGAGTATAAAGATTGAACTGTGGTCTGGTGAGTCCAGATCGACCCTGTTCCAGAGTGATTACCCATCATTCCTAGTGCCTACAGTACAACTCTGTGGGGGGGTGTTATGATCTGGGGTTGGTTCAGTTGGTCAGATCCAGGTTCAGCAATGTTATGTGGCCATAAAATGAGGTCCGCTGAACTTGAATATACAGGAACACCGGGACTCATCAGGATCAAATTGCGAAAGAGTCGTTCAGGGAGCATGACACATTATTTTCACACATGGATAGGAGATCACAGTCAAGACCTGAACCTCATTGAGAATCTTTGGAATGTGATGGAGAAGATGTTTTACAGCGGTCAGACTCGCCCATCATCAATACAAGATCTTGGCTAAAGATTAATTCAACTCTGGATGGAAATCAATGTTGTGCATTGTATGAAATTAATGAAATGATGCCTCGGCAAGTGCATACCATAATCAAAGCTAAAGGTAGTCTAACACATTAATAGAGTATGGACCTTTTTTCTTGGCCAGACTGTGTAACTGAGCATGCTACAAGTAATTGTGCAGCTCCAGTAGCGACAGTGTTTTGTTTTTTTTTTATTACATACACAAGGATGTAGTGTAATATCTTGGCAGGCTCAGCTTAGATACAACCCGCAGGCAGATCAGTTCAGTGATTACATAAAAATCTTTCCAAGAGAATCGTTTGTATCGTAAAAACAGAAGCAATCTACTGAACAAAGAGTAATCAAACGCAGACAGGCTTGAGCCAGAAAACCACAACTCCCAAAGGCTATTTACACCACATCATTTCCAGCGCTTGGACTGATAGCTGCCACCAACTGTAGCATGCTGTCATGTAGTTGTCCAAACTGTAATGTATGTCAGTGAGGCTTGATGTCTGGGCACCTAATTATTGACAAATCTGCTGTCAAGAGGGGAAAAAAAACCCAGTCTGTTTTGTGATAGCATGTTCAGAGCTATTGAGACTCAAAAACACGCACTTGTGGAAGGACTTCCATACAGGAATTGGAAAAAAAAGACACTCCTCTCAAGAATGCACTTTTTTTTTCTATTAATATAAATGCTGAGGCTGTTTTCTTGTCAAAATATACAGTATGGTAAAAGAGAAGTGTATATTTTTGCTGCACAACATAGACCATTTCATGTAAGACACTCAAGATAGAGCAGAAGAAGTGGGCTACAGATGAAGGTTGGGGAACAGTAGTCTTAGTCCTGGTGTCTTGTCAGCGTAATGAAGTCCCCAGGTAGCTCCTCTGCAGTTCCCATCATTATGTGTGACCGGCTAACCCCAAAATATATATGACTTTACTGCACAGCTCCCTTTGTTTCACTCTGACACAGTCTTTTTAATCACAAGGAAAGTGTCTTTTTGATTTTCTCTCTCTGCACAATCTGAAGGTTAGCTTCATATTATGAATAAAAAAGTCCATGTTGTAGTGATTTTCTACTTGAAGGAAAGCAGAACAGCACTGGTTACACAGTGTTTCAATATTTCTATAGGGGCCGTTGATACATTTAAAAAAAAAAATGTGTGGAGAAAAAAAATTCTGATCAACTGCAATTAATCGCCTGTTTTTGACTGAACCTTGTAAGAATGGGTAATATTGTATTTGTATTCAAAATCCTAATGTTTTGTCGCATGTTTTTTTTAATTTTCAGTCTAAGATAAACACTATGCTAACAAAAATAACAAAACCCAGGCCTAGATGTTAAAATGGATTTCAATTTTCAAAACTATCAATGATATTAATTTTAGACATCAACTTAGAAGGCAATGATTTCTTATATGTACTACTATAAATAATATTTAATAGTTGATATATGTATTATGCTGCACTGAATTGGCAACCAGTGACCCTCCCAAGGATTAAGTAGTTTGAAGAATGAATGAATGAGCAAACTTGTATTATGCTGAAGTGATAGTTTAATGGCAGAGACTCCTAATGGACCAGCCACTATGAAAAATCAAAGAAAGATTCTGCTCACAGTTCAGACTGACTGTCCTCTTTGTGCCAGGTACTAAAAGAGACCAGTTGGGTTTCGACACAAGTGACGCTGCTAATTGTAACAAAGCTAGTGCCTAGCACTGGTTAAACAGTAGACCAGCCTCCATAGGAAGCGAACAAGACGCATTATAAGTGCATTATTATTTATTTATTTTTTAGCAGGTTGAATATTTCAAATGAACCACAAAGACTGAGTTTATTTTCACGGCATATTGTTAGATATTTGTTTTGCTCATCCAAGGAAAGCTTGTTGCCACTGTCCTGTATTCATAATTTCAAGCAACATCCATTCCATGAGACAACATGTATTTTTCATCTGGTCATGTCCTTCCTTCATTTGACTATTTTTCACCTCCATACGACAGTTTAACACGTATGATTTTTCATGTGGCGTGACCTTGAAGCTGAGCCGAAGTTATTGTGTGAAGATGGCAACAGTGCAGACTGATGTGACGAGAGGAGGGCGCGGTTTTGCAGCGACCAGAGATTTCTGGGCAGAGGAGATGAAGAGGCTGCCAGCTGAGCATGGTGACCAGTCCATTAAAGATCAGCCACAGACAGTGTGAGGGGAGGAGCAGGGGGATAGACGAGGAGGAGGAGGAGGCGGAGAGAGATACTTTGATAAGTGTTGCGCCTGCGTTAACCTTGATGGCTGCTAGCAATGGGCCGATGCCAGCAGAAGGGATCAGTTTCAACTGGATTAGATTATTTTTTTTCCCTCCTGAGCTCCAAGAGAAGAAAAAAAATCAATACTTGGGAACCCAGCATGACAGGGGCATCATTTCAGAATTGAAGTCGCTGTCAGCCATTGTCATTTGGTGACTTTTGTTCGCCATTGTACTTTTAAGCCCTCATTTTTCTCCCCCTCCTCTTCCTTTCACTCGTTTCTTCCCGAGCCCATTGTCTGAATTCCCCTGGTGACATTTTATGTTGCAATTTGAAAACTCGAGGGCAAGAGATCAAGTGCAAGAGAATCTCTTTGAAACCAATTGGTGGACTGGTTCAGCATCTAGTTTTGTTTAGCGACCCCCTATTCTCCTTTCTCATTTCATCCTCTTGTCTCCCAAGACCTCCATTGTGTTCCAGGAGGAATTTATTTGTAGAATATTTGCATTCTCTGATATCAGACAAGGACAAGCCTGATGTCTCGCCTTCCTCTGGACAGTTTCTTTGCCCGTTTGTAAATGAAACCCACTGGGAGTGCTTGTCGACGGATGTGAGAAATTGGAGATTCTCTCCGAGCGATAGCCCGGCCTTGAGAGAGCGTGTAGCCCTGATGTGCCACCAATGTCAAGAGATTGCAAATCAAGTGCTTTAATAACATCTCTGCCGGTTTTTGTTTCTTCCTCCCTGTTCTCCGACAGAACCTCAAGACCCTGGTTTTGTCAGTCGGCGTGTTGAAGGCTCACTGTGGCATGGCAACACCACTAGACCTTTCTCTGTCACTCTAATTGATAAACATAGGGCTGATATCATGTAATGAGCCTCCATTCTGCAGCCTATTATACTGGTTAACCCTCTCAACCCTCAGAGGGAGAGGAGGAGGGGAGTCAAGGCATCATCTGACAACAACTACAGCATTTAGATAAGGCTGACACTGTTACACCACTACTCCTCTCCTTGCTCCCCTTTGTTTATTGTTGTAGTGATCAGCATGGCAAAAAGACGAGCAGAGATAAAGACGACCGCGATTATTAGCATCAGAGGGGTTTGTGACTGAAATGCATGTTTCAGCGCTTTGTCCCTGTGCTCCATTTGCCTTTTTCAGTGATTATGTGATTTTAGAAATGATTACTGTTCTTTCCACTCCCCAGTTTTCCCCAGCCAAACCATTTCCTCCCCAAAGTCTAACACACATCCACCGTTATTTATTTGAACTGTGGATGAATTGTGGGAGACACGACTCAGTGTAATTGACTCGATTAATGCCAGCCATTATCATTTTGTCTTCACCAAGCTGTCTCCTCCGGCAGAGCGGAGCACCCACGCCGGCCCGACCCCGTCAGCCAGGCCATGTAATGGAAGGTGCTGCCCATGATTACAGTGTCGCAAGTCATAACGGTCTCACTGCCAGCAAGTTGTGTCCTGGTGGCTGTCTGGATAGGAAGCTAACAGCACAGTCAGCCGTCTCCCCGTTCCTCAGCTGGACTCCTTTAACTTTGTAAATGCAAGTGCTGGTTTCTGAGCGCTCCTTTTTTTTTTTTTTGCTTGTTTTCATGTCAAAATGTGCACATGTACTGCTCCAGTCGGTCCAAAATGGCATGTTTCTAATTGCAAACAGGGACAGATACTTTTAATTTAGCTCTTGTGTTCCATGAAAAGAAAGGACAGTTTGTTTGAAAATGCCAGTTTTTAGTTTCTTTTCAGTCTTTTATCCTGGATGAAAGTAAATGCAGGATGCTGCCAAAGGGCAAGATTTACTTATTCGCCATAACCTTCATAATAACATAGCATAATAAGTCCTTCATAATGCCCCGGCATGTTCTCTGACTTCACATCAGCGGAATGACACCGGGAATTAACGGTGACTTGTCTTTTCCACTTACTAGCAAACGCACCTTTGGGTTTTAATGGCACTACTTATGTGTTCAGCTTTTTTTTTTTTTTTGGTTGTTATTTTAGGGGTGAGTCTCAGTGAATTTCAGTCGATTTTGGCTTTGGATATGAGAAAAGCCCATTACGGCATGGAGGGTTTGGGTGTTTGTGCAGGCTCAACGCGCAGGTGATGAAGTGTTTGTTTATGGTTATGAGTTTGAACACAGAGCTGTTGATTAGTACTGCAGACTTTACATGTTTCAGACAGGGCCGATGGATACAGACCCTTTATAGGCCTGCTACTTATCGGGTTAAATGAAGGATATCCACCTAACCAGACCTTTAGAGACTATTACTGTAATCATTAATTAAATTTGTCAGTTTCTGAAAAATGTTCTTACGCTTTTCCAGATTAGCATTGCACTGTATGGATAAAAGAGACACCCTTAATTCAGGTGTTTCGTTACTAACAAGGGGCTACAAAACAATAATAACTTGCCTTCAATATATTATAATTTTAGACTGTTGTAAATATATTGCAACATTTTAAAAAATTTGTTTTTAAGGTTGTTTTTTTTTATCGTATCATTACAAAATGCGTCAAAGTTTGTTTCTAATCAGTTTTACTCAACATTGATTGTTTTATTAATGATTTGTTTAATTATTACAATTGTTTTACATGCTCTACCTCTAGATTTCTTTCATTTTAATCCACAAATAACATTCAGGTTCCTTCAATACTCAGCCTTAAACTTTTGGCACAATGATTTGTAATAATAAATGACAACAACTAACAAATGTTTTTATCATTGTAATATTTCAAATCATTGAGAGCAGTAGGTGTGATATGTACTAATATTGTTGTCCATATAATGTATATTTTTGTGTAGTGTCACATTTTCATAAAATTTAGGACTCCAATTTCCAACTATTAGTGAACCCTTGGTCTGTCACATTCTCGTGCTGCATAAAACAAGTGGACACACATTTATGAGCAGTAGGTTTGAAGCATTATTTTGGTTTTCTACATTTTTGATGAGGAAATGTCAACAGTTTCACCTAATTGTTAAATGTTTACACAAAGTTGCGTTTGATACCAGTAATTTCAAATTCGCGTAATGCACACATTGAATTAGTAGGATAGCTGACAAGCCATTTAATATCATATTAATGCTACATTAGTTGATATAAGACATTCTATGTTTTTTTTTTGTTGGTATTTTATCATAGCCTTTTAGAATAACTCTTAAGTATAACTTGACAGTAGAGGTGTCGATCCAGAAAGACTGTTTTATTCAATAAATAGAGGCTGTGCAGGTGAGTATGGATTACAACTATCCATCAAAGCCCACATGACAGACATCAGAGTCTTCTGTTAGCCCTTGAATCTTATTTCTATCTACAAATTACCTTTCGTAGACTTATTAGGAAGTCCAAATAGAGCAAATGAAACCATTAGTTTTTTGGAAACCTGTCAGTTGGTGCTGGGATTTTTGGAGATAATATCTAACAGGAGGGGCAGGAGATATTCCCACAAAGTCAGTTTCAAGCTGTTGTCACCTTTTGGTGGATAAATGTAATAAATCACAAAGCAAAAATCGACCGTACGTTGGAATGCTTCCCCATAGATCCGTCTGCAGAACTTGTGTCATTTTACTGTTACCTGGGTCATCATGCTGGAAGGTCAAGGCCCACTTTAATGCCACACAAAGAGACATAGATTGATAATTAAAGCCCTGCAGGCTGCAGAAAAGCCCCTCTAATGTGATTTATACCTATAGATTTTCTGTCAGATATGAAATGTTGTCGTTCAAATTGAAGAGGAGGACCCATTATAAAACAATTTACCGATAACTTTGGAAGAGCATTAGGCTTTTATTCCCCCATTTGTTTGTCCTAATACTTACTGTATGACCGTCCTAACAATGGGTATGTTTAAGGTTGATTTGATAATAACAGTAACATACCAGTGATACAACGAGTTTTCATTCATTCACGATCATCATGCAAATGGGAAAAAAAATGCAACCACATAAGGCTCTGTTTGTCTGCACCATACTTAGCATTTTTTCCCCTTTTCCTCTGTTCACCTTCAGGAGCAATAACTCTTTGAAATAAATATATATATATATATATATATGTATGTATATATATTTTTTTTGTTCCCAGAATAAGTCAACAATGTGACTTTGCAGCTGAAATTAGTTTTGAAAGTAAGATTGGAAATCAAAACACTGTTTCGAATTATCACAGTTATTTTCAGAAGGTGTTTTACTTTTGCCATCTCTGTGGAGTTCAAAGACTCATTCTGATAACAAATTCAGACAGAGAAAAATGTCCTCCCTGTGCATTGTGGGTATCGTGTGATTTGGTGCGCCGGAGGGCATTAGTAAATATGTGTCCACTGTTATTAATCAACATGACACAAGGACAGAAATGACCCTATGCTTTTCATTTTGTTCTACTCAGAGTTTCTGTGCCTAAAAACACCGCTGTGCTAGTGTCAGTATTGTTCCATCCTGCATACTCGTCTTGTTCATATATGAATAGAATTCATACCCAACATAATGCAGCGACTGGACACATTTTGCATGTATATGTCACAGTGTATAATGTTGGGGGTTTTTTTTCTTCCCCAGTCGAACTGTGCTCAGTACGCAGCAGAGAAACGAGACGAGGAAAAAATGTGCGACCACTTGATCCGTGCAGCCAAATATCGTGACCATGTGACGGCCACGCAGCTGATCCAGAAGATAGTCAACATCCTCACTGACAAACATGGAGCCTGGGGAAACTCCTCCATAAGGTAAATGTAGAAAACTGTTGAAAATATGAATTGAGCTGTAATTAGACAGCAACTAAGGCACTTTTTATCGCTTATCTGCAAAAACACTTGGTGTATTCTGTTGAAGTATCAAATTCTGTGGCGTTTTGTGGTTTTCCCCTCATACGCAGCTGCAGTACCTCTCTATGTCTGTACTGTAATTTAAATTCTGCTTTTTTTATCTTCATAAATGTAAAACTTCACAAGATAATGGACACTTACAAGAAACAGTAAGTAGCCGTATCAATCAAGAGAAGCATTTTGCAGAAATGGGTTTAATCATAAGGATGCACCTGTTTTTGTTCTTCATCAACCATATACATTTAATTTCCTAGTCTTGAAAATTATTCAAAGCCCTGTAATGGTTTTAATCTCATGATAATCTTTCTCGTCCCCCAGTACTCATGACTTTGATTAAATTAGATTTGCAAAGGTGAAAATGTCAGCTGTGGGTTGAATGATGCATCGACTCGGGAGAGAGATGAAAACCATTTAAACAGCTCCGCACCCATTAAGAACAGAGGGAACCTTATCCTCTGTGTTTGTTTCACCAAATAGGCAGCAGAATCCAATGCAGCTATTCCCTAATGATGGCTGTTTGTGCAGGTAGTGTGTAATGGTGAGCTGCACAGACGGCCGCTGGCTCACGCTTGTTAGGCTGAACCAACTCTCCAGAGACTCGTCTGGCGAGGGTTAGTTTGCTATTGGATCAGGAGTATATCTGTGTCTGCCTTTGTTTTTCCTTTCTGTTTTTTTCCTCTTATATCAGGATGTGGGGTATTACTTGTCATATTTTTCTTTTCTTTATCCCATCTCCTTCCTTTCCTCCCTCTCTTCTTTTTTTTCCATTAGTCTGAGTGTACTCACACACAAGGTTCTACTATTTACTATGGAGATTGTGTTCTACGGCTCTGGCCAGAAAAAAGTCCCCCATTACCGGCCCTTTATGCCGTTGCACTATTGATGGTTTTCCTAATGGCTGCCGATGGGCGCAGGGAGCCATTGGCACTGGGCCCTGGAGTGCAGCGCTCTTTTAATAAATCACAATCAGTCTTGTGCCATTACATCAATATTTTTGGTCAATTACTGTGAAGGTTAGGTGGTGCAGCTTCGCACCAGAGCCCGTGGTATGTGGGCATAGGGGAAACATCTGGTGCTGTAAAACCTTACAAAAGAACAAGTAAAAAGAAGATGGCCACCAAAAACATAGTTACAATACTAGATACAGGATATAGAGAGAGAGGATCATGTAATGACTTTTTAATCCATCATGAATCCATGAAATGAATGGAAATATTTCTTCTCAGTTTTGACACAAACCAGCTGGTGGACTTGTCTATTTGCATCATTTAAACATATTAAAGGTACCACTATTTCCACAATCATTCATTATTATTGCATTTAAATAATACCTGATACCTGGGTTTGCCTCATTCCATAATTTTTCTGCCACAGTTTCATAATGAAGTGAACATATTTTTACTCAGAAAAATATTAAAGTTCTCTAATATTGGGTTTGGAGCCATTAGACTGCAGCTGTGCACAATCTCAACTCTGTCCTGACTTTATTTCATCTACAGCGTTAAAATAACTCCTGCCGGTTAAAGCAACGACTGACAGACGTTGAAGAATTACTTGAAATGGATTTAAATACCTTCGCTAGCATAGCAGCATTAATGCTAAATAATCTATGATGCCATACATGTTGAAATTAATGCTTACTTGATTGATTAAAAGCTAATATTACTGGACTGCACTGTTATGTATTTGTTAAATGACACAATCTCTACTAAGGATGTGTAATTGTTTGTCGATTGGTTGGAACTGTAGGCATTGTCGACATGTTTTTGACTCATTTTTGTTTTGTGGGAAGATACTTCATAAAGGCTAGGATGTGGCAATGTTTCTGCCTGACTGTTGCCTATGTTAACTTCACCCACTCCTTTGTTTGGTTGGCCATTTGTTTTTAGTTTTTATCATTATTCTGTTGGTTTGGATGGAGGGCATGTGTTAGAAATAATGTCCCGACTAATCAACCTAAAAGTCGTTAAAATGCCCATCCCTAATCTCCACAATCCAGCAAAAGTATAGATAATTTGGCGCAAAAACAATCTTTCTTATAAGTAAGAAAGAGAGCGAAGGAACGGATACACACAAAGAAACCCACAAGCCTTTTCCAGCTGTGAAAATGCAGCGCAGGAACACAAAGACAATACGTAGCCATGATTACGACCTTTTGTTGCTTGGGTGTAAAATCCCAGCCTGGCTGCTCACACGCCATAAAAACGTATTCCCACAAGTTTCCATTCAATAAAGAGTCTGAAAATGAAAATATTATTTTCTCACAAGCTGATGGGAATTGTTGTTTCCTCACGGCAGGCATCTAATATCTTCTGACACAGTGTGACCTGCCTGAATGCAATTTGTGTCTTAATATCCAGCTTACAGCGGCCCCGGCCTCTGGAGAAAAGAGGTGTTAGGTGATTTTCCCTCTCCCCGTTCCCCTGCTACGTTCTCTCCTTTTTCTCTCTGTCTCTGTCACAACATACAATTTCTCTTTTCTTTTTTTTCTCCTCCGTCGCCTTGTCCTCTGCTCTTCCCCGTTTCACCATCGACTTCAGTTGTATCACAGAGCGTCCGGGGAGGATTCCACCCACAAGACAAAGACGGCATCTATGTTTTTTTTTTTTGGTTTTTTTTGTGCCCTTGTCTGTCATCTAGTGTCATGACGGAGACAGATGTACAACCAGACTACCTGTTCATCCATACATTTGTGTCCTAGTGCCTTGAGACTCAGGTGTACAACGTGCCAGCCTGCTGTCTTTTTAAGAAGGGGAAAAAAGTAAATGAACAGCCACCAAGATGGCCACAAATGAAACAACTGGCAGATGTCTTTTTTTTTTTCTCTCACCATCGCTTCAGTTTTTTTTTTTTTTTTTGAGCCAGGGTCCACCGAGCATCCAGGCTGCTACGGTGTTTATTTGGGTCAGGAATCATCTTTCATGTATATGACACCTAGACAAAGTCGGCGGGCAGAGAGGGGAGATGAGGGCAGATGATGGAGAACGCCAACTCACCGTCTCCGGGGACACACCCTGCTCTCATCTTTTTCCCCTCTCATACCTTCTCTTTATTGCATTCTAATAGGCTGACTAATGTACCATGGAAATTCACTCTGGTTGCAGGAAGCAGGGGCAAGTAAAAGAAAGGTGGCTATAGCAAAAAAAAAAAAGGTTTGAGTGTGCACAGTTTGGAGCCGCTGTTGAAAATCTCCTGATGTAGCCGGTCTCTTAGAGGCAAATGGAAGTATTATTCAAGAGGTTTAGGTGTACCGCCTGCTCTCCTACTTTGTCTTACTCTTTTCTTTTAAGGCTGCATCAGCATCCTTTTTATTCCCAGTTTGTTCCAGCAGTCCTCACCTTACAGCTTGCACCCCAAAAAAAAAAAAAAAAAAAACACGCTCACACACACACACAGACTTATCTAGTGCACCCGCTCCTCTTCCTTCTGCTCCTCCTCCCTCATATAAGCAGCTCATTTTCTGCAGCACCACTGCTCTAATGGACGCCCTTAGGCTAGAGGCTTCCCAGCCAAGGGACATCCATCTTTTGGCATGTCACACTCCCGCCCGGCAAAAAATCTTTGTGATGTGCACTCCAATTTTTCTTCAGTAAATCAAATCTTCCTTCCTTCAGAAAGACGAATGCTTTAGGGTTGGAGTGTTATAGAGAAAATCAATGCGGGCAAAATTGAAACAGTATGCCCCTGTATTGATCGGGCTCATGAGATCGAAAACGAACAGCTTTGTAACTGTTCTGCTGGACAGTTAGCTGACCTGTAATGGACAAACTATTGATATTAGCATTACTATTTTATCTTGTGCTATGTCATTTTGCCAGTGCACTTTTGAAGGAAAGAAGCCAGAGCAGAACATTCACAGACCCAGAGAGGAATGCTTTCTTTTTTTTTTTTAACCCATTTATGATACAGAAGATTCTATACATTCTGTGTAGAGAATTTACTAATGAGAGTTGAGTCACAGAAAAACAATTTTAAGTTTAATTATTTATTTATTTTTTTTAAGTCAGGAATATTCCTGTTAAAACATGTTTTCTGTAACGCTGCATATCAAACATAATCTGCATCAGTAAGTAAAAGAGCACGTACTGTGGCATTGTTTTCTTTGTTTATTGAGTTTAGTTTGGCTGAAAAAGCAATTGTGTAGTTTTTCTTTAAAAAAAAAAAAATCCAATGCAGTACATGAAACTGCCAACTGCATTCACATATGAGGTTTTCCTTCTACATGTTTCCAGTGATGGACAAGACCAGTTTATAGTTTGGATGGAGTCAGATAACTGATAGTTTAAAACACATACATATACATTTGCATTAAAAGAATAAAATCTTGGTGTGAAATTACTGTCAGTAATATATAGTAAAATTTACCGACAGCATCTCTAGTTCAACTGGAAGGATAAAAAACAAAAACAAACAAATACTACTCAGTTCAGTGTTGATAAGATAATACTGACAATGACTAATTAGACATCTCAGTGGGCAGAACCACAGAGTAATGACAGAGAGGTGGCTGCATCTGAACCACAATACAGAAAATAAATACAATAATCCAAGTAACTAATCTCTCAAACCCTACTATAGAAAAATCAATATGATCCAACTAAAATAATAAATAATAAATCCAAAGTGATGAAATATTTTTCTTCAATATTTTCTGCAGCGTTGTATGTGATGCATAACCTGCTCTTTAATGATACCAGGTACTAGTAAATAAGTACGTGTTAATTTCTCATTTCAGGCTATTACTGGGGATGTGAGTGTTGGGTGTATTTTTATTATATTAATTTATATTACCTGATATTAGATTGTCTTGGCCATAGTTACGGTTCTAGGTTTGATCTTTTAATTTTGCTATCCTTAACAAGACTCACAAAATCCACACACTACTTCGGTTGCTCACTATAATCCGAGCTTTTATTTTCAGTTTTCTATTTCACAAAGGGTAAAAATAAGAGAAACTATGTAAAATGATAAGCGCCTCACAGCTAACATAAAGGAAGTGGTTGGTTGGTTTACGGCCTTCCCTTCTTTACACTGGTAATGACCATTCCTTCTATTTAACCTTTGCTACTCAGTTAATAATAAATAAGATTATTAGTCAAAATCGAAGTAGTAATTATCTGAAGAAGAGGCAGAAAATGTATTCATACACATAGAATCCAAAATATGGCTCTAAATCAGGTTAAATAATGATAATCTGTTGATTCAAAAATAAATATTCAATTATAGGAATCAGCCAGTGCAGATAAATGCTGATTTGAGTGTTTATTAAGCACTCCTCCTAGAAACTGTTTGAGTAAATATGTCTTCAAAGCTTCTAATTTTCCGTATATTGACGTGGATTTTTCATGGAGCTCTTCTGAACCTTGTTTGTGGCTGTATCTGGTCCACCGACCATTCTTTGAGCCTCCTCTTGTGGAGTACAGCTTTGTATCACCCTCCATAGTAACTGTTGTGCTAACTACAGTCAGGACGCTCACACAGTATTCCGTTAAATAAATGATTGCATGAGAAGCCGCAGCAGCTAGATTAATCTTGACTTGTATGCCTTGGTTCCAGACTTAAATCACAATTATGATACATAATACTGAATGTAATGCATGTGTTAAAGCCGAGGTCTGCACAGTGTCTGCGCTGCCTGGAGTGTATGTTTAAATGACACACTGTACATTACGGCTGCGCTGGTACTGTGCACGCAGAGCTGAAAAAGGAAATGGGACTCCAGCATGTCAATGGAGATTATAACCATAGGAAACAAGAACATAACTGTTTAGAGTACACTGCCTCTCGGAAATGCACGACACGAGAGGGGCAGGAAGACAGAGGAAGACCGGCCGAGGGAGATGTATAAGGCAGAGGATGAGACAGAAGTATTTGTTACGGGAACATCAAAAGCGGAGATGGAGACAAAGACAAGACGGGGACATTTGTTTTCATCCACAGTATTTACCATTCCATACTGAAGAACAACTGCACAAATGTATATGTCAAAGGATGAGCGTGCGTGTTGTGTGCTGGATGGAAAACTCTACAGCTGCAGACCTATCTGACCATCAGCTTGACCTTGTTGCGTGTTAGCCTAAAATAAACACAGGGGTCGGATCCAGACTCTTTAATTGTGATTCTCACTGAGCTCCGATGTTTTTCCTGGAAGGTTTCACAATCTTTTGTCGCTCTGCAGAGAAATCTATTTTTTTACGTACCCTACTATCTTTTCTAAAAGTTTTTCTACTGTGTTTGCGTGAAATCATTCTGATTGGAGGTTCTGATAGAACAGTTTATATGGATGCTAAATGAAGTGACTGATAATGTGCGGAGTTTAGTCACAAAAGAAATGTGTTGCTGAAGATGTCAGAAATAGAACAGACAGGGTTTTTAAATATTGTTTTTTGTAAACATTTGTTGGAACACCTTATTTTGCACCTTTTGACCATCGAGGTGATAAACAATCCTGAAATAGTTTATTATCTCAACAAAAAAGGTGCATTTATTCCAACCAGAATAAGTAATTTCATGGTAATTAGGCACTAATTGGTTGCAACTCCTTCAGATTGAATCAATGTTTTGTGGCTTAGATAGTTCCATGAGCCATTTTTATTCTGACTAGATTTTTTATGTAACATTAGGTTCAGTGTAAATGCAACTAATGGTAAATTGAAAATAGGTATAATCACAATTAGAGTAAAGTTTGATTACTTTTATAATTTGCTGTAGATGAACTGTAAAATCAACTATGTTTCATTGAGGAAAAAAAAAAGCCTGTAGTTTCCCTGTACAGTACTTAACTGGCCATTTCTTACTGGTAATGGCTTTTGGTTTGCTTATAAATACTTGCAGTCTAAACACAAACATGACCTGATGTGCTGAGCAGTGACAGCTGTAGCAGCCACTGCTCCCATCCCATCCCGTCCAGAGACAGTTGTTTCCTTTAGTCCAGGTCCTGACTACTTCAAAACCAATTAGCTGGGACTCGGGTTCTGGTCATCCGTCTGCCTTGATACTGTCATAAACATATAGCATAAACACACTGCACCAAGAAATGTGAGCCTGCCTTTAGTTATGTTCATCTTTGTAAACTAGACTCTCAGTATCACGCAGGGATCTCCAGCGCTGAAGTCCTTAAACGGGTTTAACGTGAAACCTTCCACCTCATTAATCACACACAGTGACATGTGTCTGGGACAGAAAAGTTGTGACGGGGACAAAAAGGATGTTCCTTAAATCTCCGGGGAGAATGTTCAAGTTTGACAGACGTGCTTTCCATCAGTTATATAAAATAACGTGTCACGAGGGCCTACCGTGCAGTCTGGTCCATGGATATGAATTAGAATATAGCCTTAATGATAACATTTACCTCCACTGTATATACAGTACAGTGGCTGGGGCTGTAGGGAATAGTAACAAAGTGTCATGGTGGAACATATTAACAGCTGATCATGTCCATATGTTAGCATGGTTTAGCACTGCACTGTAGAAAAGGCCTCAAAAAACAGCAAAAAGTGAATTACTCATAAAATGACACCAAAAAGGTAAGAGATACCCGTCATTGGCCATTTATTGGTTTATTATTAAAGTTAAGTAGTGCTCACAAAGTAGTTTAAAGGTGTATGTAATGTTTCTACGTCAAAAATATCCAAAAGCCTACTTAAATTGTATTGAATGTTTTAACAATGTCCAGGTTTATTCAGTGTAACGGTCTGTCTCACTTGGTCACCTACCAGTGGTGTCATGGAAATACAAGACAAGGACTGAGGTGCATTATGGGGCTTCACTGAGATTGCTGAGGTTTTCAGTCCAGGCAGCATGAAGCTGCAGCTGTTTGCAGTTTTATTTATTTTATTTCCATGTCATTACCTCAACCAAGGCCTTTATTTTATTTTATTGCGTTTTGTTTTATTTTATTTTTATTTTTATTTTATTATGTTTTGTTTTGTATATTTTCCTGTCTTTATATTCTCCATAATTTTGGAAAAAACATTGAGATTTTTTTGAGTTCCTGACAGTAACTACTGATGAAAATAGTCACCATTATTTAAAAAAATTTCCATTTCTTATTATACATATTCTAAAATATCTCCATCAAAATTAACTTGATTTGTCTCTGATTTACCATATACATCTAAAGTATTAGGATCCAGTGCCACAAAAGGCGTGACTTCAGAATTTCCAATGTCAATATCACAGTAGCTGCTTTTCTTAAAATCACTGTATCTCATGGCCCTGTACACAGATCTCATTTCTTTTTAAATAATGACTGTTGTCTTGAGAAAATCTGTATGCATTTGTATAATTAGGATCACCATATACAAGTGGTCAGAATCAGGGTTAGTTCAGCAAACTGGTACTTCAGTTACTTGTAAGTTTTGTTATTTGCACCAAAAAAATAATGACATGCAAAGTTAATATAATTAGAGTGAATGGTATGTTCTGTGAATTATAGCTGAGATATCTTTGTTGCTTTGTAAGTAATCCAACAGAGCAAATTTAGTGATGTATTTTGATATCGTGTACAGCAACATAAGATCAGTAGCTAATTTACCATTAGATGAGTCAACTCATCTAATGGTAAATTAGCATTTAACCTTATGTTATCTAATGTGACCTGTGGCTGTTCCATTAGAATGAAATAAAGCAAAATGAGTACCCGATCACATCAGATGGATTTTCATAGACAGTGATGAATATAAAATCTCCCGTAATCTGTTGTGTGTGTTTCTTAACTTTTATTTCTACAATCAGAATTTTTCCTCAAACTCTCCATGTATCCAGTGACAACTATCACTACTGACTACATGTAGGTGCAGTGATAGTTTCCATAATATGTCGGAGAATATGAAGGTTTTCACTGGAATACATTGCCTTTGACCATTTTATCATACTAAATCCTCCTCTTTGTTTTTAGTTGTTATTTGCATCTTAGGTCCTTTTTCCAGCCGTTCAGGAACGTAATGGAATCCCAGTTGTAAAGCATGAGAGAGGGCCACCATCCTCAGAAAGACCAATTACACCACCCTGCCTCACTGCTCACAGCCCGAGCTCCGCAAGACTCTGTAGCAACTCTCAGATTTATGAGTTTCATATACCCTTAAGAAAGTATATGGCCTTGTGGAGCAAGGTCATGATAAAAGGGTGCTGATCAATATCTGAATGAAAAGCCATTTGGGAAGTTTTTAGGGCTTTTTTTCCCCTCCTTTCTCGGTGGATGCAATATCTGCAGAGTATCGATTGTCAGGGGCCGGTAGTTAGTCAAAGGCTATCTCCTTTGACTAACCCCTTTGCAGCGTGTCAGCCCCCCTTCTTTCTCTTGATAGATTGGTATGCTTCCAGCCGCTGTAATTACACCATAGGACCAGCAGGTCATTTATTTTGCTACTTTCACCATTTGCCAAAAAACCGCCTTTATCTTTAGAATCCAGCACTTTCTGGTGCAACTAAAGCAGGAAAGTGGTACATAAAATACTGATGTCGCCGCTATAGAGAGCAGAAGAATAAGGATCATCCCTACTCATACATCTTCAGGTTGTATTCGTGCTATAGATTTACTTTATAACCCCATCCTTGACTGGGTTCAAGTTCAGCACAACCCATTGGAGGAGAAAACCGGGGAAGTCCAGTGCAGAAGCTTTTATACGAACAACCAGCAGGAACAAAGCTAAGGAATAATGTGGAATAAATAAATATAGAAGAATAAGGATGTCAGTGCCTTAATTTTTTTCTTTCTTTTTTGTTGTGGCTAATCACTTTTTTCTTAAGATGGCACTTGTAATAATAAATATTTAAATGTAAAATCACAGGCTTAGTGTAGAATCAACACAAGAACTATATTTTAATCCAAATAAAGAGCATCTGTTTAAGAAATCAATACAAGAGCTTTCCTATGGAAAAACTGATCAAGAAAACAGCTGGTACTAACTGAGCTGCTGAGAAATGTACAGTATGTCAATTACTATTAATGTTATTGTTGTAACTACTCGACTGACGTAAGGTGGCTGCTACTGGAAGTAAAGTAAAAATCACTATTAATATTTCAAATCAATTGCAAATTATGTTCATTTTTGACAGCACTAAAAAAAATAAATGCAGAAAATAAGACGAATATATAAAATAATAAGAAAATAAAATGCCATATATGTACATGATTAAATCAGAATTAATTATATGAGAAACATAATAAAAGAGCTTAAATAATGAAAACTTAGCAGCACAAAAATGCAATATTGCTGGGAAATGTAGTTTAATTAGCTGTGTTACTACAAGTACGGTCATACATCATCCACAACAGGAAGTAAACACAGCATAGCTTTATTTATGTATTTATTTATTTTATTTATTTGATACTTAAAATATTTTACAATAATGCCAAAAATGAAAAACATAAGTCAAAGCCATATAAAATAGTCGTAATAGTAAAACTATATACGTGATAAAACCACTATAGTATACAATACAAGCTGGTTATATTTTCTTATTGTATCAAATGAAGACATAACTACAAAGCCATTATAATTACTCAGACTTGTGTTTGTATAATTGTCTTCATCACCTTCCCCTGGATTTACTGTACTCGTTATGGGACGTACACACACGCACACACACACACACACACTGCTATAAGTGCTGTATAATGGCACAGTCGTATGATGGAGAGAGAGGAGGAGGTGCTCATGAATACCAGACAGCGTGGCTAGATGAGATTTGCCGAGCCTTGTAGTCCTGCATTCCACTGAAACAGGGCATACGAACTTGTATATATATATATAAAAAAAAAAAAACTTTAGACAAAGAACTGCAGGTTAGTGTAGTAAAAATAGCTTCAAATTATAATGGGCTCACTTTGTAAAGGGGAAAATAAAAGCCACAATAGCTTTTCTTTTATTAGGATTAGGAGTCGATATGTCATTTTAGCAAGCTAGGTTAGACATAACTCTGTGTAAAAAATGTAAACTTTATGACATGGGTGGGGGGGCTCTCTTGATTCCCAATCTCAGCTGACCTTGAGCTCCTCTGCTGTATGTGTGTGTGTGTTGTTTTTTTTTTGGGCTGTGCTGAAACCGTGGCTATGTGTTCAGATTTGTCATTCCATTCAAGATCAGCTCTGAAAGCTAGAGGTCAGAAGATTATTACAATGGGCCGGTAATGGTCAAATTATGCAACTCCGGTCCAGTGGATGCCCTCATTACCTAGCAGTGGTGGTGATAAATGGCCTTAAATGCATGTTGTCAAAATCACAGGAAAAATGTGACTCTTCATCAAAAATACAGATGGTACCACTTCAGAGCTGCAGTGAAGTCTGCGTTTACTATTTATTATGTAGCTGCTACTTCAATAATATTTAAAAGGCGGACTGCGAAGAGAACAAACCATAAAACTGGATTTTTTTATTTTTTTTTTGAGTGGTGATTGTTCTTTTTCACTGTTTCTGAAATAGTAGAGTCAATATTTACAACCATATTAAACCCACCAATTTTCCTTTTACCTCTGAAATCTGATGTAATTAGTTTGCAATTGTCTGGCTTTTTTGATGGTGAATTTACACTGTGAGTGTAATTGCCGCTAATTGGGAGCTGCTCACTAAGCCGGTGGTAATTAGGGCTCGATTTGCATTATTTCATCTGGCTGCGCTGCATTGTGGGGAGTCTGAAGCCTTTTCGCCTCCCGCCCATGGGACTACTTTGATCCCCACAAGCCGGTGATGTTAGAGAGATGCAATATTACTCCCTCTTTTCTCCGTTCGCTCTCTGAAAGCTCTCGGATAAATTGGAGTTAATTGGGAGGAGTGGTAGGTGTTTATGTTGTCTTGTTAAAGAGTGTGTGTGCTTCTGTGTGTAGTGAAAAAGGGAGTCAACGGAAGGATTTCTTAGTTCTCACCCAAGTTTATGATCTTTCAATTCCTTTACATTAAACAGGTTTCAGCGATTTGTCACTATAGATCCTCTACGGCGTTACTTATCACTTACTGCACAGATTTAAATTTATATTAAAAATAGACAAATTAAATGAGTTGGCGCTATGATTAATAATGAGGACGGGGGGGAAAAAATTGCATTTGGAGTGTCATTTCAGAGGAGAAGATGGAATCGTTGCGGGGCGTCTGACCCTAGCATTACCTCGGTTAAATCTTGTAAACAACATTAGCTGAGGTGAATTAACATACACATATGTAGATGGTCTCCTGTGCACTTCATCCCAGTGAGAAGGATAAGCCCCGATAATGCACATGTAGAAAATCACTTCAGCAGGACTTAATCATGCCAAACGATTTTTAGAGGGAAGGTATTTGGTCCTGTTTCATTTTAATTTGAGTCTGGAGATACCACGGAAGCAATCGCTGCCACCGTTTGACAAAGAGCCAGCGCTCAACCAATCCTCCACATGACAAATCCTCAATCTACTCCTGCTCTGCCGTTTCTTCTAAACACATGGTTTATGCAAATCAAAGGAAAATGATCTTGGGGATAGGAGCAATGTTTGAGCAATTTGAAGGTTGCCAATAGGGACTGGCATTAATATAAAATAAGCAAGGAGAGAAATGTCTTCTGCATATGCAGCTCTCATTGACTGTACCCAAATTAATTTAGGAGAAAGGTTATGAATGACTGTGCCAAAGTGCAGCCGCTTGTGGTGATATATGAAAGCATATTCACTCTGCATGTCCTGTTTGCCTGCTCGCTATGATAAAGGTCATGTTATATAATTTACATAATGTCAAATGTTTGGAAGATAAACCAGGTCCAAATAGTAATGTTTTCTGCAGTTCTTCATATTCAGCCATGTTCTTATCCGTAATCCTATGAAAAAAAAAATACAAGAAGGAAAATAGGTTTTCTTTCCTACTAATAACGGTTTAAAAGCAAAAATAAACTTTTAAAACTGCTCATTGTTTGGAAACTGTGAATGAAAATGCTTCTGACTGTGGATTGAATGTTGGTGATGTCATCTGTTCTCGTCAGAATATGAACAGTCGTGCTTTATCAAATAACTGTGCCATTAAACTCTCTGGAACTGAAGAGAGAGAATCTATTAAAAATGGGATGTTTGATAATGGTGAACTACACAGAATCCGAATAATATATGATGATTAATAGAGGTGACGGGAGTGGTTTGGGCTCGTTGATTCTGGGGTTTTCTTAATGCTAGATTAGTATTATATTTAGGGTAAGATTAAACCTTAATACTCCCCTAGGGAAATTGGGTGTGTAGCTAATGAAAAACATCACAAAGACTCGCATTAAATATGAATTGTATAAAGAAGAAAAACAACTGTTAAAGCATTGAGGGCTGGTTTGCACTAACAAGGCTCAAACCTAAGAAACCCCAGTTTAACAAAACCAGGCTTAAAACGAGTGGATGCACAATCTACAAACCAACTTAAAGAACATGAAGACACTTAATTAATGCATTAAAAGTAAATTCATTTGCATTTTCTCTGGACCCCGTAAGTACAAAAGACGGAGAACCCTGTTAGCTTCCATCTGCTCTTTCTTTTTATTTTTTAAAACTTTCCATTGTTTTCTAGCAAACTAAAAAGTTAGTCAACCCGGGAACAATTCTACTCTGTGAAAAACTTGTTTGGCAAATTAATGGAGCAATGTGCATAAAAAATGGGAAATGATCCTGCTGAGCTCGGTAACAATTTCTTTCCTGAAATCTGCGTCTTGTGGGAAATTAAGCATCATCATGAATCCAAAGTATTTAGTTTCTCTCTCAGCTTTCTGAGGGACTTGATAATTTGTCTCAGTATACGACCAAAAGTTTTAAAAGCTGAAACCACGTCAGTTTGTCATTAACTTATTTTCCACTAGGATTCAATGTTGTGCAGCCTATGGTATGAAATCTCTAAGTTTATATTAGCTTTAGTGAAATTGATATTTATCCAAGGATCCTTATCATCGCTGCGCTGAGAGTTGTTTTCAAACAGGAGCTACATTTACGGTCCTATCATGTCGGCATTCCTAAATTCCTGTCAGGATCGGAGCTAGTGTAGTTCACTTGGACCTCCACTTTTCTAAACACTGTTCTACCCAAATAAGCGATTCATTAATCCTGAACCGGGTCTCAGACTGAGCACTTTCTTCAGGGGAATTGTTTGTTATTATGTCACCTAGCGATGCAAGAGTCTGGCCCTTTTTCTGTTTTGATGTAATTGGAGAATTTAGTCGCGCAATTGAAACTATAAAGAGCCCACCAGCACAATATCCTGTTGCAGCGTGTTGATGGGTTGTGTTGAGTTTATTAAATTGCCAGCGTAACCGTTTTGTTAACTGATTAAGGAGAAGCAGCATCAGGGCCACATAAAAGGGGAAACTTGAGCTCTCCCATTCAACCTCTGTGTTGGTAAACTTCTTAAATTTACTACTGCAGAGTCCTGAAGAGCGTCCAATAGAGTGTGTGTGTTTTTTTTGTTGTTTTTTTTTTAAAGGGAAAAAAAAGGTAATTACTATTTACTACCGCACATAAAATTCTTCCGGACCCTGTTTCATCTGTAGCCAATGTGGTCTACATTAGAGTTAGTGTGTTTTTGAGAGATTCTCCATAACACACACACACACTAAACACACACAGAGCTTGCACATAAGTACCGCAGCGATACAGTGTATATGGAAGTATTTCTCTGATTTTATGGCTCACACACACACACACACTGCTGGATTTTCTCTGTGTGTCTCTCCCCCACTTTCATCATCAGACAACAGTCACTTCAGGCCCTTCCAGACACCTTTTATGACCGAACTAATTACTAATTACACAAGTGGTTGGCGTGAGCTGCAGCACAACGCCAGCCCTTTGTTATTTTAATTGTTGTTATTTTGAAGAATGGTGCCTCAGTAAATTCTGCCAAGGATGCCCTAGGAGGATGGATGAGCGCTGAATAATTTATCATCTTTGTGGAAACACGCTCAG
>JAPQRQ010000001.1:2671696-2717748 GCA_037367365.1 Apogon talboti
AAATTCCTGCAAACAACATTTGGTTTCAAAGTCAAGTCTGGGTAAAAATAGCCAGCAGCCAGTTGTGGCAAGGGTACGCTACCTCCAGAGAGAATACTGCCTGGCTCAAGTATGGGAATATATCATTAAAATAACTCTTTGACATTGAAGCCTGACGGCATTCATTTTCTGATGTAACCTTTCGTCTTGTTTTAGTCGACCCTACATTTGTTGCGGAAGTGGAGCTCAAGACGAGAATGCACGGCTTGAGTTTTCAAACGGAGCACAAAGGTCATATCTGGCTGTAATTATATTCATCAGATGCAGACGAGAAAATGCATTCTTACTCCCTAAGAAAATATTTAGTATGAAATCATTGTAATTTTCCAGCTACTTGTGGCAGCAGTTTTGAAATCTCACGTAGAACATAGAATTAAAGACGCAAAAAAAAAAAAAAAATACCCGTCAAGTATTACTTTTTTTTTGAGAATGTATTAATTTAATCTTTTTCATGATATGTGGAGAAAATAGCAGTTTTTGCGTGAAGAATCTGGACAACTGTTATCATTCACACTGTGCCAAGACCATTTCCACAGGAGAATACGTGGGTGCCAGTTGGTTTGAGTAGGCTGCTATGTATTTGCGGCTGGAAAGAACCATCTTTTCTGGGGATTGATTTGGTCTGGTCCAGGGCCCGTGGACCTCGAGGTGGCAGAGTAAATACCTGAAGACTAATGTCTCTGTTCTGGTAATCAATACTCGCCTCATGACTGCACTCCTGGCTACGCTCCTGTTAAAAACAAATTTGTTAATTTTGACAATTTAATTGCTGCAACCATGCATGCCTGGAGTTGTGTAAGCAGGTAGTCGAAGCACTCGGCTGGGGGGGAAACGGGGTTTTGGAAAAAGTGGGACCTGTTGGGGTTTTCTGCACGTTTGTGATGAGTGATGAAGCTGAAGTGACCTTGCAGATTTTTTGTTAGTGTTGCATTGCTTTCCTTTTACACTTCATCAGATTTAAAAAAAAAAATAAATGCTTTATTTTAAATGGCAACGTAAACTTTAGTCAGGATTAATTAACTTTCAATTTATTTATTTATTTTTTTGTATTTTTTTTAACTGTTGCCAGTGCTATAAGAGGTAAAAGAAAATGTTTTGGGATTTGATTAATAGTTTACACGCAAAGATTTATGACAGACAGTAATTGATGTGCTCCACATAGCAGCTGTGTGACTGAAGTCTTATTGAGATTTTCTGCACATGGTGTGTTTTTTTTTAAATATTATAATTGTTGAATAATTTAATTAAAATATAATCACAATTTACTGTAATATATCAAATCTCCTGTATCATATGTATCATAGTAATAGATTCTTATAATACACACATCTAACTGTAACCAGTGTTAGTTTATACAATACCATTTACTAAAAGAAGTTAAGTGAATATTATTGTCTTATTTTTTATATATATATATGTAATTCTTTTCAATTCCATGTTTCATGCTCTCACTTTTAAAACTGTTAAACTGCATTTCCTAAAAGTTTAAAACTTGTATTACTTTGTATTTTCCACATTATCTATCTCCCAGCCTCTCACACACACACACACACACACACACACACACACACTGAAACCACTCATTGACACATCCACATACAACACCACCAAACCCCCAAGATTGTCAAATTAAAAGACGAAAAAAAATACACAGTATCTACTTAAAGAACAGAGAGTGAGAAGTCGGCACGTAGCCTGTCACTTATGCGCACGTTTCTTTTATGTATGCCTGGTAATTACTGACATAAATCTAGTTAAAAAACCGTTTCTTGCTTTTCTAATAGACTGAGCCAAACAATCTGCTGACTGGTCGTTATTTTTGTTGCAGTTACTTCAGTGTATATTATACAGAAGAGCTATTAATAACCTGGGTTTGGGGGTAACAGAAGGAGCCCAGTCACGAGGTTCAGTTGCATCAGACTGTGTGTAGGGTCAGGCTGGATTCTGGAGGTTCGTCCCAGCAGCGTACTGGGGTGAGAATAGCTAAACATGTTTACAGTAAAACACTTGGATGTGAAAAGAACAAGGCTGTTTTTGAGCTCATCTGATAAGTCCCCCTGTCCACTTGCTTGGTGTGAACACAATGGCATGTGGTACGTATTAGGGGAGCTGGTAGTAATTTCAGTGCTGCTAACTAAAGAATCCTCCAGGGAGGCTTAATTACAGGAAGACCATTCTAAATATCAGTGAGCTGCATATTTTCCATGACAAGAGATTTTTTAGCCCCGCTCTTCTGGCACTTTCAAAGTGTGCAGCCACAGCCACATGACGCAGCCATGCATTTTTAGGAAGTACAAATGATCTTCCCTCAGGTGACGCTGAAAACAAATCGCTAGTTTTGTCTCCAGCAACTCACTGGGTTAAAGCTGCTGCGGTCCTGGTTGGATGGGAAAACACACTCGTTCACAGAAGCAGTGAAAGGTCTCACTATATGGCCGGCTTTGTTTAGAAAGAGAAAAGATTGCCAGTCTTTTGTGCCTGTGGATCTTTACCATGCACCACTGGGGAATGTAGGGCTCTGTAAATGTTTGCAGATTACCAGTTTTCTTAAATAATCCATTTAGAACCTCAAATCATGTTCAGTTGAAATCAACATGGACAGTATGCAACCCTCGTTTCTTTTTTTTTTTAATCTTTTCTGTGTGAAATGAAGTTGGTGTGATAGTATGTTTCAAGCATGATGCATATACAGTATGCTTAGGGTTAAGTCTGTGTTTTGTTTGGTATTCAGTTTGCTGTTCTGCAAACATGACAATTCAGTGTGACTGGGGATGTATTACTTTCTGCTTAAGTTTTACTTTAATGGGAGGAGAGATGCATGCTTTGCAGGTCGCAGAAAAATCCAATAAAATAAAGAAACGACAAAAGTAAGTTAGTCTTAAATTGTTTAATAGTTTGTTTTGTGTTACATTATTTTAGTTCTAAAAATACAGTGTTTTTGTTGATTATATAAGGTTGTCAGGGACTCTACTAACTGGGAGATAAAGTGTTTTATTTACACTAGTAGAACCAATCGTTCTAATTCAGGACTGAAGGGGGAAAGCCGAGTTTAGACCACAACTCTGTAAAGTGGTTTGATAATAATAACCTTTACTTGGTCATAACTACTGCTGCTTACAATTGTTCAAAGTTTCAGTTAAAAACCCCCCAAAAAACTCCAATGTGACTATTGAAACCTTGAGTGTCATCCAATGTTGCACAAAGTTTTAATGAATTTATTTAACTCTGTGTGACTCACATTTAATTTGATCCTGATGATTCTAATGAGTTACACGATAAATGAACAGCCCTCCTTTTCCCCATGCAGCGTCCGAGGAGGATCTCCTCAAAGGCAAGCAGTCCATCAGGAGTCAGGCTCTGGGAAATCAAAACTCAGAGAGCGAGACTTCCCTGGACGGAGACGATGACACTCTGTCATCCTTAGAGGAGAAGGACCTGGAAAACGTAACAGGTAAAAAAAAAACAAAAAAAAAAAACCCAGCTCATCTTTTTTCCTTCTCATACTGTGCCTCAGCTGGTCCCACCCCTCCCTAACTTGCAGCTCTGTTTGTCCTGCACTCACTCGAAATAAATAGATCCTTATCATCAAGATTCTTAAGAGATGTTTTTATTGTCTTTACATCCATATCTTTAGACCCAGGGTTTAGTTCAGGGGTCTCAGACAGCCCAGTGTGACCTCAAGTGGGCCGGACCAGTAAAGTAATACAAAGCCTAGAAATATTGACAATTCCAAAATGTTCTTTGTTTTAGTGCAAAAAGTAAAACTGAATTATGAAAATGATTACATGTCTACATTTACAAACATTCCTTTTGCAAAAAATGAATAACCTGAACAGCCTGAAATTTCTTAAGAAAAATGCATGCAATTTGAACAATATTATGCCTGAACTTATCATTTATACATGTGCATTACAGATGACAGTGGATCTACAACGGCACACAACATTTAATAACAGAAAGAGTATTGTTAAAATTTAGCAATTTGGAGTTGTCATTATTCCCAGGTTATTCTACTATTATTTTACTGGTCTGACCCACTTGTGACTGTTAATGTTTTCAGTGTAAATTTTGCAAAATTCATCCCACGGGCCAGTTTGGAATCTGTGGTGTGCCAGTTTTGGCCCACGGGCCGTATATTTGACACCCCTGCCCTAGACTCTCATTGTTTTACTGCAATACCGCTGTTTTTGTGTGATACTCCGTGTATTGTAGGATTCACCCTTTAAACATGCATGAAAAAGTCCAAACCCCATCTTCCTCCACCTCTGTCCAACTCTTTCAATATGGCACCACTATCCCAGCACAGAGCTGCTCAAAACACAGCCTCATCAGTTGTGTGTCTCCTGCTGGAGGTCTGCTCCACAAACACACACTCAGGCCTGAGTTGCAACAGTGAAAACATTTCCTTATCCTGCTTTACCAAAGATTATCCCACAAATAAAACGTTCTCCTCTTTGCATGAGCCGATTACCCAGACCAAACCAGGCCCATATTTAATTTTTTTTTTTTTTTAGCTCTGTATGGCTCAACACAATGTCTTTAATCCTCTATGTTTTGATATGTTTGTTATTTAAATTATGATTTAATATCATAGTCGGCTAATCGGATTGCAGTGTAAGCCGCATTTTTCTGTGCAGTGACAGACAGCTCGCCAGGCTAAGCTGCATTAATGGGGCTCAGAGTGCTAATAAAATAACGCATGTGGATGACAATAGGCTTAAACACTGAATCCTTTCTAATAAAGTGATACGTACACGGCGAGAATCCAGAGGAGGTTGTCGAGCGAGATCCAGCGTCTCCTCTTAAGCAGCTGTCCAATTCAGGTGTAATTGAATGTCTTTGAGTGGATGGGGAAAAAATGTTATTTCAACCCACGGATAACATGTCAGTACTCACAGGGACGGTAGAGGAATGGATATATCTGTTTATTCCATCCGTTTTTGCATGCGCGTAAAGGCGCTCAGGGAAATCAAGCCGAGCCTCTCTTCTCCGCAGCGCACATCTGCAAATACAATGCGTCATATGCGCAGAGCTTCCACCCACAGCTCCCCTGAGCCGGGCTCTCATTGTCATACTGGCATAAATTAAGATTGATGAGAGATTAAACCGAGCTGCACCCAACAACCCGCAATCAATGCGCTCTGACGGACTGTCGGTTCTACTTTTTGACATTTTTTTGCCTCAAAGTTTTATGCTTTTGACGTTTTAGTTTGGTGAGAGTAGAGCTCGGGCCTGCAAAAATGTATTTGTAGGCCACTATGTGTGTATCCCAGCAGGCAGCTTAGTTACTTGTTTAGTTTATCTTGAATTAATCCATTAATTTTGCAGACGCGTAAACGCCACTAATGCGTAAACAAGTTGCAGCATCCGAAGTATTTCGCCCGTTTTTTTTTTTGTCGCAACATAATTTCATAGAATGTCTGTATTAGAGTAGTTATAATATTTATATAGCATAGATTATCATGTTTCTAAGGATTAATTATGAAATCTTAAAAACAAGCCAATTTCCGTCGCGTAATGTTCCAATCCTGTTCATAAAGTTCAATAAGTTCAGTAATAAATAGAAGGTTACAGGGATACTGTGTTTGCAACAGTTAGATTTGTACGTAGAACAAGATCAGAGTCATTGGTTGATATGTGATTAATTTTCTTGATTGGCCTAAAAATAAAAACCCAAAAAAACCTCATGCGTCTTTTTCCACCGCTTGTTTTATGAGCGTCTCTGATCTGACACGTGTCCTGTCCTGTCCGGTTCGGTCCAGGCCCGGTGAACCTGAGCACCAGCGCCCAGCTCGTGGCTCCGGCCGTGGTGGTGAAAGGCACCTTGTCCGTCACCGCCTCCGAGCTCTACTTCGAGGTGGACGAAGAGGAGCCCGGCTTCAAGGCCATCGATCCAAAGGTAAGAGACCGGAGCTCCGCTGTTCGGCTGTCACTATGGTAACAGGTCATTTCGGACCCTGGACGTTTGGAACGTGGGGCGTTTCGAACCCTGGGATCAAGGCGTTCCGTTAGGAGGGGGGTTGTTGTCATAATTTAGGTAAAGTCTTAGGCCGAATTAAAATGCACTGATATAAATGTAAATACAAGAAAAATGTAGATCTATACAAGATGTGTACAACAGATCATTTGTTAGTCAGTCACTGTGTCCTACACCGACATCCGCCTGCACAATGTTTAGTATCCAGTTATTTTTGAAGAAATTGCTTTTAATAAGATACTTTTTAATAAGTGGTTTAATAGCCTAAGTGTTTGCAAGTTTGTTTAAACATTTCACTCTGTTCTTGTAAATAAAATATTTATCGTCGGTTAATTTTAATATACAGAGGACGTGTAATTTACAAAATATAATATTTAATTAAATTTTGCTGCTGCATGAGTAGATTTTTTTCTTTGTATTTTATTGAATATCTTTAAGATGCTCGTAAATGTTGCGCCATTGTTTTTATTTTTGTGTTTATGCTTGAATAATAATTAGGCCAAATAATGAAACTATTAAATACCAAAATGGATAATCCCTTTGCATTATAACAGTGGGCAGCTTTGTTCTGTCTTTAGCATATAATTTAATTTTAAGCAGATGCAACAACTAGAATTAAACGGCAGTGTCATAAAAAAGAGCAGTGAAATAAGCATTAATGTGATGGCCGTTTCAGCCTCAGGAGACAGCTGACCTACAGGTGGGTTTCTTTGTGTGTTTGGACATTAGTGCACTTTAACACGAACAGGCTTTAGAGTTTTCAGCTAAAAGTATTATGTGTAAATTTGTATTTAGAGGGCCACGTCCTGTTGAGATAGTCTTTTATTACAGTTTTTAATATTTAAGAATTAAATCCTCTTTCGAGGATAGTGTTGGTGTCATCTAAGCTGAGCTGCATGTGTCAGGTTCAGGCTCCATGTTGCTTCAGGCCTTTTGCTGAAGCTGCTGCTGAAACAGAGCAGTGATGCTCCCAGGCCTGTATATTCACATGCATCGTTTGATTTACATTCATTCGCTAATCCTTTAGAGCCTGTGACGCGCTGTAAAACTAACTTACGGCCTAAAGCAGGCAGTTCACATTCCGTCTTTAAAATTTACAAAAGCCCTTTTTTCCTTTTTCCAGTGCTGGTTTCAGGTTTAATTGTCTCCGGTGAATCATTAAATGATCTTTGTAATGAAACAATAACAGAACAGACTGCAGCAGATCTGCCTGCCCTCTCAGCTGTCAAAACACGTCAAGACACGAGGCTAAGTTGTAATTTAATTTGCAACATTTTATTAACATTTCTCTTAAGTCACATAATGAAAAAAATTGAACTTGGCACGCTACATTTTATTTTTTCACTTAACGATTTTGTGCATATATTTAAATAAAAGTTTCTTCACTTTGTGAAAACATTTAAAGAACACAACTAAAGGTTCCATTTATCTGAAAATGTACCTTCACTCTCTGGCAGTGGCCCAATTGTTCCATTTTTAAAAAAGTGTTTTGTAGTTTCTCGTTTTCTTACTGACTTTTCACATTGCTTGGAGAATCAGTTGAAGAATTTTTGTCCTTCTCTGAAGTCTTATCCCAAAATGTCTCTCGTCTGTGTCTCGACAATCACTTTATAATTTGTCCAAACTTTTAGCATTGGTGAGGATTTCCCTCGCTAGTCTCCACGTCTGCTTAGCAGCAGCCTCCAGGGCCGAGTGAGGCTTTCCCTGAAACAAGTCCAAGTTTGGCAAGAAGTAGTGGGGACATCTGCGGCACTGCAGACATGATATGAGCTGCAGCAGGATGCCGTTGAGCCGGTCTCCCAGGCAAGACTCGTCCCAGTCGGTCTCTCTCGGGTGTTTCTCGCACTCGTACAGCAGCAAGGTCTTCATGTGGTAGTTGTTGAGCGGCTGTCCCGGTAGCTCCAGGTGCCGGTCCCTCAAAGTCTTCAGGACGGACAGACACTTCTTCCTGCATCCGGCCATAAGCAGCCTGTTCTCGGCCTCGCTGAACTGCAGAACCCAGGCGTCACTTTCCGCCGAGCTCTGCTTCCCCGTTAAGGAGTAGCACTCTTTGGAGAGCAGGTTAAACCCCTCGGCTTTGACTTCTGCCACCCGGTTCGGACCGGGCCAGGGGATGTGGGGCATGGGCCACTGAGCTGCACTTCGAGGCCAGATCCCAGTGCACTTGAACGCGGGGGTGATCTGCACCACGTACCTCTCCCGGATCCGTAGTTTGACCTCACTGGTGTCCGCTACCATTTTAACCACGTCTCGGTAGCTGCATTTATCCACGGCCTGCGCCACCAGAGTCTGAAACCTGGAGCGGATCTTTCTGGCGGATAAATAGCCCGAGGCGGTGATGAATTCAACCCACAGCGACATGCTCCTTTTCCGGCCGTCACTCAGCTTCAGCACCGCGCAGCCGGGCAAGGACCCGTCATCCACAAAGTTGAAGACCCCCATTTGGTTGAGGTAAAGAACCACCTCGAACTCATTGGGGGAGATGACCTCCATCCCCTCATAGCGCGCGTCTATCTCACTGAGGGAGCTGATAAATCGCGGCTCTTGCACTTCCACCTCTTTCAGGACATCCGACACCACTTTACAAACCTCCCGTATGGTCTTCGCAATGGCCGCTTTGCGAGCTTGGCATCTCTCGTTGTAATATTTGTTAAGCTGGTAAACCAGCTTAGCCTGCGTCGCAATCATGTTTGGGCAGAGGTCCGGGCTGTACACCGGAGAGTCGCAGTAAGTTGACGGATCCAATGCTTACCGGTAAAGCCAGAGGCAAACGCTTCCCCGTGCAGGAAAAATGTGTAATCAAAGTTTCTTTTTTTTTTTTTTTTTTTTTTTTTTTTTGCTTTTACAGCGGATGGACGTCAGTGTGAGGAGGAGGAAACGGATAGGGATGCAACGTAGTGGCTTGCTAAATATCAGTCCAACTCATGAGCACTTCCAGTACAGATAGGTAGTCATATTCGGGTTGTGGGTCCGTGTCCTGAGCCGCAGACGCTAAAAGCCACCACACCGTCTGGGACCACTCATGTCTTCCTACTGCGCGCTAGAAACTGTTATTCTCTCCTCTGTGCCCCCGCTCACTTTTCGTCCACACTCAGCTGTGAGCTGGACTTGTGTAGTTTATGAATGGTTCCTTTAGCAAGAGTGAAAGGGGTCGGGCTTCTCCTCCTGCAATCATGTGCGGAGCTGTCAGTGCGCGCAGCCAATCAGAGCAGCCAGAGGCAGACGGTCCTGCAGGGGAGTCCAGTCCGCCTCAGCAGCATCTGGACGCACGGATCTGTCCGCTGCCCTCAACAACAGACACAGGAAAAGCAATACCTTTAGGTCCTGACGGGGAGACGCCGTGTGTACACTACACACACTAAGCCAGCAGTAAAACACTTCTTTCCAGACAAATGTCGCTCTTTACGTGCAGGTTCGGCCGGCGGTGCGTACGGAGGATTAAGAATTTAGACACGGTGTGAGTGACAGCCTTTAACTTGAAACCTGCTTGTGTTGTGCGGATAGAAGTCTCTGATTCTTTTCTTTTTAAATAAACGCAGTCCGTGTGTTTTACTACAGTATTTGCAGCCTTTTGCTGCCATCGCCAGAAACCGTTATTTATTTTATCCGTCGACTAGTTTGCTCAATGTCCTACTTTTATCATAAACGTCTACATTTGTTGTTGATTTACATTTTTTAAACTGTGGGCATGATTTAGGGGTTTATTTCTGGATTCTAGCCTTTTGCTTTTCTTGAAATGTAAAGTAGGTTTTATTAACAAAACCCATTAATTATTAATTACATTAAACACGCAAAAAAAATTATTTAACTTTTATACTTTGTGCAACATTAAATTACCTATCTGATTAAGAGGTTATAGGCCTATGCCACACTCGCATGTAATTGTAAAAGATAATTATAAACTGTAGGTGAATATATTTTTGTAGCTTTTTTTTTTTTTAACTGTGTGATTAGTGTGAAAACGTAAAGGCGTGGAGTGCACCTGCAGCTGTGGGCTCAGGGACGCGCTTCAAACACTCACAATAGGAAAACTTTGCGTTCTATTCGCTCGATGAGATTTTCAACACTTTAATTTAGATTTCAATTAATATTTTAAAGCCGTTAACGCAGTGGATATTTTAGGAGCCAAACGGATAGAGTGGAAGAGCCGCGGTGTCTGCGGGCTCCCCTCACGCAGCCTTTAATTTGCCCGTGGGTTTATCGCCGTGTATAACTTCATGTCGGAGGACTACACCTTTAGTTCCCCCCAAAGAAAAGGGGCTCTACATTTTTATGTAAGCAGCACAAGAAAATAAAAGGGAAAGTTGCCTGAGATATTTTTTCAGCTGAAGTATCAGTGTGTTCGCTCTTCCACTTAATTGATTTTTGTTGCAAAACGTATCGGGTAATTTGACATTTTGGGACTTGTCAATCTACTGCTTTGAAGCCTTATGTAATGCAACAAAATGCGTTTTCATCTTAACTAATGACGTTCAATAAAAAAAAAATCATCACATCATACAACAGATTTATGGAGACAAGTGATGAAAATATATTACAGTAATTAGATATAATAACAGTATGATAGCTTTAGCGTCATTTTGAGTGAATAGCTGATCAGAGACGATGAGGCCTACTGTTGTAGAAGCCTGCACGATGGGACATGTGGCTGTATTTTCTCTGCAGCCTGAATTGTTATCCTCACTGCATATATGCTGCTAAACAGTATTTTAAAGTGCAAAGAGTGGAGCCAGAAGACTATTCTGAAGCCCGCTGTAAATAAAATATTCAAATTATGAAGGAACATACATCAAACTTGTTGACACTTGTTACAAAAATAATTTGACATAATGCAGAATACTGAATCAGCAGTGCTTTCCAGAAAGCGGTTTGCAGATATGAAGTAGCCAACTATGCAAAAGATTCAGAAATAGGCCACAAACATTTCAGAAAAGGCAAAGATTAATGAGCCCCCCCTTCATAGTTGCCACGTCCTCTGGACTTCATCACTTAGCCTTTTCCACATGGCGATCAGACTTTAGGGAGTGTGAGGTAACTTTTGATTCAGTTTGCAAAATCTATCATTTAGATTAGTGTTAAGAGATGTAGACATGCTGGATATTTGAGCTCATGTCTGCACAACAAGAACTTCCTACATTCAAAAAGCAAAACGCATAAATGAACATGTGTCAGTGGTTTCGCTAACACACTTTTATCTGTGTCAAAGCAAGTCAGTTTGAATTAATTACTGAATATTTGTATCATTTTTTTTCCTGAAAAGTTTTTGCATCAAATTCAATTGTCACCACCAAGAATAAATATTTAGTAGTGTTATACTCGTCACTGTTGTAGACTTTGACGCACAAGTAAAAAGAATGAACACAGCAGCGGCTGTAGGCTACTATCACACATCATCTGTTTGGATCTATTTGGCATTTACGAAAGCACGTAGAGAAAGTATGGTAACGGTTTACTCTGTGGCTCAGATTTATTTTAAGGTCTTAAAGAAATCCTTAATTGGCACTTGGGCGTTATTTTCCCAGAATAATTTTCAAGCTGTTTGAACTAATGTGACTTTGGAACTTAAATGGGGGAAGAAAAAAAAAGATAGAAACTGAGAAAAATGTCTGGGGGTTTAATTTCAGTATGACTGTTTATTATCAAGCTCACTGCTCCAGAGAGATTAATGGACACTACTTGGAGAGCAAGTGTCCAAATATTATGAAGGACATGTTAACTGTAGCTTAATGAAATATATGGAGACACGAACACAGACAGTATTAATCAATTCTGGTCCACTTATCAAACCACATGCTCCTGCATGACTGTGTTTATTTTTCATCACAATGTGAAATGAAAGGAAAAGTGGATTACATTTAAATGATTAAAAGCCTTTTATATATTCCCCCCAATGCCTTAAACTAAGTGTGTGTATAAATCTAGTGACAAAAGCCAAGTTATTGTCAGATGCTCATTCAGCCATTTTTTTGCTACTTCTGTGCACCTTTATCTCCCGAAAACATCTAGAATTATCAGTGCTTCCTAAAGAGGTTCCCCCTGGTTTATATTGACTGGAGAAAAGATCAGGGACCTGTCAGAGCGCTCTTTGATCTGAGCCTGTGTGACGACTCCACAGTGATCCCCCTCACTAGTGCACAACAGGCTCCATGCCTGTGCAAATCTCAGCCAGCTGATGAGTAATCTCACCGCTTCTCTTTTTTTTTTTTGTCATACTCTGTCTGCCGTTCCTATTGTCTTGGCCTTATTTTTTGGCTCCTTTACCTCAACTATTATTTAGCCCCAATTACATGATTTCAGTACTGTGAATTCTAGCACTGAGCAGAACAAGCTCTGAGACATGTTTGGTCCCTTATGTGAGGATGTTATTTCATGAATGTTATAAAATGTTTGCATTGTAATTTTGGTTGGACGTTCGGCTTTTCAACTTGTTGCATTTTCAGCTTCAACTGCCAACGTACTGATAGTTAATGCAGTGTGTGTGATATAAAGGAACAGCCTACACTAAAATGACCTTGACTTATGCAATACATCTTTACATGTTAGAACTACAGTGGTTTAGGTGTCAGCGTTTGACATGGTATGGTACAAATATTAGTTTGTTTTCTGCCAAGAAATGCAGAAAATTTGCATAAGCAAGTTGTAGTTTCCACTCTGGTGTGTTTGAGGGCTTTGTACTTCCAAGTGAGTGATAAGGGAGGGGGATGTCGAGGGTTGGCATTTTTAGGTAGTGCTTTTCCTCCCTTTGGAAACATGATAGGCGAAGGGGAAAAAGTGGCTTGCTGGCTGGGAGCATACGCAGACATGTGCACATGGACGCACAGACCCACATTCACAACCATGTGAACATACAGACTACATTTTTTGATGCTCTTGTTCACATATTTCGGTGCTGTCTCCCGGATGGACCCAGCTGCTTTCTCGACGGAGGGCTCAAAGAAAATCATCGCAGGCAACTAATTGCCTGGCAGGCCCCTGCATCTGCTCAGCAGATAGCAGAGCTGATGAAGTCACACAGCAGATGTGTGAGTGTGTGTGCATGCGTGTGTGTTTTGCAGCGCCCTCTCCATGTTTAGACACAAGCTATCAATATTGCATGTGGAGTTATTGTTGCAGAGGCACTTCTGGAGACTACTAATATTGCATGTATGAGGAAGTGAAAATGCTCTACTTCTAGCTGATTGGTTAGTGGAAATTTCAGCAAAAAGCTGATTGGAGGATCTCTGGTGCCCTCCTTTAGACCCTAGTTACTGTCTAAGTGTATTATGATCGATTCATGTGTTCACAGCATACTATTTAGGCAATATGATTCTGGTTGTTGGTGTGTAGCATAGCACAGGAGAAAGAGGAAAGGTTTTTAAATGCTTTAGGGTCACTTGATGGTATTTAAAGAGCCTGTAATAAATAGTTATTAACTTAACATTTCTGTACATTACTGCAGTTTACATAAGCAGTTGGTTACAGTAAAATAAAAAATAAAAATGGGAAACTTTAGAACAGGTGGACTGGCAATGATGATGATTAATTAATCATTAAGTTAACTTCTTTGTACACATAAAGGTGAACACTTCCACATGATACTCTATCTTAAAATACCTATAGTATATATTTTGTTGATTTGTTGATTACATTATATGTTTTCAACAAAGTTCAAATTCAAAAAATGCTCAATCGTTTTTCATCAGTGTGAAATGACATAATATCAATATATAATGCGTTGCCTAGTCTGTAAACAAGTCATAATTTCATCAACAATGGTGGAAACACTTCCACACTGCTTCACGACGTCATGAATGGCATACTGTGTATTTAAATGGCTGAAGTGGGTAATGATATGTTATAATTTAACACAGTATTAAAGATGTACGTAATCTATTACATTTCTTAAAGAGTACTGACGTTATATGTAAGGTATGCTTTATATAATATGTAGAGCCTGGCTGATAAATCGGTCTGTCGCAAATTTGTATGTTAATATCCATGCATATGCTTGCTAATATTATGCAATATACCTTACAGAACATGCAACAAAGATACTTCTCTTCTCAATTTTATCTTCACATATTTTGTAACTTCTTATTCATAACAAGTCAAGTAAACTTAACTGCTCAGTGCATGGACATCAGTGAGTGTTATTGGGTAAAATACCAAAATCGTTAAACGGTAAAATATTTTTCCTCCTTTACTTGCAGTATTTCAGTTCCTAGTTTTTCTTAACCACATTTTATGGATCATCTATGAAACATACTGAGATACTATCGTATAAAGTACAAAGGACTGCCACTGACAGTATGTAGGCACTCAATGAGATATAACCACTCTTATTTCAGTTTACCCAGCCAGTTTAATTTTCCTCACGCTGCCATTTCCAGATTCTGGAAGTAGGATTACTCACACTGTGTTTCCAAAAACTTTGTAGGTCACGTAGATAAGTATGGAACCACTAATTATTTTTCCTAAAGGTCGGTGTCCAACATTGGAGCACGCTATGATAAAACCTCCATTGAAAAGGCATTGGTAACTCTAATTAGCAGGGTGGTGACGGCTACCTGGGGTTAGCTGGAGTAGTTGAATGGATGGTCACTCAGTCAAGGAAAACCACCCTGGTGTTATGCAGCGATCAGTCCCATATTCTTAAGCTCTCCCTAAAGTGTGAAACCACTGGGACTGCACCCCTCCCCCTTAACTGCTTGGTCCGCCAAACTCTCATGGTCGCCAGGGACGACCTTCGGCTGCAGCTGCCAATCACTAAGAGCCATGGCAGCAAGAGGTCTCTCAGAGAGGAGCCTATTGATTTTCCAGTTAGAGCCTAAGTAGTGTGTGCTATAGAACTAACGGACAGCCCAAGCAGGTATGTCATTATCAATGAGCCCAAGGAAACGGATCCCCTCGCTAGCACTCATTCATTTTGGTCTCCGTCCCGTCCTCGTTCCCTCCTCCCGTCTCTCCTTCATGCCATTTCACCATCCATTCCCTCTGCTCTCCACGTCCACTCTGACAGAGTGCATCCTGAGATGGTCAATAAATTGCTCAGCCCAGACCACAACTAGCAGAGTGATGGGTTGGGATGACCTTCTTCCTCTTTCTTCCCCCTGTTTTTCCTTCACTCTTTAACTGTCCTCCCCACCTCTACAGGTACAGCAATTACAGCACCTGGAGGACATAAAATGTTTCCGTTCAGGACGCCTCATCATCACAGACGAGTTTCCCCTTTTCGAGTCCTCAGCGTTCAGGGTCAGTTTAATCTCAAGCATCGATCCCACGCGGCCCACTCTGGCTCATCCAATCATCAAGAAACCCAATTATTATCATACGGCTTCCTCACTTCACCTCCTGTTCTTTTGTCCAGTCCCTGTCCAAGGCTTTGGGAGCTGTTCAACTCAAAGACATGTGCAAATAATTAGGAATGATTTAAGACAATTAGAGGAGATAAGGCCAAATAAAGGGTTTAAGCTTCCTAAAGTGTATTGCTGTTTCCCAGTAGACCAGTAAAGACTTATTGCCTTTTCTACTGTTCTTTATCTCCAGGTTCTCCTCAAAGTGAATACACATCTTTGTTTTCTCTCCCTTCTGTGTCTCAGACCACAGTGATGATTGTGATATAATGTCTCATATTTCACTCCAGTTGTTTGAGTGAGGTTAAATCGGCGATGATGAACTCATTCTGTAGCGATGAGGTCAGTCCCCTCACCACCATATGTGCAGTGTTTTAAAAACGTTAGAGAAAGACTTGTTAATGATGGGTTTCAAAGCTTTTTGAGAACCTGAGATCCTCATTTCTTCTCTTGCCTATAACCTACTCATTCATTTCATGGTCCTCTGTTTTTCTGGCCTTTGTCAAACTTTGACATTAAGACCCAAGTAACATCTTTCTTTCTCTATATTAGTTTAAGCTTCATCTGATCTGATTTGGTGGTACCAACACGGATCCATTTTTGAACCTTTTCAAATCATAGCAAAACATTAATTTATGACGCACCAAACTTTAAATCAGCCTTAAAATTAGGATTACATTTCAACCCTGATTAAATTTAAATTCAAACCAAGACTAAATGTGTTTCTGCCTGATGAGTCGCCATGAGTACTCTAACTAGCTAATATTTAAAGTGTCAGGTTAGTTTTTACCCCTCAGCCAACTGGCCAAAGGGTTATTGTAATCATTTTGCCATCTCTCTGTCTGTCTGTCTGTCTGTCTGTCTTGTCTGTCCATTCAACAATGTAAATGCATTATCTGAAGAATGCATTGAGATATCTGCACCAAATTTGTACTGTGGATGCATCTTGACACAGAGCAGAAGCCTATTGAAAATAGGTCCATTCTGGTTGAGGGGTATTAGTGCACAGCACGTTATGTTTATTTGTGCAACGGAAGTGTTCTTAAAAGTTCTGCATTTTGACATGTTTGTGTAGTATTGTACATTTGTGTTGGTTTGTTTGTTAAGCTAAAGCTGGTCGTTTGTTGACATTAGCTAACTCCACTTCGACGCTAATAGTAGCTGTTAATTGTGCACTGTTGCTGTCATAGAGGATCAGAAGAAAAGCACTGAAGAACTTAAGGAAAGCATAAATATTTTCATGCAAACAACATGCCGGTTGCCCTCCATTGAGATTAGTGCACAGGCTGTTTATGACAGACATGAGCAACCAATACAGTTTTAATGTACGTACACAAGCATGTAATATATCCAAGTCTTATTTTGTAGTGTTACTCCATTAAGTTTTTCTCAAAGAAGGAAAAAAGAAAAAGATGTAAAGGAAATAAAGCAATATTACCTTCATGCATCTCCTCTGAGCTGACAAAATTTTAGTAAATTTGGGTTAGTTTTTAATTGTGTCGCAGAGCTTTGCTTAATTTTAAACCTGGATTTTGCTCAACTCTGATTCGACTTTGTCTCAGCTTTATTTCTTCAACCCAGTCTTAAATTATATTTTACATTTTAAGCAGATCTAAGCTCTTGTGACAGGCTGATGAATCTTTGCAGAGGGTGGTAACCAGGTAGGACAGTTTGGAGAAAGACAATTGCCACATTGGTAATCACATAAAGAACCATTAGACACGGTGTCATCTGGCCACCTAATGATGACTAATGTCTCCCCTCCAGTTGCGCTTCACACATATACACACTCACAGATGCACATAAGCCCTTCTCCTTTTGCAAATAAACATGCCTGCACTTTCCATTTGTGACCTGACTTTGGACCTTAACACAGCCACACACCAATGTGGCAGAGACCTGGCTAACACTTAACCAAACACCTCCAGACAAAGAGCAGCCGGCCACTATTTGCACCTGAGCCTAGCCCCTCCATCATGCTCCATCTCTGGGTTTGACTCGGCCAGTCAGGGGGGCAGGTGCCTCCCCTCCCTCCGTTTGATTGATCCCCCTCTCTCCGTCATTTATTCCCTTCGTCTGCCTCTGACACACGTGTCAAATGCAACACAGCAGCCTGATGGATAGGCCTGTTTATGGATGCCAGTCTGCCTGGTAGGCTACTGATATTACAATCAGCACCTGTGTACCTGCTGTTCACACAAGCTCTGTTATTCAGCTGAGGTCAGGGAGACGCCAGGCTCCGATTGAAAGATCGATGTCCAGCCGAGCATATTGGAAATTGGAATTGTAAATGTGGTTGGGTTTGTCAGAAACGTTTGTGCTGCATTTTGGATGATAAAACTAGATCCATATGTCACAGACTTTGAATCAAGATCTGTGTTGCTGGGCTTCCTTTCACGTGGACGGAACAGTTTAAAGGCACAATGACTGGACAGGCCCTTGATATTGGTTAGAATTTCTTAGAAGGAACCATGAATATTTCTAACATATAAGTTGATTGTGCTGATATGCATCCAGTGTAAAGACATGTCGTGTACCAAAGAGCAGAATGTTACAGTGTTGAATTCTGATGCTTCCATTGCCATTATGGTTAATGATCCATTCAGTCTGGTTGAAATGGCACATCCATAGGGACACACGGCAGATTACTTTCTCATCCAAGACCCCCTTATTGCAGACATCAGCACAACAAGGCTCTCACTGCAGTACAAAGACTCTAGAATAAAATGCTTAAAAAAACAAAATCGTTGTCACTTGATATTATCCTAATACTATAGTATCAAATCAGAAAGAAATAATTTAATAGTGATGCCAAGTTCTTGCATCACTCAGAAATAATTTTCTTATATACCTACATTTTACTGGAGACATAATAAACATCTGGATTTTGTTTAAAGGAAAGTAGTTCTTCCAGGTTTTAGCCTTTGTTGCTTACGGGGTAGTTGGTGTGGATGACAGACATGTAAAATCTATTGCAGACTGGAGTCCACATCCTGACTGTAGGTGTTTTGTAAAATTACATGTCAATAAATTATGTGCATCACCACTTTGTATTAAATCAAGCCTTGACATCTTTTCCTAAACCCAACAAACCCATATAAAAGCTTGATGCTGTCATCAAAATAAGATGGAATTCTTTACTTTAGTGAAACTGTTCTCTGTAGTAAAGCATGGAGTCTACATTTACAGTCAGGATCAACATTTGTGGTGGTTCAAAATGGCCATAATTAGTAATATTTGATGATTTTGTTGAAATTATGAAAACAATGTGGGCTCATGAAGGTGTTCCTGATGTACACTTATTAAGGTGAGAATTTTTAGAGAATTTGTACTCATCTCTGTCAAAAAATCACATGGGTAACTTCTTGAAAATAAACTCTACATCTTGAGTATCCAAGATGTCTTCCAATTCTTTCACCCTATTACAGTTGTAACTCTCGGAGCACTTGTCACCGATAAATCCGTAGCTGCAATTGAGTCACCTTCAAATTCTCAAAAGTACTCTCAGGCCTTTTTTTTTTTTTTTTTTTTTTTTTTTATTAAATGCCCTTTGTTTCCCGTCTCCTTTTGCTTAACCATCCCTAGGACAACCGTCCCTGAATTCCCCAAGATGGGTGTACTTTTCACCCCACACCCACTTAAGCTGGTGACAATAGCCGGATTAGAAAAGAATTTACTTCAACGAAGCTTCGCACCAACCCCAAAAAAAAGCCTATCCATCACTAAATGGCAAAATGGGAGATTGAAGGAAAGCGGGGAGAATGCGATAGGAGCCGGTCAGCGATCTTAACCTGTCTGATGTTTGCCATGGCAGCTTATAGGGGAGTGGACGGCCAATCGCGCGGAGTCTTAAACAGCTCTGGTGCTTCAGAGGTGGCTGTGGCCTGTCTCCTTGATTTTCTGAATTTCAGTGAAAAGCATATACATTCCTTTTCTTCTATTCCTGGTGTGCGAGTGTTTACTGATGAGCATGGCGAACCAAGGAGGGTATTTAAACTCATTCTTTCCCGTCTCAACAGGTGCTCTGCAATATCTTGAAGGCCCTACATATGGCTGTTGGTGCTTTATAACAAAAAAAAGAAAAAAAAAAAGTTCAGTTGTACTTGAATCTACTATACATGAGTCCTCTTCATGTATTGTCCAGCATCAAGTTAAAATAAAAACTCAATCACTTCTGCATTAAATGAATGCAAAGGTAGCAAGAAAGAGATAGCATATTCCCAGTTGGTGAAGTCTGATGTATTTCTTCCATTTAATCTTATCCATCCTTTGTTTCTCATTACCTTTGTGCAAAAAGGCTGGACTTTGGAGCCTCAATCTGAGCTGTGATGACGGCTTAAGGGACAGTTTTGTAAATGTGTTCTAGACTGGTCTCAATTTGCTTTTGTATTATTCTAATGCAACAGTTTTATTAATGTAAAATCTGGTTTGTTTTAAGTCTAAGGCAATAGCAATCCTACTCCCAGTGTAAGTTAGAAGCAAGACTGATATTACCCTGGTGACCACCATTAAATTAACTGGCAAAAGATAAAAACACAGGTTCTGCTTTTTTAGATAGTACTGTGGAGCAAGAAATGACAAGATAATATGCTTTTCGAATATAAACAATACCCTGCCTGAGTTTCGCCAGTAGAATATCTTGCATCTATTAAACTTTCTACTCAGATTAAGTTTTCTACTGCAGTGTACTGAGCTGTGTGGCTTGGCACAATCACACATTTTTTTTTTTTGGTTTAAATTGCCTTGCTTACCCAAGCTAATTAGTCCTACTTAAAACACTCAAAAACAAACAACTTTGTGCGATAGTTGATTAGATCTATGCTTTAGTCATGTCTGTTTTTATTAAACTGTGCCCTGGTCTCCTATATTTAAATATGCCGTCATATTTTTTATCCGTTGGCGTTCCAGAATGCATTCCTTGTATAATTGTCCTAAAACATAATTCTTATGCATTCATAACACTTGAGGCATGTCTTGTAAATGTCTGATAAATTTTTATTCCTGTTTAATATTGTGTTTGTGTATTTCTTCAACTTCGTCCATTACTCTTTTGTGCAGTGGCTTTGCTATCTTATTACTCTATGAATTAGGGCTTTTCTGAGCCTTTTGCCCTATAGCCTCTATGCCCAGAGGCTGAATATTTAATGAGTTAATGCACTGAAGTCCTCACTTCTCTACCAATTAACCCCAAGACCACTGCAGCATTTCCCTAAATCCACACAAGATCTTTTTTTTGTCCCCACTTCAAAAAGGCTAAGCACCCAAGGAAAGGAAAATAGAAAAGACTAACCTGTTAGCAAACAGTGAAAAGGGACAGAAAAGGGTTTAATCCTTATTAGGCTAAATTCAGACTAAGTGGCCCCGAAGCCCCTTTCAAAGGGGACTCTCTTTGGGGAGTGCAGACTCTGACTGGGTAACGTTTGGGACTGAATGCTTTGAGCCTTTAGGCTTCATAACCTCGCAGTCACTGCAAGCTGGGCTTGTTTATTTTGCTTTAATTCACACTCGCAGCTTCTTACTTGTGTTTATTTTTTTTGGACCTCGTAGTTTGTTTTACTTCCCTCGAGGCAAATGTACCTTTATGTGTGACCAGTGATTACATCTTGAATTAGTTACATAATGGTAGAACAATATTACCCATCAGTCACTGGTGGTGCCTCCTTACACTGCATCCTGTACTGAATAAGGTTTTATTCTCTGTAGTTGCCTTTAAACACAGTTTGGTGGATCTTCAAATGTTGCTGTTGTACATTTCTGCAAACCATGGACACAATCAGGTAGAATCTCAAAATTTCTGGACCAGAAATTTCTGTCATATGAACATTTTAATATGGCTCGTATATACCAGCATTATCTTGCACTTATCTCACACTTGTAGCATCAGTGTTGTTAGTTATTTCTAATGCATTTCATGTGTTTTCTCTGAATTACCACACAGTTATGCTTCCATTAAGCACTGATAGCCCTTGGTATGAAGTAAAGAGAAATACTAGGGCTTGGTTTAAGACTGAAAAAGTGAATAAACCGAAAAATGAATAAATGAACAAATAAATAAAACTCAAATTATGGGTCTGTAGGATGATACATACTTAGGCTAAATGGAGATATTGTTTGTGTCCATGTTGTAACTTTCTTTTACCAACCAGGTTGCACTTTTTTTTTTATCCCATAGTTTCTCAGTCATAGATGGTTTCCAGTTAAGGTGGATAACAGAAGGTCCTGCAGAGTCACAGAGGCTACACGATAACCACTGGAGTGTGAAAGTAGAGTCATGTGGCTTCACTGTGTTTGAGTCATATGATTCCAAGTGATGGTAAACTGTTTTGTTAGAAATGACGTATCTATTTCCCCAACACTTAAGCACCTTATACATGTGATTCCTCCATTTGATACCTCTTTCATGTCATCTTTTTACATGTTGAGGCATCTCTTTTTGTCCTGTCCTGCATCTAAAGTACCCTCGTTTCTTCACGCTCTCTCTCCTCTACCTTTTTTTTTTCTGGCTATCACTCAATCTCCAAAAACAAAATCTGTCTTAATTGGCTCCAGAGGGCTCCAGGAGGCTTTGTGTCAATGGCGATGAGGGTCCTGATTGGTCCAGAGGCTCAGGAAGCCAACAGACCCTTGTTAGTGTGTCAGGGGCTCTTTGCTTGCTCATTAGTCCGATGAACTCATTTAATGATGGGGGTGACAAGGCCTTGTTTACCAGTGTGGAACAGAGGGGTTAAGGCGGAGGGGGAGGAAGGGAACAAGAACATGGGTAAAGAACACGGCTGCATGAGACTGGCAAAAACAGAGAATGCAATACAATGCATATTGCTGTTTTTAAAAAGGTGACTTGTGTCAGATAACTTAAATGGCTTCTTACTGATATGGTGTTAACACATACTCTTGCTTTGGATGATGTTCTGATCATCTGTATCTTCACAAACTCATGGAGTAATAGTGCAGATTTAAATAATCACACTGGTTTCTGTTTCTGGACATTGTCATCCCTGCTGCCAAAATAATTCCATACTGACAAAAACGTTTTGTTTTTGTTTGTTGCAACCATATCTTTATTGCTTACCGGAGGGCAACCATATTGGTCAGTTCGTATGTCTGTCTGTCTGTTTGTTTATGCGCTCTAGCGGTCACATTTCAAACATTATTGATATCAAACCATGACCAAATGATTTGCCATGGTCTCTAGTCGACTTGATTAGTTTTTGGCAATAGTAGGCCAAAGTACAGCTGAGATGTAGGCCAAAGTTGGAATCAAGTGCCTAATTTGCATATCTTGAAAATGGCTACTATCTTGAAAACTTAGACAGATATTGACTAACTTTGTATTATCGACTTATAGGAAGTCGGATATGACCTTTCATTTGGTACCAATGTTGTTGACCTTGGATGACCTAGAAAGGTCAAACGCAAGGTCATGATTTTCAAGATACTCAATTTTTGCCCAGAACACTCTGTTTTGCAGATGGAGAAAAACAAAAAGGCCTCCGGCAAGCACACTGCCTATGGTGCTTTAATTTTTTGTGTTTTTCTTCTGTTCCTCAGTCATATAAAGATTGTAGTCAACAACTAATGTGGACAGGGCCTATTTTGCCTCTTTGATATGCTAATTGTAAGTTCACATTGTCTCAGTGTTTTCCATTGTTTTATGGTTTGGCTGTTCATGGTCCTGAACTGACCTATAGGCACAAAAATAATAACACAGTCATCACATGCAACATGGAATCATACAAGCCAACACAGAGGCCACTGAAGGAAGCATTTACAGTTTCATTTATAAGTTTATATCAGCAAGTGATGTGGTAGATAAAGAGAAAGCAACACCTGCCAGGTCAGAATTAGGACTAAATATGCATTGGCAAGTCACAATAATTCCAATGTTACTGTTGAATCTGATATGAAAGTGGCCCAAGATCCAACTCCATGTGACCAAAGATACAGGACATCAACAACCTGAAGCGAAAAAGATCACTGACACCATTGATGAGGCTGTGATACAGCCAACATGGAAACAAATCCAGTACCGTCTGGATGTGTCTTGTGCAACTAATGGTGTCCATATAGAGGTGGATTAAATGAGGCAAAAAAAATTCAATATCTGATTTTTATTTTATAATCATTTCCACAGATTTGTTTATTGATTTGCTTTTTTAATACATTTGTTAAATTGTAAAGAGACTTTGTGGACACCCTGTACAGCCCTTTGAAGGAACAGGGACATTTTTTGGTATAGTAAACAAAAAATAGCTTTAGTATTTTTGTGGGTGCATCAGAAGACAGTATCACCGAAGCCCTTACAGTAAATGTCAGCTTATATTTGTCTGTGCTTGCTTTCTCATTTGCCATTGCAGTAAAAGCGCCGCTGGCGTCTCGGTCCACTGGAACGATGGTTATTGTCGATGGCTTGATTCTGTGGTCAGTCAAGTGCGGAGGAGTCACAAACAGTGTTGTTCTGATGTAGCTATGCGGCGTTTAACTCTGCGTTTGTGGATTCTGAATACAAATTAGGCAAGTCTTATTTAATTTGTAGAAGTCCTGGAGATCTGTACATAAAAGTCATGCTGTGAATGCTTGTGTGGGGGTGGAGGGATGGGAGGTGGACAGCTTTTGTGAGATGAAAAGCAATAAGAAACTCTAACATGCTGATAAGTCCACAGGTTTTTCTTTTTTTCTTTTTTTATGAATTCTATCAAGTCCTTGCAATACTGCTTGTCCCTGGTCTCTGTTTTGATGTTGATGGATCACCTCTCTTCCTCCCGCTCATTAATTTCATCACCTTATCTCCCACACCACTTCATTTGACCAAAAGGTAATAATAAATCCCTCATCCATTATCCTTTAACTGAGGCAGCCATGCGGAAATACTTAATAACAGGCAACAAATTGAACTTCAATCACCTCATTTTCTTTCAAAGATGCAGAGCACATTAAACTGAAGGGCCCAATATGCATATATCACTTGCGTAAGGTTGTAAGCATTTATTTATGTATGAAGTTACAATCTGACTTTTTTTTTTTTTCAATTGTCACATTGCCCACAAAGAAGAATTTACTTTTTTGGTAATTGGCAGTGGCTTCTGTCCTCTTCAACTCAAGGGTCTTATCAGCCCAAAAACACACACCCACTCAGTCTGCCCGACGGCGGAGGCAGTTGAGAGCCTCATCTATCTTGAACCACGCCGCTGATGGTCGGGGCTGTTGCTCCCTTAACTCTGTCTTGATTCAATGCAGTTTCAATTAAATTTCATCTGTGTCACCGTGTTCTTCCGCCAGACTCTACCCGTGTTTGTAAAGAGAATGTAGTTGGTAAAGGTTTGGGAAGGAAAGGGCGACGGAGAGGGTTCACTGGCAAAGGACCGTCTGCGAGATTCAGCAGTGACAGTCGTGTGTGTGTGTGTGTGTGTGTGTGTGTGTGTGTGTGTGTGGTTACACACCGTAGCCACAGTCACCCGGTCCCTCTTCATGTGTCCCTCTTCATTCCGCAGTCTTTTGGGCATCTGACAAAGACAAACGACAGTGCTTCAGAAACGAGCAGCAGCCCCACTGCACAAACAGGTTGAAAGAGGAGGGAGAGGGAGACACAGAGAGAAACCAGTGCAATCAAGGCCAGATCCTTTGTTTTCGGTTGGGCCGTGTCCTCTCGCATGACGCTCTGAAATTGATCTGGAGACGCACCGGGCCTGAAATCACGGATGTTGTTCCACTTGAGACAAAACATCAATAAAACTGTGATTTATACTCCACAAATCATGCTGACATATAAGCTGTGATATGTTTGATATTCCATTTTTGAAATCTAATCTCTGCTCAGGTTCTTCAGGTTTAATTTTAAAATGAATTTGCCTGTTTTGTTAAATAGTAAAACCTATGTTTTGCCGAACATAGAACAAACGGTGGCCTGAATTGTATCATTTCTGCTTGGAAATACATATATGTTTTGTTGACTTGAGGACTTTCATTCAGAGAAATCCATAGTTTTATTCAATGTAATGGCACATTTCACTTGGTCACATATCAGTGGTGCCATATCCTGTTTATGGGAAATGCGTGTATAAATAGTAAAAGTATAATCAGAATTTGGGTAGTAACAAAGTACAAATACTTTGTACCTAAATGGAGTTTTCCAGTAGATGTACCTCCACCAGGCTAATGTGAATATTAATGTAATGTTAAAAAGTATCTTACCATTAGATACGTATATTCATCTAATATTTTGGTAGTATGCAACGTTACATTAGCTAATGCTACCTGCGCCTATTCCATTACAATGAAATGACATAACTTGAAAATAAATCACTAAATGTAATATAAATTAAACTTCACAACATTGTCTAAAACCATGTCTATTGATTTTGTTTTGACTGTGTGAGTGTTAGCAGCAGACATTACACATTGTGCGTTGAAGTGCCGCTGTAACATTACTATCTCTTTGAGCTTGACTCCAGCGTTACTATCTATCACAGAAGGAACTGGTGCAACCATAACTCCAGCTTGGACAATAACTTCCACCCCATTGTAATTTGTCCAGACGTGGTCAGAACGGCTCGAGCATTACAGCACGGATAGTTTGTCACTATGCTTGTCACCCACTCAGCTTTTTCATCTGCAAGGGAAAGGCCGATGCCGATAGGGACAATGATCCCAGGAACATAGAGTACTATTTACAGCAATTCCAGGAGATTCATTGGTGCAGGGAAAAATATGATATCTGGCTGCCTCAGCTACTGTCATATCTATCTGAGTAATCAGCGACTGCAACTTCATCACTTCAGCCCTGGGTGTCTTCTTGACACCCGTCGGGAGGTCTGTGAATGTACTCCTGGGGATGAAATAAGTCAACTGCTACCATTTGAAGGTGAAAGGTTACTCTGCAGCAGTCAATTGTCACACACCTGAAAAAAGGAATTTCATTTTTTGAGCAGACAACAGGACGAAGGCGTTTCTGAAAGATTGAAAACATATAGAAGGTTTGCAGCGGCTGGCAAGGAAACGCTTTGGTTAGGTTTTTTGACATCACTGCTTTAGAGGGAAAAGAAAATGATGATAAAAAAATGAAGTTTTATAATAAAACACAACAGGACGAATATTTGCAAGAATTTTAAGGGTATCAAATATAACATGGAGACCTGATTTAATAGACATTTCAAATATCCTATTATTATTATTAGTATTAGTATTATTATTAGTATTAGTATTATTAGTATCATTATTATCATCCCAGTGGTGGAGTGGTTGGTTGTACTGATCATGAACCACAACATCTCTGGTTCAACTTCCGGTCAAGGTGACCTTCACTCTTTTGTCCTTTTTTGTCCCATTGCTTCTATTTTGTTCATAATCAAATAAAGGTATTAATAGCCTGAACCAAATCTTAAAAAGATCAACTAGTGTTTATCTTTCAGTTCTTTATACTGGAATTAAGCAGGGCTGTCAGTCAGTTATAGATATTAACTAATTAATCACGTGTGGTTAATTGTGATGAATTACTTTTTCTTCTTGAGACTGAAACTTGTCGTAATGTGATCACGAAATTAATGTAGAGTCAACGCGAGCATATTCACATCTAATACAGGAGATACAGGTCAACTAATTGATCCTTAGGAGGAAAATCAATAGTATATTACATTATATTGAGTCCGTTTTCAGTTTAGTCTCCACTCTGCCTTCCACTGACTAAAGTTTGGTTCACTATGATTTCACTGGGGATTAATACAGATGCAGAATAATTATTATATTAAATATAATTATTGCACATATGGTTTAGTCCTCCTCTATATTCAGTCAGTTATTGAGAAAGACGAGTGTGGTTATATTGTAAGGGTACCAATGTATATTTGATATTATATTACATTTTCACAGCATTTCGAAGTGTTTCTGAATGTGTTGCTATTAGGTACAGTATGAGTCTTCGTATGGCAGTGTCTTTTCATAGTCATTGTTTGGTTTATTTTATTTTAGACTGTAGCAGAATGTTACCACTGTGTTATGAGCTTCAGAAATGCTTAGGAAATTGCGTCTTGTGCGAACACTACAACAGTATTTAACAGATTCATGTTACAGAACTATTTGATTCAGAGAACGTTTACCAACGTGCCACACAGAAATATAGTTAAATAGCTCAACGCTGGCCATATGTCAGAAACCACAGGAAGTAAAAAAAATCAACTGTGTTCATTTTTATATAAGCATTTAATACAGATTAGGAATAAACGCCGTGATTGAAATGCTCTGGCTCCATTTATCAGTATTGCAATATATTTGGGTGCTTTTTGGCTGATGGGCCCCAGCCTCCTACAGACATTGTAGTGGTTTTCATGATTAAATATGTTTTTGTTTTTGCCTGTGCTGCACTGTCTTGACTGTGCGGTTGGCTACAGGCTGATGGCGACTGGTATAGTCATCTCCAGTCCCTGTTAAGGAAGATAGGAGGCGGGTGGATGCAGCCCCAGCCAGCTTCTCCAAGCCACTAATCCACATTTAATTGAACTCCAGAGACTTTGAAGTGAGTCTGTGATGCAGGCAGGTCTTATTCCTCAGAGAGATGGAGAGGGAGAGGCTGTCCTCGGCTAAGGGCCTCAGCTGGTCCTCTCCGCCGTCCCCTGCCTTTAATGAGCTCCTTTAACTTAACACTAGGCCTAGCTTGCTAGCTTGCATTTGAATATTTTTGATTAATAACAGCCTCTGAACCATGCTGTGACAACCTAAAGTGTCCCTTTTACCTTTCTACCACATCCCTGTACGCCCCCCTGTCAGCCGCCGCCTTTGAAACTAAAAGCACAGGGTGAAACAAAAGCCTAGTTAACAAAGCAGTGCTAAGTGGGTTAGCGGCAAATCTAAATGCTGGATTAGTAGGAGTACGAATCGCAGGGGCAGGGCCAAGCATCCGAATCTGTCAGACATTTTGACAGCCATCAGAACAAGTTGCTATGACAGCCACTGCAGACTCCACAGGGACGCGCTAAGCTCAGCTCATCGGTGCATTTTAAAATCTGGAGCTAGCTAACATAATATTATTTGACCCCAGTGCCATTGGAAATACAGAAACACTCTAATCACGTTTAACATAAAATAGGCTATTAACCTCATACTTGGGTGAAATTATAACAGTGCGTCAAAACAGCCATCACACTGCCTGTGTATTTTACTAGCCATAATATGAATTGTGTTTTAGTGGACTAAATGTTTCCGTCCCACCGTTCAGCAGAATAGCACCTATTCTCCTGCTGAAGGAATCTCTTTTTCATTGAGGCCGATCAATAGAAGACATTAATCGTGCTGTTCATGATGTCCTGCCATCGTTGTGTGATAAATGAACCAACACAGGCCACTTTGTGCTCTTTATTTTCCTCCTCTTTTCCTTAAATCTTCGTTATCTGGTTTTACCCTTTTATATTTTATTCCTTATACTGTTTTTTTTTTTTTTTTTTTTACTCACCCCCTCTCTTCTTTTTGTATTCTAGATTCTAGCCTATACTGAGGGTCTTCATGGAAAATGGCTGTTCACAGAGATCCGTGCCATCTTTTCCAGGCGCTACCTATTGCAGAATACTGCTCTGGAAATCTTCATGGCCAACAGAAGTAAGACAGTATATTTGAACATTTGGATTTTCAACAAAGAAGCATATTTGTGTTGACTATGCAATGAGTCCATGCCATATGAAGGCATCGTATCCTCACAAAACTGGATGTTCCTGTGTGTGTGTGTGTGTGTGCAGCGGCAGTCATGTTCAACTTCCCAGATGCACCCACAGTAAAGAAGGTGGTCAACAGTCTTCCTCGTGTTGGTGTTGGCACCAACTTTGGCCTTCCACAGACCAGGTTAGAGACACAAACACGGTCACTCCTCAAGGGCACGCATATGTCTGTTGGTTGATTCTAAATACTGCACCAGGGGCGTCCAACATGAGGCCCAAAGGTTCCAAGCCGGCCCGCAAGATGAATTTGTGAAGTGCAAAAATTACACTGAAGATATTAACAGTCAAGGGTGTCGAACTCGTTTTAGTTCAGGGGCCACATTCAGACCAATGTGATCTCAAGTAAATTAATAGCATATTAACCTATAAATTTTGACTCTGAATTTTCTTCATGGTTTAACGTGGAAGAAAATATTACAATTTGCCTATAAATAATGACAACTCCAAATGTTTCTCTTTGTTTTAGTGCAAAAAATCCATTAAATTATGAAGATATTTACATTAACAAACTATCCTTTAACAATAAAATGTGAATAACTTGAACAAATACGAACAACCTGAAATGTCTACAGAAAATTAAGTGCAATTTTAACAATATTCTGCCTGTTGCTGAATGTTTTGTACCTTTGTAGAGCTGATCCGTAATGAATGAATAATAAATTGAGGCATAATGTTAAAATTGCTGTTATTTTTCTTAAAAAATGTCAGTTTTTTCAGGTTATTCACATCTTTTTTGTTTGGATAGTTTATAAATATAGATGTTTTCATAATTGAATGTTATTTTTCTTTGTATTAAAACAGAGAAATTTGGAGTTGTCATTATTCATAGGTTATTATGTTATTATTTTATTGGTTCGGCCCAGTTGAGATCAAACTGGGTTGAATGTGACCTCTGAAAGAACATGAGTTTGATACCTCTGGTCTACACTGTACCAGTATGACACATGAAGGTAAATGACAGCTTTTGCTTTCATTTATTCCTTTAAATCATGAAAAACAAATGAGTCAGTTGAGGGTTTTCACATGGTCGTTTCATACACATCTTTAAATCCAAACTGAATTTTCTGTCTTCCTTTCTTGCTGCCCAGTTTGTCCCTGAATGTCCACCCCGCCCAGTCTTTTCCACCCCTACCAAGCATAATTGGCTTCACACAAACATAGTCCAGTTCATTTATTTATTTCCATCAGTGTGAGGCAAATACTTGCTTGTAAGCCTGCAGGGCACAACCCCCCTTTACATCAGTCCGCTCCGTGTCCAGGCAGCGCTAAAAGTCAAACCTAAATGCTGGCATATGTGTTCTCTGTGGGAAATGAAAGTAGCGCCTACAAAGGCTTCGTGTGCATTTTGTGGCATATTTAATTATGTGTTTGATTTTCGTTCGGCTCATTATACGCGGGTAAAGATGTCAAATTTCCAGATGTTTTAGGGGGAATTCAATTTGTTTTTGTTTTAAACCATTAAATAACATTTAACAACAGTTGTGGGGAATATCTGTGGGTTTTCTTTAGTTCATCGTCCATTTACTCAAGTATTTGCATGAGTGTTTTTTTTTTTTTGTCAGTATGAGATGTTACATTGAGTGAATTCTGTGCATCCAGTCTGAGTAGAGAATTGTATTTATGTGTAGGTAGGGGAGCATGTATGTGACACAGAGTTAGGGCCAGAGAACGGGTGTGTGTGTGTTTGTGTTGGGCTCATTAATCAGACTGGTTTGCAGGTCAGGGATACCTTGGCTGTTTGACCTGAGGACAGCTGTACGGGGCAGTCGGATGCTTAAAGCAGCTCACACAACCAACACAGCACAATTTTTGTCATGTCTAGAGTGTTGTAGTGATAAATACATAACCATATTTGATTGTCTATTTAATATTGTAGCTTAATTTTTCTATTGTCCACCTGATTAAACTAAACCCACAGCTAAACAACCCTTGTTTTAATGTTAGCACAGACAATGTACACATTTAATTGTGTTGTGATTCACAGCAGATACAACAACACTGCACATAGTTGTATAAAAACTATTGTGTCATGCAGTACACTCAAATTTGGAGAGTTGCATTTTCACCTTTGCAAGTCCTAATGACTATAATCTCACACCCTGACAGTGATTAATTCCATCATTTTCCTTTGTTTTAATTAGATTGGGGGTCATTTGTTTCTGTCCTACGTCATATATCATGTTCGGGGCCCAGGATGTGTGTGTGTGTGCACATGCACCCAAACATATATTCACCCCAATTTATTGCATATTTGTCTTCTTAATTAGCAGCACTGTAAAATCAATAGATTTTTCATACAAGGACATTTGTATTAGAAAAGACTAATAATGCCAGAGGCTGCTTTAGTGTGTGTTCTTGTGATGTGGTGACAGCCTTTGTCTGTTTCCCGTTTTGCACATTTTTTTCCAGAGCTCACCAGGGCCCAACTACATCTAAATGATCACAACAGTTTACATATCTGTGTATTTCTCCATCTTTTTCCATATAGACGAATCTCTCTGGCCACTCCAAAGCAGCTTTTCAAAGCATCCAACATGACCCAGCGCTGGCAACGGCGAGAGATCTCCAACTTTGAGTACCTCATCTTTCTCAACACCATCTCAGGCGAGTACACAACTTAACCCCTAACTATCGAGGTCAATAATAGAAAAAAAAAAACCTTTATCTGTGCATTTTACAGCTGTTTTTGGTCTTGTATTCTGAATACATTGATGAATTATTTTGGGTTGGATGTCCAGTTCAGATCCTAATATATTTATACATTGATTTAGGTATTTATTACTTTAACACATATTGTTCTATTCCAATTTTCATGTTTCTAATATAGTCTTTAAATCCATTATCGGTTGTCCTCTGCCTCAGACTCCTTTTGTAAATTGTCCAATAGTGGAAGTAGTGGCTGTAGTCATATCCAGTATACATTTTAGTTGTTGGTTCCATAATAATTTGAATGGTTTTGACCCTTCCTTTCTCTTTCTAACTTGTTTCTTTCCACCAGGTCGTAGCTTTAATGACCTGAACCAGTACCCGGTTTTCCCCTGGGTCATCACCAACTATGACTCAGAAGAACTTGACCTCACTCTGCCCAGCAACTTCAGAGATCTGTCCAAGGTTAGACACTCAAGACTGTATCTGTCCTCCTCCTCTACCTGTCCTTTTTCCTTAATCCCACAGAAGCGGAAGGCAGTTAAGATACAGGAAGCATTTGGGGTGTGTAGTTCTTTAACTCCATCAAGGTTGTGTAATTGCCATTGATCTTAGTGAAGTGAAGCAGCACTTTAATCACCGGTGACTGATTGTTATCTTTACACAGTTGTAGCACTGTGCCTCTCATTCATTTACTCAGTTGTTTGGATCTAAGATACATGGTTGTAGTGCTTTTAATATATTTTAGCGAGTGTAATCATTTTTGCGGTATTTTTAATTTACCTGACTGCGACATTTCTGAAATTGTTTTAGTTAGTTGAGGGAGTTCTGCCCTTCGCTGTTAAAGTACATTAAAACTCTTCATATTTACCTCCCGTGCCTCCTATTTTCTGATGTAGCTATCATTTTGTGTCCATAATGCAAAGTGTGTAATTGAAATCTCTCAGGTCTGACCTTCTGAAACATTTCAGGAAGTGAAGTAACACTCCCTGGTAGCTCCAGGCATCAAATGATGGAGTTTAAAACAATGAAACGTGCCCCGAGATGCTCTCTGACACACACATGCACTCATTCACACTACTGAAACAGCTTAAAACATTCTCTCCCTCAAGTAGACATGCAATTATTATTAGTCATGTACTAAGTCACACACATATACAGATAAAGGAAAAAAAAAAAAGCACACTCTATGCAGTTTGCAAGATCTGTTTTGTATATGTATTGGTGTCCAGTAGTGGGAGGACAGAGGATTAGTTTTGGAGGAAGATGATAAAGCGACTGTCTTAACTGCTGGAACCAAAAGGGTTGAATAAATCAGCCACGGAAAAGAGGCATGTGTTAATGGACAGGGGATATGTTGGAGGAAATGCATTTCAGAGTCATACTTCAGACTGTTTGTGGAGGTCATGGGGCTGTTGATGTCCATGGAGGATGAGGGAGAGGTGAAGATATTCAGATACTTAGGGGACTGAATGAAACGGCTACAATTAGACTGAAAATACACAACTCAAAGGGCTGTGTCGATGCAAGTCTGCTGATACTCAAGCCAGGGCGTGCATTTGCTCAGTCCTAATTCCCATCCTGAATCATGATATTAACAGTTCATTTATCTCTTAGTTTCTCTCTAATGTTTTAAATGTTCCAGTTTTTAAATCCCTGTAATGCCGGGTTGGATCAACAAAGCGGAATTTTAAGGCCGATCAAATTACACTTTGACTTGAAATTATGTTGTTCCAAACCTTAAAACTATCTTAAAACAAAGAAAGATTCAATTTAAACCCCTCTTTAAACTTAATTTTGCTCTAAACCTGTATTCAGTTTAATTCTGCTCCAGCTATCTCCCAATTAGCAATGTGATCTAGTGTAATTTAAAAGTTAGAGGTGAGTTTCATGATGCTGCTGTAAGATTATGATAATAATAATAATAATAGATTTTATTTGTAATGCACTTTTCATTCAGAGAATCTCAGAGTGCTAGAGAAAAACAAGGACAGACTTAAAAAAAAAATCAGCACTCATAGGCTTTCTTAAATAGACGTTTTTATAGTTTCATATTATTTGCATATATGATGGTTGTCAATTTATAAGACAATTTTACAAGACAAGAAATATACAATTAGTTGTAAAACTGTTGAACGGTTGACTACATACCCAAAAGTCGCAGCAGTAACACTGTAATTTCTCTAGAACTTGCTCAGAGCTGCTTTAGATGTCTTTGCAGCTTCAACATGATTAGAATTAGAGTGATTTTTGCCATTTTCAATACTTTCTTACCTCACACTCAAAGATCGAGGTGAAATATGCCAATGTAACAGCTGTTTTGGTGTTGGTGACAAGAGATGCAGTCCACTTAGCTGTTTCACATAAAAATCTGTGTTAATTTGTCACAAACTGTGACTTTCTTGACTTGTAAAATTCTATTTTAAATAGACAAATATCATATGTGTACATGGCGGCACAATCAAACTGGATCACAAATGCACTTCTCCACTGACCACCATTCCTATTTGTTTAAGTTAGGTTTTCCTGTTGCAGATTGGAATGGGCAGGAATTGGGCTCGTTATAGAGCAGCCAAAATGATTTTCCCTTCTTTTCATACTTACAGGATCCTGACAGCATACAAACACATTATTTATCCATTCGTTTTAATTTGGATGAGCAAGCATCTCCATATTCATTAAATTATTATTCTATTTTGAATCACATTAACAACAATATTTATTTTTAATTGTTCCACACAGAACTCTGTTTATTTTCCAACTAGTTTGACTCATTTTATTTAAACCTAGTTTTTGTAAACTCTGATTAGAATTAATCTTAGCTTGGTTTAATATTTAATGTTGCCATCTAGTCTTGAACAAGTATTATAAGTGAAATGGTTTTAATAAGTAACTTTAGGACTTGTACATTCTCCAATTAAACTAGATAAGTTTCATACAGTACTTGTGCATTTTATTAGTTATAACATTTGTTATGATACTATATTATATTAGGTGTGTATTTAGATGTCATCTAGAAAAGTGAAAGTCCAATCTGTTCTGTATATACATTATAAATTGCATTTATATTGAATGCATTGTTTACACCTCATGCATTGTTGAATATTACGGATATTATCTTTACAATCTAATACAACAGCTCTGCACTATATAGTTATGAAATGCAAACGCACACGATCCATCCACTGGCACCTCCATTCTTTCACACTGTCCTGTCATACAGATAAAACACCCCAGCAGTCAACACCTTGTCCCTGAGGTCCTCCCCAGTCCTGCTTTCACTTTCAATCTGCTCCTCTGTGTCTCTATCCTCTCCTTTTATCCCTCCCAGTGTAGCTTTCCCCACCGTATGAGGCTGCATAATTTCTGTGTTTATCTGGCTTCATGTTGCCCAGTAGGCTGAAATGTGACAGTCGCACTTCCCTCCACCAAACACACACGGAGAGTACACACAAACATTCAGCCTCTCGTTCGGTTTCGTAGCTCGTTTCTGCCTCCACTCTTCCCTTTTTTGCGCCGCTGTAGAGTTTGGACAGCTCAGCCTCTGTACTCAGTCAACCCCTGCAGCCCCAGGGACCCCCATGAACGAAGGGGAGATGAGTAAAAGAAACACAAAGACAATCAGAGAAAAAAGAAAGAAAAGAAAGAGGAGGAGAGAGTGTAAAGGGAAAAAGAAAAACATCATTTGCTGTCCCTCCTCTCGACTGTCCTTGGAGAGCAGAAAAGCAAGCGCAGAGAAAGAAGGGAGGGAGAGGGGCCAATCTTTATTACATCTGTTTTATTCATGTTGTTGACACGCGTGTGATATCAGTGTAGAGCCACTCGACCGTGGCAGACTGCAGTGTCTGGAAAAGGGCAAGCAGCGCTGCGCAGCCACCCCCCACCCACCCACTCTGCCCTCCACAGCAGCCCCCTCCCCCAAAATTCCGCACCCCCAGTCCTAATTCCGCACACTGTTACTTTTCTTTCCACACTAATGTTTTTTGACCATCAATGCCATTTGTGTACACTATCCAACACACTGCTTGGTTTTTTTCCTGTTTTTGTTTCCTCATTATTGTTTCCGTCTGTCTGGTTCTCACCCTCCACATCTCTCTCACTCGCCTCTTATGTCATGTCGGTAGTTGTCTCTTATGGAAACAGGTCATCGGAGAAGCCTCCAGTGACATTGAGAAGCCAAATTGCCATGAACGTGTGTGTGTGTGCGTGTCACACACTGTCATCATCCCCAGCACAACAGAGGCCACACAGAATTTATGTTCCCTTCTGCCAGAGCCATTCTGACCCCAGGGACTTTCTTATCATAAACTCTAACCTCAACCTGACATCAAACGCCGACCCCCGAGATAACATTGTAGTCACGATAAGCACACACTAGAACTGACTGCAAGTGTTGTAACTCTCTGCAGTTTCTTAATACTTCATACCTTTGCATCCCAGTTCTCCACACCCTTTCAGTCTCCTCTCACAAATGTCTTTTACATCTTTTGTTTGTTAAACATTCCAACACAAAGCTCTTTCTCTTTTAACCAAAGCACCTTTTCCAAACAATCACATAAAAGCAGTGTTGCTCTCCTGTTCGTAGATGAGGTAGTCTGCATTAAAATGGCAACAGACACAGCGAGGATTTATTGAGCTTTCCTTGTACCTTTGTGCTATAAGCTACTACTCACAGCCAGATCAGCTAATGGTGTATTGATTTCACCATACGCGGCCCATATGTTTATCCCCCAGGCCCTCCACACCATTTTCACTGTTTAAATAGGATATTATACATAAACACTCCTTTCAAAAGGCTCTTTTGATTTATGACTCAAAGCCCTTGTGATGTTCAGATTGTCGGTAAGCTATTACACTTCATCACTGGTCACCCATTATTGTTTTAAAATCAAAGTAGCACTGCTTAATGTCCTTGTAATAGTTCTCGGAAGGTCCTTGTTGGTCATTGTGGTAGTTTTTCTCCAAGTGTAGGTACACTTTCATTAAATACTTGTGTTCTGGAGCAAAGTGTTTTGTGTAGAGCGCTTAGTTAAATTATATTTAAAAAGAAGTCACTATAGAGAGTATTTTAAGTAGGCTTCACTGTGTATAGGTAGCTCATAATCTCCACTTGAGACCCTGTTTAGGTCACTGTTTAGCCACTGTGACATTACCCAGTGGTTCAGTGGATTACAGTGTGTGGCATTTGGCCGCTGCCGTCTTTAGAGCCAGATTATTTGGACATGTAGGCACAAGTGCAGGGCGAAATTTGCCAAGCTAATGCCACAACTAACTTGCTGAAATAACCTACCTCTCTGCTAACCAGGAACGTTGCTGTTTAACACTACCACATCATTTCACGCACTTAAATGTTAACACTTAGTTGTCTTTCTTAACAGTAATGCCAATTACACGTAATCTATAAGCACTTTGTGTTGCATTTATTTGTATGAAAAGTGCTATATAAATAAAGATTGATTGATAAAAACGCCAATTAGCATATTAGCAGACAAGATGACAAACCATTTATTACAATATCAATCTGAACACACCAGGTTGTAATTAAGTAACACTGAATTTCATTAAACACTGCCATCAAGTCGTAATTTAATATTTCTAAGTGAATGTGAGTCAATTGGAACAAGGATTTTTTTTGATGGCAGCATCTAGTGGCTGTCTGTGGTATTACACTTTGACATAAGGGCTTACATTTCATACTGTAGTTGTTTCCCGTTGGGCTCCAATGCAAACCTCTCATATCGCCCTGATGCTTATACTCGACGATTAATTATAATTTGGTCGTAAAAATGTGTTTATTCATTATAGAATTACGGTTGTCTTTATCATCGCCATTACATTTAGCTTTAGTTACTGGTGAATTTTTCACTGCAGTACCTTTAAAATTGCTCTGTAATACCATCCGCGTCTACTCTTCATGAAGACTGATCCAATATTAATTCTCCAGTGTTTACCTCTGCAAAGCCCCAGCATAATTTTGTTCTGTAGTTTATCCCCAGTCTAATTAAAACTACAAGACCGAGTCATTTATCGGAGTGCTCATCAGAGTGCTTTTCTTTGCAGCGACATATTAGGCCAATCTGCGTTAGGGAGGCAGCGGGCGCTCCATCAGCACGCTGCCAGTCGCTGTGCTCTGATGTACGGCACCATCACCGTTGCTCCGATGTAGCTACTGTAAGCAGAGCGTACTAGCCCCCCCCCCCACTGTAATTTACAGCAGTAAACAATGTCAGGCTCGCACAAACCAACAGCCCCCACATGCACTCACACACAATTCTCCCTCTCTCTGTCACTGTGGCACTTTCAGTCTTTTTTTTTTTTATTTTATATGCCTCCTCTCCCTTTTCTTTTTTTAATGAGCCGACTGTTATTAGGGCTATAAATCAGACCAATGGGTGTGATGTATAATTCACTGTGTGTACTCACCCACCCCCAGTGGCCCTGAGGAAGCCCGCAGTGTATCACTGTCAGCACAGTGCTGCACAGTGTGGTGGCACGAGGCTCCTCCGTGTAAATCTATGTGCACTAGAACACTATTTCCATCGCTGCGAACATGCACACATTATACAGAGAACATCCCCAGTTCTGAACATCTAATACATGTATACAAGCATGTCCCATTACACCCACATGAAACAGTAGCCATAGCACAGATCAATATCAAAGCCAGGCCCGGGATGAGGCTCGCTGCGTGTGACAGGCACCCTATGATATGAAAGAGATCCAATTGATCCACGCCCTACCAGGCTCTCATCCTCAAAAGGCCATCATTCCATTACCATTGATCCGCTGTGTTTGTTTGTGTGTGTGTGAGAGGGAGATGAAGGGGGCTTTGAGAGAATGAGGCACAGCACAGCCGAAGACTAATAAAAATTGAACCAGTCTGAAAGTGATTTCTATAAATGAGTATTTAAATAATAGCCAGGCAGCGCAAGGTTATTGGTTTTTTGAGAGGAATGGAAAATTAATGAAATGTAACCCTTTTTTTTCCTAGGCTACAGATAGGGCAGGTGACCAGTGTATTAGTTAGAGATTAATAAAGGTATAAATTAAAGGAACCCACTGCCCTTACTATTGATATTCCTCGTAGGCAGTCTTTCATTGGAGCACATTAGTTTTCTCTGACAGACTACAGCTGCAGGGGCTCTGTTTCACAGCCTCTAAAAAGCACTCTGTGGGAAAGGATTGATCTCTGTCTGAAGGGAAACATCATCTAATATTCATTTGAAATTGCACAAAGGTTACTAGCTTCATTTGCCTTCCAACTGCTATGCTGTGGTACCCAAATGTATTCCCTGGAAAATTCAACGTTGCCTTCAAGCTCTTCCTTTTTGCTATCTTTTCTTCTCTTCATTTTTACATCACGAAGATGCTAAAGGAAGAGGCGGTTATATTTTTTTCTTTTGTAACCCCTTTTTGAAATATGTCTTATGTCTTAATGTCTCCTCAGCCTATCGGTGCTCTGAACCCAAAGAGGGCAGCGTTCTTTTCAGATCGCTATGAATCCTGGGAGGACGATCAGGTGCCAAAGTTCCACTATGGCACACATTACTCCACCTCCAGCTTCACCCTGATGTGGCTACTGCGAATTGTAAGTTCGGCTTCGATTATGTGGCTTATACTAGAAATCATTTTCACTTGGGTTTTATTTGCACAATAAAACCTCTGTCATTTAACCTGGAGCTGGAATGAGCGAAGAAGAGAAGTATAAAAATAATTAGCAATAAAAAAAAATTTGCGTGTCCAAGGGATGCGTTAATTGATGTCCAGGTTTCAACATGTTTGGCCAGTGACTAGACCATGGATCTCAGAACTGATTCTGTACCTCATATCATGTAGACAAGAACAGCAACACATTTGTGCTAACATGCCAATGGTGTAGAAGTTCTTCAGTGTGATTGAAGAACAAAATTATTATAGGTGACTTGCCAACTGAAATGAACATCACATGTCTGTACAGTAGTGGTGCCAAGCAGTTAAACTGAATATTGAGTAAACACTCAGCTGCTACTGCAATAGTGTTGAGGTTACAGTAGTAAATCACGTATGCCAATTCAACCAAATCCATATAAAATGGATTTAAGTTTACAGTCTTTTATTGATCCGTTCCAAAACTGAATGTGTTCCTCTTGGATTCATCTTCCCCGCCTCAGACAAGTTTCATAACAATTGGCACAGCAATTTTGGCATAATCGACTGAAACATGGACGCACCAACAGGTGCCCCCTTTTTGAAGGAAATCATAATGTGGCTTATACTAGAAATCATCTTCACTTGGATTTTATATGCACAATAAAACCTCTTTCATGTAACCTGGAGCTCTACAATATGAGCAAAGAAGAGAAGGTCCAATAACATACAGTTGTAGAGAAAATATAATAGATGTTTAATAGTTGATATTTTCACTTAATGAAATATTTTGCATGTTGTCAATAATAGTTCTTTGGAAAAAAACTAAATGAGAACCATAAAAAAGTGGAATCAGTAAATCATTTTATGTATAATCTCTGAACATTTGCAATCATGGTTTGTCTCTGCCACCAATATCAGACCTAAAGCCCTGATCCAGACACTGGTCCTGCTTATGATAGATTACTCCTCTTTTAGTGTTTCTTATTGTTGGCATTTGATAGATGATGTCATAGCAAAAAGACAAAAATATCACTTGCATCAAGTAGAATGTTGGCTTTTCTATGTGAATAACACAAGTCAGTAGTATATGTGATTTCATTTGTTTCTGAAAGGCACATGTAGTGTACATTGTGCAGTGCAGTGCGCTCTTTGAGAACCTTTTGTTAAATAGATGCCATCAATATTTCCGTACTACACTCGAGGGAGAGGGAGGTTACTAAGTTTCACCACAGTGCAGTTTTCTGCCGTTATTGTCCCAGTAGCTCACTGTCTCAGCGACTCCCAGTGGACTTACCTCATTGATCCTTGCACATCATTAGCGGGCTTACTCATAACCCACTTCACCAGAAACCCTCACATATAACTCTCACTTAAAGATCAAACCAAACATCAGGGCATAACTGAAAACTGTTTGTGCTATAAATGTGAACTATTTAAGTCTGTTTTATGCTTATTTGTGTCATTTTACAGTGCACCTAATCCTACTCTGTTGTTTTTACAGCATAATGAGACACTCTGGGCTTACACTTACATCTTTAAAACAGATGTAGTTCACGTCATTTCAGGCTGGACTTAATTAGCTATTTACTGTATTAGTGTTGTAGATGTGACCCGACATATTGCATCTATGTCACTTGGGGGCTATTGCGTCAGGGAGACAGCTATTGATCTGTCCTAACAAGATTATACATGATTAGAAATGCATCAGTGGCATGAGTGGATTGGCTTTAGTAGCTCAGTGGGATTACAGTTATTACACTTGTTAATTTTTAGTTTCCACTTTGTTATGAGGCGTTTAAAAGAGTACATTTTCTTTTAAATCTTAGTAATAACAACCAATGCTGAAAATGAAAGCAGTTTCCGTTTAGATAAGGACTCCATTTTTTTTTAATTCCCAGGAGCCCTTCACCACGTTCTTCCTCAACTTCCAAGGAGGGAAGTTTGATCATGCAGACCGCACCTTCTCCTCTGTATCCCGCGCCTGGAGAAACTGTCAGAGAGACACGTCTGATGTGAAGGTACTGTATAAACACTGATACATGCACACATCACATGATAAGCCTGCAAAGTTACCTTTCTTTCTTTCTGGTTGACTTATAACAAGGTTAGAAGTGAGGGGAGATAAAGCGCTAAGCACCACAGTGGAATAAATCTCCATCCAGCATCCTTGGAGACAAAAGAAGAAAAGGTTTAAAAAGAGTAATGTCCAGTCACTACCAATCATTGTCCCTTTGCAGTCAAAGCTTCTTGCTCTTCTGATCAAAGCGTTAGACTAATCCTCATCTGTCTCAGCCGTCTGTCTCAGATTCAGCCAGCTATAACCTTGACTTGAATCCCTGCCTGTTGGGCCCCCAAACTCTGCCGAGCTGTTGGATCTGCCCTGCGACGGCTCAGGTCATTCTCATACTGAGGGCCTAAGAACTCCCAGTGCACATTTTAACTGCACTCCTAAAACATTTATGACTACAGTCAGACATTCTATGTCAAAGCCCAGTTTTGCTTGGTCTCCTGGCAGCGGGTCACTGGACGGGGGAAAAGCGGTGGTGTTGGGGGTTTTGACGCGTGATTGCGTTTACCACCCCTACCCCCCTACACACACACACACCCCTTCGATAAAACATATGGATTGTGTTACTGCGTAGCTGGCCAATGCTTGATTGCAAAAGCCCAACAAGAGCCCTCGTTTGCTCTCTCGGTCTAGACCTGTCATTGTGGATCAAACTGTGAGAGCTCAACTTTAGATCAAAACAAAGAAGAAATCTGGACCACATCACTTTGTTTCCATGTTCAGTTTGAATTTTTGCATATTTTGAATGAAAGTCTGTCGACTTTATCCGCTTGGGCGAACACATTCATGTTCTAAGCAAAGGAGGAATTAGGGATGAGATGTTTCAATTTAGTATGCTAAGTATTCCATTTAGCTTTAGCATTTGAGCCATTGATAGGAGCCCTCCTTCCCAACCAGAGAGCCAAAAGCCTCCGTGTTTTCATACCCCACTGGTAAAGACGAGGTGATAATAGGTTACAACACCCAGATTCAATGTGTCTCTAGGCTGGGGGACGCTAGCGTGACCCCCGGTCCCCAATCCCTTGACCCCTAGCTTCAGCCCAAAGGCATCAGTGGGGAGAGATAGGAGAGGAGAGGTTAGAGGTAGCAACAGTGGAAGTGTAGCAGAGGAGCCCAAGGGCCAAAGCCCCTTCCACTGACCCATGACAGGACAGGATTGGGGATCAGAGGGGCTGGCCTCTGACCAGGCCAGAGCAAAGGGGCCACTGCACATAATGGTCCATGCAAGGCGAGCCTGAATGTTGGAGAGTAAAGCCCTGAAGGTTCATTGGGGTGGGTGGGTGTGTGTGTGTGTGTGTGTGTGTGTGTGTGTGTGTGTGTGTGTGTGTGTGTGTGTGTGTGTGTGTGTGTGTGTATTGGGGTGTGTGTGTGTGTGTGTGTGTGTGTGCGCGCCTCCTCCTACTCAAATTTACAGCAGGCGGCAGTCGGTGAACCTGGGTGAGCTGGAGGCCTCGTTAAGAGGTTGACCTTTAGTTTTAGGTCAGGTTTTGTGGAGTGAAGAGATTTCAGAAGTGAGGAAGTGCTGTGTTATTTTAAACCTGCGTGTTTGCTTGCTCATTTGATTAGACATTTTCACCCCAGTGGTGAGAGGTGGATGTGTAGCTCAGCTAATCTGATGAGAGAGACTTATATCCGTTTGTGAAAAATATCTGTTTTTCTGTACTTAAATAGCGCAAAATGAAATTGTTTTGACTTGTTTAAAAAAAACTGATTCTGAAGCTAACATTACTTTTATGCAGCGGTATGAGAAAATTACAAAATAAAAGCAGTGTGGATCCAATATATAATAATGCAGACTGTGCAGTTTGATCAGAATCACAGCACAGTCAGTTAATATGTGTAGGTAAATGTGGTCTATCCTCTCACAAACAAAAACAGCAACTGCTTACAACATGTCTACTCAGGAGACGTGCCTTTTATATTTTTAAAGTTGTACCTTGTTATACAGTATATCTCTAATTTGCACATATTTCTATTGCACACTATTTTTTATATATTTTTAACATATTTTTGTATTTTATTGTGTTATTAGTTGTATAGTGCTCTGTCGCTGGCAGAGAGCACTTACAATTTTTGTGCACACCTGTGTAACAATAAAGCCTATTCTACTCTATTCTATTCTAAATTTGGCTTAAGAACACTGTATGGAGTCCGTGTCACCAGTGAAGCCCTGCCATGCCCCAGTATCGTCCTGTAGTCACACTGACAACATTATCAAAGTCAAACTCAGCTTTTATTATAGACATCCTAAATCTCAGCCCTAATGGTCTTTCATTTGTCTACATTTGCATAGAAGCTATACGGTTGCTTATTTCAATATTCTAACCGAGCCCCATGAACACAGGAGGAATCTAAATCCACACACCGAGGCTCAAGTTTTAGTCTGAAATATGTGGATGCTGCCGTGCCCGTCTTGTGTGCTAGCGCCCTGACACACCAGGGCATGTCAGCTGGGTGTCAGCGATGCTCCGCTCAACCCTAATGTCACACTGTCAACATCTTTGTATCTCTCTGTCCATCTTGAAGGGACCAGTCAGCACTTGTAGTCACATAAGTACGCTCCTAGACGTCCGGGCCGCTGACAAATCCCAGCTAAACTTTGTACTATTGCTTTGGTTTAATATATTTTAAATTTGTTAACGTAACCTCCAGAGTATTGCAGTAATGTAAGACAGTGTCACAGATGTCCCCCACCGCAGTGTAAGAACAACGATGTGCTTTGTGTGTAAATTAGAGTTAAAGCCAAAAGGGAAACATGGCAATAATGTCAACTGTTTACAGCAAATGATGTATTTTACAGTCTACATGTATTTAATTATTTACATGAACCAGCCAAGCATCAAGACAGACTGGTTCATCCTGGTGTCTTGTGATTGTTCTTCACAGCAGAGGCCTAGAGGCCGACGCTGATTTATCCACATATTTTTAAGCTCAAACTCAATCTTAACATTTGCACTCATTGTGGTGAGTTCTGCTTTGTTTGGAATGACAAATGGTTAAACATATGAAGTTACGTCTCTTGTCATAACTGCTTTTTTCTATACTGTTCTGCAGTTTGAAACACTTATAGTCGTTTAAGTCAGCCAAATATAATCATCACAGTTTGGAAACAAAAATTTGGCTGACTGAAAAAAGGGAAAAGCTTTTTCTTTTTTTTTTTTTTTTTCCTCGCCGCCTAGATGCAAACAAAGAAACTGAATCGTGAAAAACCTCAGCTTGAGTGCACTAGCAGAGGTTTTGATATCTTCTGTAGTGGCCAGGCACAGAAGCAGCCAGCAAACCAGCAGTCTGAAATGTCATTTCCATGAATAACTGTACCAGTCACTGAAACCTACTCTTATGTTGTGACAAAGATGCACACTAAGCACACATATTCAGTTGGATTTAGACAGAGTTCTTGTTTTTTCCTCATCGTTTTTTTCTGCTCGTTGGTCCCTGGTATGAGGTCTTTGCACTATCTTTACCTCACTGTGTTATCTAAGCAGAGCCATCTTACTTAAAACTAGATCTAAGTAAAGGTATGGTTAGAAGTTTAGGTATACCTTGGCTAAATCCATTCTGAGTTTTTCCATTAATCCAAACAGTTAATTTTAACATAAATTCATCCTGGTATGTTAGTTATCCCAACTATATAAATGAGATGATGAGAAATTTAATAATAGCAGAGATTTTAGTGCATGTTTTCAAATACCAAGTTCACTGTCTTTAAACAGCCGTAAAGCCTCTGGAAATTGATGTCTTCATTTTCTAAACTTTACATTGGCTAATTGTCAGGCAGTGATGTACTTCAGACTTCAGACTAAAATTGAAAGAATCTGGCTTCTACTTTCTTTCTTTCTTTTTTTTTTTTGGTTGACTTCATGAAACTGATGGCATCACAAAAAAATACTTATTTGGATTTTTTTCAAACTTCATGTGAAGACATTAGACTGGAAGCTTTAATTTGACCAATAATTATTACTATTAATATTATTATTATTATATATCGTTATGACTACTGTTACTGTTATCACTTTATTATAACGTTCATCCTGTGATTATTAAACTATACATACATAATATACATACATACATACATTATTTACTATTTATTATTATTGTTGATGATGTTGTTGTTGTTTTTATTGTTATTATTATTATTATTATTATTATTATTATTGCATCATTAAAATAAAGTTGCTATATAATAGGAGTTGTTAAAACTTATGTTTGAATGCATTTAACCCAGGTTTACGTAAACATCTGACCTCAAATGGAGTCACACCGTATAAAAAGTCCCTAATCTTCTTGTTTCTAATGATGAAAATAATGCTTTTGTCCGTTTTAACGTGTCTCTTTCCCTTACCCTACAGGAGCTGATCCCAGAGTTCTACTACCTCCCTGAGATGTTTGTGAATGCCAACACTTACAACCTGGGAGTGATGGAGGATGGCACTGTGGTCTCTGATGTAGAGCTTCCACCTTGGGCCAAAAGCCCTGAGGAGTTTGTACGCATTAACCGCCTGGTAAGAATCAGAATACTACTACTACTACTATTGTCCAGTGGTTTAATTGGCTTTTGTGAGGAGGGGGAGCCCTTGTGTAGCCAACGGTCAACGGTAATCTTATTTCACAAGCATCTACATTTTATCGCCCACAACTTATGTAAAATGTTTATTTTTTTT